>CM075351.1:129240000-129702500 GCA_037693485.1 Kitagawia praeruptora
CTGTAGAGACATCTAACAATTCCTTTTGATGTATCTCTTAAGCTGGCTTTATATATGTTACCATGTCTTTGACCAGTTAGAACAATATCTCCATTCTGCATATTCAAGATTTTGCATCCTTCTTTGTCAAAGATTGATTTGTAACCTTTATCACCCAGTTGACTTATGCTTAAAAGAGTATGTTTCAAGCCTTCAACCAGTGCTACATTTTCTATGATGACATTCCCCAAAACAATTGAGCCATATCCCAGAGTTTCTCCTTTGTTGCCATCTCCAAAAGATATTACTGGGCCAGCTTTCCTCTCAAACTTTGTAAGCAGGGACTTATTTCCAGTAATATGTCCAGAGCATCCACTGTCCAAGATAATTGAATGCTTCTTTCCTGTGCCCTGCAAACAAAAAGTAACTAGTTAGAATTTTTTAGGACCCAACTTTGATTGGATCCTTTCTTACTAGATTTAGAAACAACAGGCTTTGAAGATTTTGCTTTTACTTTACCTGTTGTAGAGTCAACCTTATATTCTAATTTCACAAACTGTTTGTGACTAGGAGTTTCAGATTTCAAGGAATAATAGTCATAATACAGTTCATGATATTCTCTACACATGTAAATGGAATGAAGTAAACTACCACAATGATAACAAGCTTTTTGTGGTTGGTATTGAATTTTCTGAGTCTTGGGGAATCTGGACTCAGTTTTCCAAGAAGGTTTTTGATTGCAGTCTAGGGCCAAATTATTATGATTTCCACACTTATAGTATTTTTTTCTAGGTGCATCAGCTACATTCTTGTAATTATTCTCTTTGTTAATACCTTCTTTTCCATTCCTATTTCTTTTGATCTTGCTAGACTCTGAAAGACCATCTAATCTCTATTTCAACTGAGATTTAGACAAAAATCCTATGTTTACAATCTTAGGTTTCTCTAACACTTTCTCATCTGAATTACTATTGTTAATCCTTTTGTGTACAACAGGGGTACCTTTTGAATCAACAAATTTAACATGATTAGGTTCAGAAACAATTTTCTTACCTTCAGATTTAGATGTGTTAGCTTCTATTTTACTATCATCATTGACAATAGCTACTCTTTCTTCTTGTCTAGCCTTGTCAAAACCTAAACCATTAACCTTACCACGAATTCCATTTTCAATGATTTCTTGTGTCTTTTTACCAGAAATGTTAATGGTCTTAATCACATCTCTCTCTTCCTCTAGTTCTTTTCTGACATAGTCATAAGCCTCAAGAATAACACTATAATCATGCTTAGCTTTATCAGAACTTAACTTGTATTCTTCCATTTGAATTAATTCAGATTCAAGAAAATTATTTCTATCAACTAATTTATCATTCTTAACCTTAAGTTCATCTCTTTCACAAGTAAGAATTCTAAAATTAGTCATAAGATTCTTAAACTCAGCATGGATAGATCTAATTTCATCAGAATTTAAGCTATCAAATGAATCAAGAGAGTGAAGTGATACCTTAACAGAGGATGGAGAAGTTTTCTTTAGAGATCCAAGTTTGTCTGAACCATTTGCCATCAATGCAATGTTGTCATAATCCAATTCATCTTCAGAATCACTGGAATCAGCCCAATCCTTCTGTGTGACCATAAGTGCATTACCCTTTCCTGAATTCCTAGGCTTCTTACACTCACTAGCAAAGTGTCCAAGCTCGTTGCAGTTAAAGCACTTGATCTTGGCCTTATCAAGCTTGACAATTGTACTTTTGCCTTTGTCACTCTTCTTCTCCTCCTTCTTTTGAAAAGGTCCTTTGCTAAATCGTCTCCTGTTGAATCTTCCTTTCTTGAAGGCTTTAGCAAACATAGCAAAGAGTTCCTGCATCTCAGATTCAGAATCATTGTTGTCAGAGTCCATATCAGTAGTCTCTGACTCAGAACTTTCTTTGCTTTTCTTATCCTTGAATTCTTTACAGCAATCTCTTCATGCTGTTCTTCAGGAAGCTTCTTAACTTCAGATTGAGCAGTAAGTGCAATAGTCTTCATCTTTCCTTCACTCCTGCTCTTCTTCTGCTGCTTGTCAAGTTCATAAGCTCTCAATTTTCCATATACTACCTCTAATGAAATCTCATCCAGATCATTAGCTTCCTCAATTGCAGATATATTCTCATTGTAGAAATCAGGCAAAGCTTTCATGAATTTTGTATTCATATCCTCCAAGTCATAATATTTACCATGCATGGCCATCTCATTGATGAGTTTTGTAAACCTATCAAAGGTATCAGTAAGTGACTCACCAGACTTGGATTCAAAGTACTCATACTGTTGTATAAGTAATGTCCTCATATTCTTCCTGACAGGCTTAGTTCCTTCACAGTGAACCTTAAGATTGTCCCATATATCCTTAGCAGTTTTACAAGAGAGAACATAGTTAGTGAGAACAGAATCAAGACTGTTGAATAATATGTTTCTCACTTTAGCATCTTTAAGAACATTCTCCTTGTCTTTATCTGACCATTCAGATTTTGGCTTCTCTGTTGTATGTTCTGGAACAACCACACCATCAACAGTTGCTTGTCCAACGACCTTTGTTGGAAGAAAAGGTCCATCTCTGATTCTGTCAAGATAATCAGGATCTGTTGCTTCCAGATGATGCAACATCTTTACTTCCCATAGAGTATATTCGTTTCTCTTGAGCATAGGAATCTTAGTATTCCCATCCTTGTAACCAAACATGATTGCAGATCTTTATGATTATTCGAAATCAACCTGCTCCGATACCAATTGTTAACTCGAATAACTTGTAGAAGGGGGGGGGGTTGAATACAAGTTATATAATCGTGTCTGATTTTTGCTTGATTATATGAACAAGAATAAACGAATGAATCAAACTCTGTTTGTATTAATAAGATCAAATACAAACTCTACCAAAGGTGTACAATACCTTTAGCAGCTGCTGACAATACAAATCTCTCTCTGTTTGTTTCGAACTCTTGAATACAAACCTTATACAGAGCTACGCACACGAAGTCACAACACACGCTCTTTACAATGATATTGAGAGAGTATTTATAATGCTACCTATCAACTAATAACAGAAAGATATAATCTATACATGACAATGTTCTGCCTTCTAGTCGATAGTTTCCATCAATAGAAAACTCTTTCCTTCATAATATCTTCTTGCTTGTTCCTCGAACAAAGATCCTGTTTTATAGCACTTGCCAGTTTCTGTAGCATCCATAATGACATCATCAGTAACATGACTGATATCAGGATTTCATCTTGCATCAGTATCTGATCATCATCAGTATTAGACCGTCATCAGAATTTGCTCTTTATTCCTGACATGTAGTCTCCGATACACTGTTCATTCCTGACTAAACTGTACAGATAAATGTCTTACACATAAATCCTATATATAGTGCTAAATCCTTTATAAGATCAGGATTACAAGAAGTATAATGTGTAAATTCTATTCTTAACATCACAACTTATGAATTATTCCTAACACCAACAAAATCCATCTAACTAACAATGCAATGCAATGCATGAATGCAACTAATATGAGAATGCAAAGATCCCCTTCAAACTAACCAAAACCAACTAGCAAGCAAATATCTCAAAGAATGCATCTAACTCCAAATAAGGCTCGACTAAGTCCCCGTATACTAACAATACATGAACAAAAACGTGCGTGTGTGCGATGCTCATCAGAAATACTCCCAAAACTAGATCAAAAATCATACCTATTCTTCGCCAAGACAATCACAAGTTTATAAATAGAATAGACTATAGACACTTCATAACTTAGAAACACCTCCATCCTTATCCAAGTTAGCCAGGAATTCATACTTTATTACTACACTACGACACATAATACTATACAATACGCATGCTTATTTAATCGTGCAATGAATGAGACCCCAAAAGGCTTATACAATAATACCCATGTAGTGAGTGTTAGGTCAGCAATCCCAAACCACAAGGGCTTTAGGTTACTAGGACTATGTCCCCTCAGACTTAATTACTCGAGTATTAAAGAGCTCACTCTGGTTAATTTTGCATTTAAAAATTGAGCTATTTACCTGACTCTTTTTTTTCATATTTTTTTTTCTTTTTTCATGCAATCTGGAATGAGAATTCTCAATGCCAACCCTAGACTACTCATATAAATATGAGCCGGCTACTAGCCATTTGACACCTAGCCATTATTGACAAATATTTACAACTAGCATAAAATCCCTAGTTTCCCCCAAACTTAGACTTTAGTGCTCCTACGCCATCAAGGGAATAACGAAAATTCTAAATATAAACAAGTGATTAAATCTCAAAACATCCAAACAAGCATGACCCTAACCTAGCCCAAAAGCACCCAATGAGACTGTGTAAAAGTTTTGTTTCTAAAACATGCAAGTCAATTTCGTTGGAACTATAAATCAGCCCTCTACTTATCATTACCACACTCAATTAGACATCTACCTCCCAATCAGATTCAGTTCGTCCTAAGAGATCATAAAAAATGCATGCCATGAAAATGCAACTAATATGGACTCACATGGTAAATAAAATAAAATAAAAAACAGAATGTCCTATATGAAACACACGTAGATAATACGAACATACATGCATGAATTACTACTAATATGCAAAGCATGATATCCTACATGAACACACAAATACTACATACAAATAACTACATATACAATACTTATCCCCCAACCCACCCCCAAACTTAAGATATTCAATGACCTCATTGAATGGAAGTAAATACGAGGGAAAGTAGAAACATACCTATGCCTCAGCGTCATCACCCTCCTCGGGTGGAGAATCAGGAGGTGGATACACAATGTCCGATCCAAAAATTGGCCAATCAACATGAACACCACTGGCTCCAAAAGCACTACCCAAAGCCTGTGTCAACCTCTGTGAAAAACGGCTATGACTCTCATACAAAGCATCTATACGCCTCATCATCCGCCTATCATGAGAAGCCCTAGAAACTGCAACAGGACCCTGAACCCCTAGGATCAAATAACCTAAACCCCTAGGATCAGGAATGCCGCAGGCCATTTCGTCATCTTCGACAACTCAATAGGTCCACCCGGCATCTATATCTGCTCATCTGAAGACCATGTGACCACAACAATCGAGCATAATCTCGTAACAACATAGCCATGGGGAATCGCCCCTGTCGTTCCACCCCTCAAATACCGGAGAATGTTCTCATTAATCAAATAACCAAGATCTATGTAATGACCATTCAGAATCCCCCACAACAGTATAGCTCGCTCCACCGTCACCTTATGAGAATGAGAAGAGGGCAACAAATTAGCACATAAGAATAAGTTCCATGCCCTAGCATACCTGTTCATGGTAGAAGCAGGAAAAGTAGCCTTCTCAGTCGAGCCTACCTTCAACTTTCACGTTGTCCCTGACACACAAAGTCGTGCCACAATATCATCCAAATCAACCTCAGACCTGGACTTAAAAGTCCAATCTTCTGCCCCCGCAGGCCTATCCGGCAAACCAAGAATCTGGCGAATAGCACGTGGCGTATAATCAATAGCAAATCCTCGAACCGTAGAATACCCATCCCTGGTCTCCTTTGCATTAGCATAAAATTCCCGGACAATGCTTAACGGGACAGCGGATGCAATCTCACAAATACCATGCCAACCTCTAGTCTGTATCATCCCCATGATCTCACCATCTCCAGCAGTGACCAACCATCCCCTATCCTTGGCTACTGGTTTAGTCATCAACTTGCCATATTCAGCCTGAGCCTCCGCAGACCAAAATTTATTCACAGCCTCGCCCGAACTTGAATCGGAATCCGATGACTATTGGGCACTAGAACTACTACCCACCACACGAGGTCTCTTTGGGGCCATCAGCAATCAATAACAACACAAACCAACACAAAAAAAATTGCCCACTGTACCACACCACAAAAACCCCAAAATTTGAAGTACCACAATTCGAAATAACCAATTATGAGAAAAAGAGATTACCCAATCGAATATTAGAGGTCGCACTTGCACGATGAACACCCCCAAACTCGAATTTCCAGTCCTGTGAAAGCTTGAATGAAAGTTCGGAGAGATATAGATATAGGTGTATGTGTGTATATAGAGGTGAGTGTAGATATATATATGAATGAGATGTGATAGAGAGATGAGATGGAGAGACTTAGAGATTGATATGAGATGAATTAAGAGATATAGAGAGGCTAGGGTTTTGAATTGGAGAAGAAAAATGAGAGTGGGGCTAAAAAAAACACAACTGTCGATTTTTTTTTCCAACAGAACTCAAGCGCGCCCGCGCTTCATTCCCATACATCCCAGGCGCGCCATTTTTACACAGTCTCATTGGGTCCTTTTGGGCTAGGTTAGGGTCATGCTTGTTTGGATGTTTTGAAATTTAATCACTTGGTTATATTTATAAATTTCGTTATTCCCTTGATAGCGTAGGAGCACTAAAGTCTAAGTTTGGGGGAAACCGGGGATTTCATTCTAGTTGTAAATATTTGTCAATAATGGCTAGGTGTCAAATGGCTAGTAGCCGGCTCATATTTATATGAGTAGTTTAGGGTTGGAAATGAGAATTCTCATTCCAGATTGCATAGAAAAATATGAAAAAAAAGAAAAAAAATAGGTCATGTAAATAGTTTAATTGTTAAATGCAAAATTAACCAGAGTGAGCTCTTTAATACTGGAGTAATTAAGTCTGAGGGGACTTAGTCCTATTAACCTAAAGCCCTTGTTTGGGATTGCTAACCTAACACTCGCTACATGGGTATTATTGTATAAGTCTTTTGGGGTCTCATTCATTGCACGGTTAAATAAGCATGCGTATTGTATAGTATTATGTGTCGTAGTGTAGTAATAAAGCATGAATTCCTGGCTAACTTGGATAAGGATGGAGGAGTTTCTAAGTTAAGAAGTGTCTATAGTCTATTCTATTTATAAACTTGTGATTGTCTTGGCGAAGAATAGGTGTGTTTTTTGATCTAGTTTTGGGAGTATTTCTAATGAGCATCGCACACACGCACGTTTCTGTTCATGTATTGTTAGTATACGTGGACTTAGTCGAGCTCTATTTGGAGTTAGTTGCATTCTTTGAGATATTTGCTTGCTAGTTGGTTTTGGTTAGTGTGAAGGGGATCTTTGCATTCTCATATTAGTTGCATTCATGCATTGCATTGCATTGTTAGTTAGATGGATTTTGTGGGTACATTCACTACTGGCCCTCACGAGACCTTACTCGTCCACTAGGGCTGCCTAGGGGTTTAAAGGGCTTGTTGCATATGCCAAATGCAACCGTGATCACTTTCGGAAGTGGTACTAGTTAGTGTAGATAGTTTTGTTTGTTTATGCTTGAGGACAAGCATCGGTTTAAGTTTGGGGGTGTGATAAGTGGATTTATATCCACTTGGATCGCTTCATTTTGGCTTAAATTGATCGCTTGTATCTCAAGTTTTGGTATGTTTTAATGTGTTTTTGTGAGAATTGTGCAGGATGTATTTCTAGGTGCAGGTATGGAGTTTTAGCGATTATATGGTGTTTTTAAAGTCATGGGAACAAGTGCCGGGAGTTGCATTGGAAGTAGACAAGAAATCAGCAAAGGAGGAAAAATTAGTATGTGCAGCAGAGTGTAGAGCACGGGCGCGCTCAGATTACACTGGAACCACGCGTGGGCACGCTTGGCATGACTGCAGGATTTGTTACGCGCGGGCGCGCTTGAAAAGCTTGGAAAATGCGCGCTGGCGTGCCTGGTCCAGACAGAAAATTTCCAGAACTTCCAGAAACCGATTTAAACATGGAATTCTATACAAATTCTACTTCTAATCATTATGGTAATTGCTTGGAGCGGTCAGAACCTTCCAGAATCAGATCTATACATGGAATTTGTAATTCTATTCTAATTCAGGAACGGAAATTGCTATAATTCTATTCCAACTCAAAGACAACAATTGTTTGGAGGAGAGGTAACTTGGGGCTATAAATACATATCTTGGGACAACAAAAACATCACCGACCACTAGAGATCAAATTCACTTCACAACACATACACACCATTGGAGCACGAGATTGAGAAGCCAAGGTGAGGATTGTGACGACAAGAAGATCTAGATATAGTTTTCTTGTATTCCTTTGTTTAGGCATATCTTTTGGATGCTTGTTACATACCCGGATTTGTTTTCTAACCCTTGTTACGCTATTGGTTTATTCATCATTATTGTCTTGTTCATTATCATGCTTTCATCCAATCCCATGGTGACGAAAGGTTCAATTATGAACTAATCGTTGTCATGGGATCCAAGCGGATTTATCTATGTAGCTTAGTAGTTTGCATGCTTTAAAGATTTATGTGTGATGAATTCTTGATATCCTTGTATGGTTGTGCTTTATGAATTTAGATGCGTAGCTAAAATCTAATTTGTTAATCTCTTGCGAAACGAGAGTGGATCTTGAGATTTAGAACTTGCCATGCTAGCATATGATAGGTTGATGTTCTAACATCATGATTTGTGGCGTAAATAGAGATATTATGCTGCCGTATGTGATCTATATGAATGACTTGTGCTTAAACCTTTATGTTTTCAAATTCTATAAAGATATAGGGTCTAAACATAATAGGTGTCTACTCATCTTCTATCTCTTTTGTGGATGTATGCGTAGTTTGGTATTAGTATACCGAGAGGTAACTTTTACTTGTTTCGTGTTATTCGATCAGATATCAAAACCATCACATGTATTGATTAAAGGTATCGACTCTAAGTGAAGTAGGTAATGAAGTTAGGATTGCATTTTTATTCTCATATTAGTAATTCGATTTCAATTCTCATTAGTTAATCTAATTCTTAGTTTAGTATTTTGCATCTTAGTATAATTTAGATAATCAAAAACCCCAATTTGATATTTGTCTTAGCAGTGAATTAAAACCATACATTGTTGAATAGGTACATCTACTGATTGAAACTCAACTAGATCTCTGCGGAACGAACTTAATTTATATTACTTGTGACCACGTGCACTTGCGTGATTTTGTGTTAACAGTTATCATAAGAAACCATAACAGTTATAGGGTACGAGGACCCTAGAAAACAAACAATTCAGAGTTAAAGGCACGAAGGCCTCAGAAACCAAATTCAAGCTTACATCATGCGAGGCACTACGAGGGGCCCGCGTCCAGCGTCCTCATCCAAAGTTTTGAAACAATTCAGGTTTACGAAAGTTCAGGAAGAAGGTACTTTATCAGATTCCTCAGTATTGGCTGGTGGCGGAAGATCAGTTTGGATAGCTTCAAGGGCAAGAACCTCTGCAACCATGGGAATTAAACCCGAAGGCCTCTCAACCGTAATAACGGGAGGTACAGGGTCTTGTGGAACCACATCTTCGTTCTCAAAATCCTTGATCATTCCCACCACATCATCGCCCTGGAGAGACCAGTTTAGCACAAGAAGTTTCTCCCACATGGACCTCATATAGTCATAGATGCCTTCATTGTAGCCTTCATCATACCTGCCCTTCTCTTGTATAAGCATGGATGACTTAACGGAATCGGCAGCGGTGTTCAGAGCGTCCACTTGAGTCTCAGGCTCGTTAATCTTCTCTAGCATTGATAGCTTCCCATCTTTTAGGTATCTGACCTGTCCCTGAAGCTCTTCTTTATCATTTTTTAGCGAAGTTTCAACAGACTTCATCCTTCTTATAACGCCCTAGAAAATTTCGTATCTATAAATATTTATTTAATATTAATTATGGATTATATTATGTGAATTTTGTTGAAAAGGTGCTATATGTGTGATATCGTGTTTATATGTTCATATGATAATTTATGTGTGATGTGTAAGTCCATGTATTTTTATTTGTATTTTTGACGATTTAAATCCATTTAAATCATGCATTATTGATCTTCCGAGAATTTTATAAAATCAACGGAGTTATTAAAAATCACGAAATCTTTTGTGTTATCCACTTTATAATATGAATTAGTTTTAAAAATTATTGGGAGAAATAATTTGGGTGTTTAAATATTTTAAAATGATTCTAAGAGTTATGTTGCATTTAAAGGATAAAAATTTGTAAAATTCATATTTAATTCATTTTTGATCCTAAAAATGTTTTAAAAATATGTGGGTGTTAGTAATTTTGTATTCTATATTTTAAAAATAAAAAGTTTTATTTTTCATTGTAGTTCCATTTAAATTTTATTTATAAAAGCCATTTATTGATTTTTAAAATTTGTTTTCAGTAATAAGAATTTATTAAAATACTCTCATCCCCTTTAAATCCATAAACCCCCAAATTGGCTGGAGCAGCTCTGTTTTCTTCGTGTTTTCTCTAGAGAGCTCTCCCTCGGACATCTCTCTCCCTTCTCTCGCTTAAATATCTCCTCTCATCTCCCTTTCGCCCAATCTCTCCCTCCCTCAGCTTCTCCATTCTCTCCAACTGTATATATATATTGATATGGGCTAAAAGTAAGCCCTAAAGACACATTTAATGTGGCATTAATTAGACCGGTATGGTCCAAACGTGGGGGCCACCAGATGGGCCCAAACCCTATTTATGATATTAATTGTGTAATTAATATTAAGGGTAATAAACAGCTCAGCAATAAGAGTCAAACAAGGATATTACTCTTGCCTGACTTAGCCTCCAAGGGACCTACTCCAACATGGAAACTGATTCCTACAAGGAAGGAGTCTAGAACCTTCCTCAAGGCGGTGGCTTGCCCGCCAAGTCACCTAACCCTACTACGATTCTAAGGCTCCCGCGGACTATATAAGGGTCTGACCCCTCATTCTCAGAACTACGTCTTGGCTTGATTCTCAATACGAGATACGTAGGCACTCTGTGAGGACCGATCAGTCTCGAAACACGGAAACATACATTAAAGCTCGAAGCTCACCAACCCCTTTGCATTAAATACACATAAACCCTAGCCGCCATATTCATAACCTAGTTTTTATTCCAGAACATTTGGCGCCGTCTGTGGGAAGACAACATCAACCATGGTGACCACGCAAAGAACACCACCATCTACTACTGAGGCTTTACCCCTCAGCTCTGCTCCGCCCACCACTAAACAAGTACCCCCAACAACAGGAGCGATCATCCAACCTCAAGTTTCTCAACCTCCAGGGACGGATCCCCATGTTGAGAGAACGTTACATATGGTTGTTCCCCCAAATCAAGAGACCAACTCCCTTTAGATGGTGGTCTCTCCTTTGACCAATCGTCCACCACTCTTGGAAGGTCATACCTCCACCATTGTGCTCCCTTTGAGTACCAACCCGATGTATGGATTGCCTAACTATCCTCCTCAACAAAGGGAACCTGGACCAAGTGGTCATGCCTTGCGGATCAATGAGCCGCTTCAACCTCCCTACATCAGAGGCTTAGCCCCTCATGAACAAGGACCTTATGATTATTCTGGTCCTTATACTGACGAGTCATCATCATTTGAGGATGACGATCGTGATGAAGCCCCAAGGAGGCGACGTGCTAGTAGAGAACCTCGAAAGAGGACACAAACTACTCATGGCGAACCCATTTGTCAACTATTGAAAAGATTAAGGCTCACGAGGCTGAAATCTTAAAGTTGAAGGATGATATTGCAAGAGAGCAAGCAAGATTGAATCAAAATCGACCTCCTCCAACCTCAGGAGAGATTCCCTTTGTCAATTTGGAAAGGCCTTTAAGAAGGCATAGAAGGGCTGACGCCCCAATTGGAAGAACAACGAGGATGGAAACCCCTAGAAGTAGCCCCAAGGATATGATGCCGCTTGGGGATCCAGATGATCCCACACCTCCGTTTACTGAGGAGGTGATGAATGCTCGTATCTCAAAGAAGTTTAAGATGCTGACAATCAAGGCTTATTGTGACGCCCCCCAAATCCGGGGTCAGGATTTGGTGCCACAACCAATACAATTAAGTATGACTTAATTATACCGACGACCCCTGAACAAGGTTCGATCGCAGGTTATAGTACGAAACAAGAATCTAAATTACAACAACTATACCTTCTTATCCGAAGCGTAGTCCATGCTGACTCTGAAATCTATTCTTTAGAAAACACCTCATCGCTCTCATTCGAATTGTCATTCGCAGATTGTAAATCTTTAACCCTTAACTGAAATGGGAGGGAAAATAAAGCAAGCATGAGCCAACAATGCTCAGCAAGTTAATAGTATAGTGAAACAACATTATCTTGATAATTCATTGATGAACAATATCAATGATCAATTAACTAAAGGGAGTAATTCAACTTCCATTATAGGATTAAACTTTTCATTCTTCAAAACATAACTAATAATGATACATGAATATGACAGGGGATCAACTGATAACAAGATAGCAACATATATGCTGGAGATAATAAAACAATACTGGTATCTGATAATGACATGGCATAATTTGATAATAGATCAGTAGTAGATATCTTAAAATCTGTGTAAAGCAATTGACATTTCAAATGGTAAACCAATTTCATTTCACAATAAATTAAAAGTAATCATCACTTTAAGAAAATTGATTGGAGTTTGTTAGGTCGAATACACAATAGATAATCAAATACTGTATGAGTAACTTAACAAGAACACACTTTTTAATACTTAAAAACTGTTTGGAATTAATAATTCCTCTCTCAGTGATGTAAAATATCACAGAGAGCTGCTTAGGTTACAATCAATGAATTTCTCAATGTTCGATACCCTTTTAGGGTTAACCTAACTGTATTTATAAAACATACAGCTTCGTACAATCAGTAATTGATTCTCCTATAATTAAGCTATACAATTGATATCAATCACGATTGCTTCAAGTCATCCAAGTCAACTCAATCTCTTTGACAGCTTTCCAATCTTCAAAGATATTGCTTCCATATTTATCTTGTATCAATCTTCAAACACTGTTGACTCTTCAGACACTACCGCTACAGAGTTTAACAACCTCTGTTGCGCTTCCAGTCAGTGTTTAACTAAACTCTGACTGCTTCCAGCTAAACTCTGTTTTGTTACTTTAGCTTCCAAACACTGTTCTCATCAATCAATTCTAACAATCTCCCCCAACTTGTTCATTAGCAAGAATGTACAAGTTTACAGTAAATGATGATGTCAAAACAAATACAAGGTCTACAGTGTTAATCATACAAACAGAGTTTAAACTTTTACTTAACAAACTTACAACTTTTGTCTACCTAACTTCCTCGAGATCTGGAGTTGTTCTGAGATAATCAATCAACAATCTTCTCTCAGCATTTTCAAGTTCAATCTGCATAGCTTCCTTGATCTCTCTTAAATCTGGATCATTCTCATCAGTTTGAAAGATAGCAGCTCTGAGATCGTAGATTGTGTTTCTTCTCATTTCATTTCCCAATCTGATATATTTCACTTCCTCAGACTTCACATTAAAATCCAGAACTGTAATTCCAAGATCTGTCTTCAGCTTTGTAGTCCCCTTCTCCATTTCTATCAGATTGCCATTCCAATCTCTGTACTTAGGAACATACTTTCCAGCAGACTTTGAACCTGTAACAATTTTAGCTTTCTGCATATATCTCCTTATAGAATTAGCAATAAGCTGTGTTTGACGATTTCTGACTCTGAATATATGCAGAACATACTGAAGTTCTTCAAATAACTTTAATTTGATTGCTTCTTCATCCACTCTAAACACTGATCCATCTGCCATAAAGTATAACAGAAAGTGAATATCTAAGCTCCTTTGATGAACTAGTTGAACTGAATCCAACTTATCTAGATTTTCTTGAGTAATACCAGAACCAAGAGAAACAAGTGTAGAAGGATCTCTTGGACTGTTATTAAATCTCAAATCTCTTGTTGAACCTAATCCAAAAGTATTTCTCCCTGGTGGCTTTCCTGAACAAGCAACATTGTGTTGATAATCACCAGTTACTCCTATTTGTTCCTGAACTGAAATCTTTGGCCTAGAAAACCCAGGTAAGGGTTTACTTTGTGTCTGTAAAACTTGTGTAGCAACAGAGGTTGTAACAATCATTTTGCCTTTGTTCTCCTCATTCATTACCCCTTTTAACTTCAATTTAGCATCAAGAGAAGACTTTCTGATCAACTTTTCTTTATCTTCTTCTTCTTCTTCTTCTTCTTGAATGCCAGTTAACTTCTCTTTGATTTCAATGCCTTTAAGAACAGGCTTTGCAGTTTTAACAACTTTCTCCCTCTTCTTCAACTATACAGATTTTAAAGCTTTTAGATGTTTTTCTTGCAGACTCTTTTCTTCAGCTTTAGCATCTTCTAGAGTAACTCCTTCTGCATTTTCTTCCATGAAAAGCTTAACAGCTAACTCCTCATCAGTCTTTGGATTTGATATTAATTCCAAACTCTTGGTTTTTGAAGTACCTTGAGTTTCAGTGTTTATTCCAACAGACTGTGACTTAAGAGATTTGCCAGATCTCAGAGTTCGTGTTTCAGAGTTTAAAGCCTCACTCTTATCACTTGCCCCTCCATCTCCAGCATCATCCTTTTTTAGCAGAGTTTGAGAAATTTTGCATTTAGACTTAGCAACTCTCTCCCCCTTTTTGACATCATCAGGAATGAGTATAGATGTAATGAGCTCCAAAGAGTTAGCAATTGAATCAACCTTAGCAAACAAGGCAGCTTGATTCTCTTCAACCTTTCCTAGCCTGGCAAAGAGAGTATCTTGAACTTTAGAAAGCTGTGCAGCTTTGATTTTCGACTCTCTTTCCATTTTCATTTCTCTTGACTGTATCTTAGTCTTCAAAGAAGCAATTTCTTGTTTTGCGTCAGCAAAACTTCCATCCAGAGCTTTGACTTGTACCACAGTTGCCTTTAAACAGGATAAAATCTCTGGATTTGAAATTTGACTAGCAGTCTGCTTAACGAAATCAGCTGCTCTCCCTTTTGGAAAAATACAGTCTTCTTTATACCAATTAGCAGCAGATTTAGCAAGGTGCTCTTCTTCAATTGCATGAGATGGACAAGGCTGATCAAAAGGTTTATGTTTATTATCAGTCTGTGCTGGTGCACTCAGAAAAGAATCAGAGTTTGCACTGTTTTCAGTTTCATCTTCAACACTTGCATCATTAGCTTGAGCATCTTGTAAAGAACCACTGTGCTGAGCTGTGTCAGCCACAGTTTCTGCAACAACTTCTGCAATCTTGTCAATAGTCTCCTCATGTTGCACAGGCTCTGCAACAGAGTTTGCATTTGTAGCTTCAACAGGCATAGATGTAGAGTTATTCTTATTTGCTTGATCAACCTCATCACCTTTGTCAGGAATTTGATAAGCATCAGATATCAACTCTGTATGTGATGCTGCAGCTTCAGTAATAATAATTGCAGGCTCATCAGCTACACTAGGAGCTTCAGTGTGAACAACAGGTGAGATAGGATCAAGGATTGGTTGAAATGAGTCAAGAATATCATTCATTGGTGAAAAACCATCTCTATGATCCTCTTCTACAGGCATGTTATCCTCTGTAGATACTTCAACATTGACAGCATCCTCTGCAGGCATTTCAACCTCTGCAGGTATTTCAACATTGACAGGCACAGCATCCTCTGCAGGCATTTCAACCTCTACAGGTATAGCAACATTCTCTGCAATCTGAACAGTAGGTGTTTGCTGTGAAATCACCTCTGGAGCTTCAACAACATGCTCATCATCAGATTCTGAAAGAATTAATCTCCTTTTCTTGACTTGAGGCACTGCAATCTCCTCTTCTTCTTCACTAGAACTCTCCTTAGTTGGTGAAAGTGAAGGTCTGTTTGCCTTTTGTTTCTTTCTTCTGGTATAAACAGCTCCAGGTAATGTCTGTTTAGCCTTTGAGTGTTTAGTGTTTTGTGCAGTGTGTATTTTTCTTTTTGGTTTGGATTTGGGTTGATCAGTAGATGCTGGCTCAAAGTTTAAGGATTCAGAGTTTATTGGTGGAGAGTTTATGTGTTCAGATTGTGGTTGATGAACTATAGTAGGTACAGTGGTTGTGGGTGTTGGTGTTGGTTCAGAATGTATGGTGTCTAATGGTTCAGGCATTTGTTGTGGTGATTGAGAATCTTGAGGTTGGTTGACATAGTTTTGTAAGGCTAGTGGCATAAACATAGCAGGTATGTGCTGTTTAGTGAGATCTTTATTTGTCAAATCAGAAAACATCCTTTTAGCAACTTGAAAAGACTGAATGACATCAGCTTCATCAATTGTAAGATTAGGCACACAAGCATTGAATAGCATTTGACAAAATCGAGCAAAATAAACAGAAGTAGGCTCAGACAAACGCTCTCCCAAATTCATTAGCACTAGTCTACCAAAATCGAAATTACCTCCATACAGTAGAGCATGACCAATTTGGAGAGTGTCAAGAGGAAGTGCATCCCAATTTGTTGTCTTCTTTCCAAAAGCTCTTGTAATGCAATCGAAAAAGAAACTCCATTCCTTTCTCAAAAGTGGCCTTCTCAGAGACCCCAGCTTATTCAAATTTCGTGAACATCCAATTTGCTGCAACATTGTCCGCAAGTGGTCGTGACCAACAACACTGTAAGAAGTGTGAGTCTCAAAATCCAGAGCATCCTTAACCGTAGTTGGAGTAATGATATACTCTGATTCAGCATGAGTGAAAGTGATTGTTGGAGTGCCAGACTCTTCTCCATCATCATACACAGAGTTTGTCCAAAAAGTAGCAATTTGTGAAGCAGAGAGTGTTGGTGGTGCGGTTAACGCCTTCCCAATTTCAGAATCTTTCAAGAAATTTTGAAACAAATGAAACGCCTCTGGAGCATTTGCATTCTCCAGTGGAGCTGCATAGTTGCTAGGAAGAAAAACTAACCCTTCTGCATCAAACGCTTTGGTTGCCATTAGTAGGATATGATACGTAAATATTCAGAGAAAAGATGTGTATGGTAAGTGTTTATCAAAATGTGAAAGAGAGTGAACAAGAGTTTTGAAAATGATTGTGTATGCAAGTAACTGTGAGTGGGTGAATATTAATCGATGTGAAGTGAGAGAACAAAAACGATTAGAGTAAAAATAAAACTCAATTGTTTATGTATTGAAAGCACGCAACTGATTGGAGAGTAATGTGTGAGTGGGACACTATCATGGGACACGTGTCAAACAACCAATGGATCACTTAATAATTACCGCTGTCATTCCTATAATCACGACACTTTGACATATTTACACTAATTAACAGTTGTCAACTACCCCAATTACCCCAAAATAGTCAAATTATCTCAATGAATCTTTACCTTAGAGTACTTAACACAACTCAACAGTGTTTGTCAATTTTCCAACTTTATCACTAAAACCCTTTCAAAAATTGCACAGTTGTGAATATGAGTGTGTGTGAAGCAGAGTTTACCAAAATCAATTTTTAGAGCATCTAATATTTCATAAAATCCATAACAAAAATCAATAAACACTGAATGCACAAACTCTCATAGTAAACACTGATTGTTTGATGAATGCTAAACTCTGTAGTTACTGTAATACAGAAATCTGAAAACTTCTATTCCCATTGATGTCCATGATTATCCAAGTAAGCACACAGTCTTTGAAGACAAAAAGATCAAGAGATAGAAATCAGAGCATCATTCAGTGAATAACAGTCATGAACTTGATAAACTCACAAACTCTCAAAGCACACAAGTGTTTAGGTGAAGTGTTTACACTCACATTCAATCAGGAAAAGCAGATTCTACCATATGCTTGAATGTCCACCAAATCTACACTACTTTGAGTACATGTATGCACAAATCAAAAGGACTTTATTCAGGGTTGTAATGAGGTAAGATCAAACAGATGAGAAGAGATGTTTTATTCATGAGTGAATTTCAAGCTGAACATTTTAATAGACCAAAGTGTTCAGTCACACTGTTAGTACATATTTGTACAAGATCAGTATATATGCCTCTTTTTTTTATTTTTTTTTTTATTTTTTTACATATTTTTTTTAACATATATACTGAGTAAACTTTTCTTTTCTTGAGAAACACTCACCTGCTTGATTTTTTTTCAAAAGAATATAACTGCTCTTAATACTTCAGAGTTAAAGAAAAATGAGCAGTTAAATAGGCTCAAAGGGGTTTACTAAGGGTGGAATTTATGAACAGTGTTTATACAGTGTTTGAACAGTGTTCAAAAGAATTTTGAACAGTGTTTGAAGAAAAGGTAAATCCTATTGCCTTTATCATTTTCATGCACACACATATCATGTAGTCTCAAAATGGTTTAATACAGGTTCTAGAGAAACATACTTCCTGATGAACATCACACAACAATAAAAATTGATTGATAGAGAATGTATCAATCACTGATTATTAGTTTTAAGGATCCCGACTTGCTTGGATCCTTTGGCTTTCTTGATTCTGTTAGCTTTTGCAGCGGAATTCACATTATCAGAGTTTAAGCTAACTTTTTCAGAGTTTACATTTGCAGAGTTTACTTTAACCCATTTCAAATTTGGCTTGGGTTCATAGTAATTATAGTAAATAGCATGATAATCTCTGCAAGTGTAAATAGAATGCCATGTATTTCCACAGTGTTTACATAAAGTCTGTGGTCTAGTTCTCACATAATCATTTTTTACTGCAGTTTTAGAGGGCAAAGAATTAATGTTCTTATTCTTACTGCAAAAACTAGCAAGATGATTAGTGCTACCACAATTAAAGCATGTTTTTCTAGGAGCTAATGAAGCAAGCATTGGCTTAATTCCTGATGTTATGCCTACCTTTCCATTTTTGTTTTTCCTAGGCATTCTCTGTTTGTTGACAGATTTTATCTCTTTAAGCTTATGCTTGAGTTGTTTATCTGTCATTAAACCAATGTTAACCTCTTTAACAAAAGTCTTAGCATATGATTCTTTAACAGCCTTTTTCTCAGCTTCAGTCTTAGGTCCACCTGTTCCCATAACATTTCCTTCAGATGAACGATGTGGTCTAACTTTTACCAAATTTTCAAATCTAAGTTCATCTCCTTCAGAGTAACCTAGACCTACTGTATCTGACTGAAACACTTCTTGAGTGTCTTTACCAGAGTGTGTCCAAGTTTTAATAATGTGTTTAGTATCCTCCAATTCTGATTCTAGTTGCTTATACTTATCTAGCAACTCCTGTTCAATAAACACAGCATCATCTCTTTCTTTCTGAACTTTATTCATGTTTTCTAGCTGTTCCTCAACAAGTTTATTTCTATCTTTGAGTTGAGAGCACTCATTTTTTATCCTCTCATTTTCTAAAGTCTGATCCCTATAACTGATATGTAATGCTTTAAGATAAATTCTCAATTCAGTTATATTATCAGTATTATAAGCATAGGTAGTTGGGTGTACCTTTAGATCATCATCTTCATTCTGAGTAGTAGCCATGAGTGCATAGTTCACTTCCTCATCTGAATCTGAAGTGTCTGCCCAATCTCTGCCTTTGGTGTAGAGTGCCTTTTCAGTTTTACCCTTCTTGCACTCAGGAGCATAGTGACCCATCTCCTTACACTTGTAGCATTGAATCTCAGACTTATCTTTCTTACCAGATTTGAAGTCCTTTCCCTCAGATTTCTTGAAATTTTTCTTGTCAGACTTAGAGTAATCCTTGGAGAATCTCTTTCCCTTCTTGAAATTCTTGAATCCCATCTTCTTGAAGGTCTTTACCATCAATGCAGCCATTTGCATCATCTCTTCATCATCTTCAGAATCAGATGTTCCATCTGTGTTTGAGTCAACATCAGTGTTTGATGACTTACTTTCTGAGTGTATGACTAAAGCTTTTCCTTTTGCCTTTCTCCTTGATGCTTCCTTCTTTAATGGTTTTTCCTCAACCTTAAGAGCAACAGATTTTGACTTTCTACTTGATCTTTTGTTTCTCTGCTCCAATTCCAATTCATGGGTTTTGAGCAGTCCATAAATTTCATCAATCTCTGTTTCACCAAGTTCATAGTTATCTCTTATGGTGGTTGTTTTCACATCCCACTTTTCAGGTAGAGAAAGAAGAAACTTGAGATTTGAGTCTTCTAAATCATACTCTTTGTTAACCAATGACAAATCATTGAGCAGTTTACAGAATCTGTCAAATGTCTCTGTCATGGTTTCTTCAGACTTTGCCTCAAAATGCTCATACTCCTGAGTGAGTATGTTTCTTCTGTTTTTCTTGATTGCAGGAGTTCCTTGACACCTAACCTCAAGTGCATCCCATATTTCCTTTTCAGTTGTGCAATTAATCACTTTATTAGACATAACATTGTCTAAAGCACTGTGAAGTAAATGTCTTACTTTTGCATCCTTTGCAATAGATGAAAGATCCTCAGCAGTTAGATCTTTCTTTTCTTTTGGAATGACCTTTGATTCCTCACCAGCAGCAGCAGTAGATAACTTTGTAGGTTTGTGAGGACCTTCATAAATTCTATCAAGATATTCTGGATCTGTAGCCTCCAGAAACATGGTCATCTTCACCTTCCAAATTGCATACTCTAATGGCCTAAGTATAGGAACCCTAATCGTTTCATACCTACTAACAGTAGTAGGGGCTTTCTCAGATGGTGGAGGTATCTCTGCCATTGATTACTATTGTGTTTGGATCTTTAACTGTAATAAAGTAACAGATTGTCTCTGATACCACTTGTTAGGTCGAATACACAATAGATAATCAAATACTCTATGAGTAACTTAACAAGAACATACTTTTTAATACTTAAAAACTGTTTGGAATTAACAATTCCTCTCTCAGTGATGTAAAATATCACAGAGAGCTGCTTAGGTTACAATCAATGAATTTCTCAATGTTCGATACCCTTCTAGGGTTAACCTAACTGTATTTATAAAACATACAGCTTCGTACAATCAGTAATTGATTCTCCTATAATTAAGCTATACAATTGATATCAATCACGATTGCTTCAAGTCTTCCAAGTCAACTCAATCTCTTTGACAGCTTTCCAATCTTCAAAGATATTGCTTCCATATTTATCTTGTATCAATCTTCAAACACTGTTGACTCTTCAGACACTACCGCTACAGAGTTTAACAACCTCTGTTGCGCTTCCAGTCAGTGTTTAACTAAACTCTGACTGCTTCCAGCTAAACTTTGTTTTGTTACTTTAGCTTCCAAACACTGTTCTCATCAATCAATTCTAACAGAGTTTTTATTATTTCACCATAACAGACAATACAGGTGATCAGCCCATAAAGTCCCCATACCGGACATAAAGTCCCTCTGGTCATCATTTCCTTTCATTAGGATAGCTTGGGTCCCCAAGAGGCAACCCATTGGCCTATAAAGGTGTCGAACTGGACAGACCAGAACTACACAAATAATACACCTCAAAAATTGACGGAACCGGCATTACCCGTTGTTCCGTCTCTCCAATCGTCAGGAATCCGTAGAAATCATTTAGACGGAGTTCCTAATATATATTATAAAACCTTTCATTTTAAAACCATTCTAATTTATAAAACTTAGTTTATCTTCATAAAACATTTCAACTCTTAACCTTTCCAAAATCCTTACCTCGAAGTACTTTCGACCCTCTGATAACAAATCAGCCCAGTCTAGGTAACTTCAAGGTAGTTTTAAGAAAAACAACTCATTTTGGTTTGCAATGATAAAAGTCAAAGGGTTTGACTAGGTTTTCTGACATTAAAGAATCGGGGATACAAGTCTGGATCAAGAAGATATAGACTCAAGTTACTAAGGCAATTGATCAGAATTTTAAGTGTTAAGGAAATTTTAAAGGAGTTTATAAGTTTTAAGGTCAACATAGGTTCAACTGACAACAGACATAGGTTATTTAAAATATTGGTTTATCCGTCAGTCAATAAGACTTGACTCTGGAAAGCAGTTTGGAATTTATGGTCAAGAAGCAGTTAAAAAGAATTAGGTTACTTTAGAACTTCTTGTTTATAAAAAAGTTGATCATAGAATTCTGGTTATATGAATAAAATGGCTAAACAAGATTTTTGAGCAACATGGTATAAGATAGGCATGCTTGGATCAACATGGTATATCAATTTAAGAAAAGTAACTGCAAGTAAAGAAAGAGTTACTTGCAAACCGATTTGGAAGGAACATGTGATAAGTAACAGAAGCGGATATATTTCACTTGAACAATAAGTGAGGAATAGAATACTTGCCTCGATACATGCAATACTGATTCCAACACATAGATTCGTTACTCCTTATACGTCATTCTCTACTTCTTTGCACGTTGGTCTCTAATCGACTATACGTCTATCTTTCCTCCATAATTCATCAATCTTGCTACCAATACGCTTGTCAACTCCGATAAATATCTCACTCTTAGGATTCCAATTGGTACCTATATACAGGTAGAGTACTGCTTCAATACACTATAATCCTCGATCGTCTAACTCTATTCTACCCAAACGGTTCCTACAACGTTTAATAACTTAACACATATACATACCTTGACCATACTAAACATATTCACCAAGTACCTTCATATAATCAAGTAATCATTTAAGCACTTAGCAATGAAAACATGCGATTCACGTATGTCAGCTAAAGACTTAGCACACAATATCAACTTGACTTATAATCAACTTATAACTTTATACTATAGACTTTACAATTTATAATTCTAACAAAAATTGGGCAGAGTTTCCTCTATTTATAGGACTATCCCGTCGGGACATTACCGACTTAATTCACAATCAATTCCCTACGATGGATTTAAAATCCACCTACAAGCCCAAACATAATCTACTTATAACTTACAAATTACTAACATAATGAACTAATTAACTTATTAATCAAACTCCATCGAAATTATTAACCTTCTTAATCAGAAGCAAGATTTCAAACTAGAAACACCATTGCACATACTTTACTCAAACATTTTTTAATAAATCGAAAAATAATCATTTTATTATAAAATTTGGTATACACCTTCCTGAATATCAACACAATCCTGTATAAAAATTTCATCTCTAAAACATTTTTATTAAGTCAAAAAAAAACTGAACAATTCATACATTAGCACAGAAAATTCTGCTCTGTGCGGTCTTTACTAAAACTTACATAACTTTTACTCGTTAACTTAAACGACACAAGGTTTTTGCGTGGACAAACTAGACTCCGAATAGAACATTCTTATCGTATACCCACTGTCCAGAGCAGGGGATAATCAGTCACGAAATAGCAGAACAGAACAGGACAATGCAAATTCTATGATAACCATTTACATAGTTTAAATTAACATACATACACTTAAATTAATTCATGTAAATTATATAATCTATACATGCAACTATTTTAATCAGCCCTTAACAATTTACACCTCGCACGGACACAATTAATATCAAGAACATCGACTAAACTCATAGATTAGCAACTAACACACCATATAATTCAAAATATACATTATAATTCGAATAAAATCAAAACACGAAAACCCTTACATGCAATTCTGTTTAATCACATGTATGTATTCTAAATTACTTACAGAGATTGTATAACTAGCAAATCACCACCACCGGCTGGCCGCTGATCGGAAAACTCCATTACCGCCGGTGGGGTTTTATCAAAACTTGCAAACAAGCTCTAAACTTATTCAAAACTTCGTTTTTGATAACAATAAACACTCTAGGGACTCAAGAACACCACCACAAGGCTTGACAGCCTTTGCATGTCAATCTATACACATAGATATACATGCAAATGAATATATACATACACCAACTTGTTGGATATTTTTGTGTAATTGGATTGACTAGTTGATCAATGTAATCGTAATGTTACATCGAACAAGTCGGGAGAGTGCGGAGTGCATGCTCTGTTCGAGTTCGTTATGATTTCAGTATTAATGCTTATGAGACATGTCTATTGACATCAAACACATCTGTTAGAATGAGATGAATGAGATGTGTCTGTTGGTAAAAGACACTTCTTGAGATGTGTCTGTTAGCATTAGACATGACTATTGGATGAGATGTGTCTGTTGGCAAAAGACACATCTTAAGATGTGTCTATTGGCAAAAGACACATCTGTTGACATCTATAAATAGGTGTTGCATTGATCATTTTGATATAGTTGGTTCATTTGAAATTCACAACAAAACACATTCTCTCTTCTTGCAGAATTTCTGAATTTATCCGATTGACTTATTTGGGTGAACCACAAATAACTTCAATCTGAAAGTGTTCACACGACTTCAGAAAAATCCAAGTAATCACCCATATTCCCCAACAAAGATTGAAGTTATCTATTTTCTGAAGATGGTGAACGCAGAATCTGCAAAAGATATGACAAGAAAGTTTGCAAAATTGGACAAGTTTGAGGGTCAGGATTTTAGAAGATGTTAAAAGAAGATGCATTTTCTATTGACGACGCTAAAGCTTGTATATGTTTTGAGTACCCCCATTCCTACCCCCATTCCAGAAGTGATTGAGAATGAAACCGCTGAACAAACAAGGAAGCGTTGCAAATGGGAAAACGAAGACTACATCTGCCGCGGTCACATCTTAAACGATATGTCTGATTCCCTTTTTGATATATACCAAAATGTCGAGTTAGCGAAAGAATTGTGGGATTCTCTTGAATCCAAGTACATGGCAGAAGACGTTTCTAGTAAGAAGTTTCTGGTCAGTAATTTTATGAATTATAAAATGGTCGATTCTAGACCGGTGATGGAACAATACAATGAATTGTTAAGGATTCTGGGACAGTTTGCCCAACACAATCTGAAGATGGATGAATCTATCTCAGTTTCTGGTGTTATAGACAAACTGCCACCATCATGGAAGGATTTTAAACACTCCTTGAAACATAATAAAGATGATATGACTTTGGTTCACCTTGGAAGTCACTTCAGAATTGAAGAGGCTTTGAGGACTCAAGAAATTGAGAATAATCCTAAGGGCAAGAACCAAGTCGGTAACTCTTCTGTGAATATGGTTGAAGATGGTGGATCTTCTAAGAATTCTAAGTATGGCAAGGGTGATAAACGAAAGTTTAAAGGAAACAACAACAATTCTTCCAACAAAAGGCCTAAGATGGCATGTTGGAAGTGTGGCAAACCTGGACATTTCAAGAAGGATTGTCGGGTTGGTAAAGGCAAGCAAGAAAAGCAAAATGTTGGTCCAAGTGGATCCAAGGATCCAGAAAAGCAACAAGGTCAGATTTTAATACAAAATTATAATTCTGGTCAGAATTATGTATCACTAATATCTGAGGCATTTTATGTGCAGGATGACAATGTTGCTTGGTGGATTGATTCAGGAGCAACGAGTCATGTATGCAAAGATCTTCGTTGGTTCATAGACTTTCAACCAATCGAAGATGGATCTATCTTAAAGATGGGAAATGTTGCAACTGAACCGATCAAAGGACTAGGAAATGTCAAGATAGTTTTTACTTCTGGCAAATGTATATTGTTAAATAAAGTGTTGTATGTTCCTGGGATTCAGAAGAATTTCTTGTCTGGTGTTGTATTGAACAATTGTGGATATAAACAAGTTTATGAAAGTGACAAATATATATTGTCAAAACATGGCTCTTTTGTTGGCTTTGTCTATTTGTGTAATGGTATGTTTATGTTGAATGTAAATACTCCATTTATTGATGAATCTGCTTGCATGGCTTCTACTAGTACTAGCAATAATTTGAATAAACCAGAATTATGGCATGCTAGACTAGGACATGTACATTACAAAAGAATGAAGGATATGTCAAAAATGAGTCTCACACCTGCTATTGATTTAGACAATGAAAAATGCAAAACATGCATGTTAACAAAGATCACTAGAATGCCCTTTAAAGAGGCTAATAGGGTGTCTGATGTTTTAGAACTAATACATAGTGATTTGTGTGATTTTCATTCTACACCATCATTAGGAAATAAAAAGTATGTAGTTACTTTTATTGATGATGCTACTAGATATTGCTATGTATATTTATTACATGCTAAGGATGAAGCTCCTGACTTCTTTAAAATTTATAAAGAAGAAGTAGAGCTACATCAGAGTACCATGATTAAAAATCTACGTACTGATAGAGGAGGTGAGTATTATGATCCGGTTTATTTTCAATCTATTGGTATAATACATCAAACCACGGCTCCTTATACACCACAGAAAAATGGTGTGGCAGAGAGAAATAATAGGACTTTGAAAGAAATGGTTAATTCCTTGTTATCCTACTCGGGTTTGAGTGAGGGATTTTGGGGTGAGGCTATGTTGACAACCTGTCATTTATTGAATCGAATTACTAGTAAGAGGAATAAGATTACCCCTTATGAACTTTGGTATAAAGAGTCACCAAAATTGAGTTTTCTGAGAGTTTGGAGATGTAGAGCAGTTGTAAGACTCACTGAACCCAAAAGAAGAAACTTGGGTGAACGAGGTATATATTGCATATTTGTTGGTTATGCTGAGCATTCCATAGCATATAGATTCTATGTGTTAGAATCTAATGACTATGTATCTGTGAATTCGATTATCAAGTCAAGAGATGCTATATTTGATGAAAACAGATTTACATCTATACCTAGACCAAGAGACATGCCTCAGAACTCTTCTAGTAGGAACTCAGTTTCTACTGAAGATGTGAATGACCGTCTGAACCAAGGAGAAGCACTAGAGCTAGAAAAGCAAAGTCTTTTGGAGATGACTTTCATCTTTATCTAGTAGAAGGCTCTAGAGATGAAATTGAATATCAATACCAATATTGTTTTGTTATTGAGGAGGATCCAAATACTTTTAGTGAAGCTATGAAATCTAGGGATGTTGCATTCTGGAAAGAAGCTATCCAAGATGAAATAGATTCTATCATGAATAATAATACTTGGGAATTGAGTGATCTGACCCCTGGCTGTAAAGCATTGGGAAATAGATGGATCTTCAAAAGGAAAATGAAGGTAGACGGTACCATAGATAAGTTTAAAGCCAGATTGGTAATCCAAGGTTTTAGACAAAAAGAAGGGATTGATTATTTTGATACTTAAGCTCCTGTTGCTAGAACCTCCACTATTAGGTTGTTAATAGCACTTGCTGTTATACACAACCTTGTCATTCACCAAATGGATGTGAAAACTGCATTCTTGAATGGTGAATTAGATGAAGAGATTTATATGAAACAACCCGAAGGGTTTGTTATGCCTGGTTGTGAGAACAAGGTGTGTAAATTGAAGAAATCAATTTATGGTCTGAAACAAGCACCGAAGGATTGACATGATAAATTTGATACTGTGGTCTTGTCTAACGGTTATTTTCTCAACCAAGCAGACAAGTGTGTATATAGCAAATTTGATGCTTCTGGTAAAGGAGTTATAATTTGTTTATATGTGGATGACATGTTGATTTTTGGTACTGACCAAAATCAAGTGGATAAAACCAAGAAGTTCTTGTCATCTAATTTTGATATGAAAGACATGGGGGAGGCTGAGGTGATTCTTGGTATAAGGATCAATCGTGAGAACAATGGTATTTCAATTTCTCAATCTCATTATATTGAGAAGATTCTGAAAAGATTTAACTTTAAGGATTGTTCTCCTGTTAGCACTCCTCTTGATCCTAGTATTAAACTCCTACCTAATACAGGTATTGCAGTATCTCAACTTGAATACTCAAGGGCTATTGGTAGTCTTATGTATGCCATGATAAGCACTAGGCCAGATATTGCCTATGCTGTTGGAAAGCTTAGTAGGTACACTAGGAAACTAAGTTCACATCATTGGCAAGCCTTAAGCCGAGTGTTCAAGTACTTGAAAGGAACCATGGATTATGGTTTGACATATACTAGATTTCCTTCGGTTATTGAAGGTCATTCGGATGCAAGTTGGATCTCCAATAAGGAAGATCATTCTTCCACAAGTGGATGGGTATTCCTTCTTGGGGGAGGTGCTATCTCTTGGGCATCAAAGAAACAGAGTTGCATTACTGATTCAACGATGGAATCTGAATTTGTGGCATTATCAGCGGCTTGTAAAGAAGCTGAATGGCTAAGAAATCTGATTTATGAGATTCCATTGTGGCCTAAACCGATATCACCAATATCTATCAGATGTGATAGTGAGTTTGCCTTGGCGAATGCTTATAAACAAGTGTTCAAAGGCAAGTCTAGACATTTAGGTGTTAGACACAACATGATTCGTGAGCTTATTACACACGTAGTTATATCAGTGGAGTTTATAAGAACTCAACATAATTTAGCCGATCATCTAAGCAAAGGGTTGAGTAGAGATCTTGTGCACAAGTCGGCTGTAGGGATGGGATTAAAGTCTATCAATAACCTCTCATGTTGAGATACCCAATTCCCATCTAATATGACATTAGGTGCTGAATTCAATGTGGAAAGCTTAACATTTAGAGATTGGAACACATTAAAGCATCATCCCAAGGTATGTGTTCGGACCTGCAAGTTGAGGAGGTTGAAGTTTATCTTCTTAATAGTTCTTTTGAAAAATTGCATATGCAGGTGCGAGAGTAAAAGAACTACCTATATGAGCATGAAGTTTAGCCGCTTCAAGAAGCTAGGACTTGGCTTTGATATGCTTATGAAGGATTAGGACACAAGGCTAGTAAAAGATAGTGTCAATTGAGAATATTTGAGAATGTAAATTTATGTGTATATTATCTTCATGTATTCACTATGAATAACGAAGGTTCAATCCATAGTGACACCTTGGTATTCGAATATTTGGAATGTGAAATTCAATCATCATGATATTTCATTTTTGCATAAGTTTGTTGTTTGTTGTGATTTTGTTTAGTTAATCATGGATTATGCTAAAATGGGGGAGGATTTTTGGATATTTTAGTGTAATTGGATTGACTAGTTGATCAATGTAATCGTAATGTTACATTGAACAAGTCGGGAGAGTGCGGAGTGCATGCTCTGTTCGAGTTCGTTATGATTTCAGTATTAATGCTTATGAGACATGTCTATTGACATCAAACACATCTGTTAGAATGAGATGAATGAGATGTGTCTGTTGGTAAAAGACACGTCTTGAGATGTGTCTGTTAGCATTAGACATGACTATTGGATGAGATGTGTTTGTTGGCAAAAGACACATCTTGAGATGTGTCTATTGGCAAAAGACACATCTGTTGACATCTATAAATAGGTGTTGCATTGATCATTTTGATATAGTTGGTTCATTTGAAATTCACAACAAAACACATTCTCTCTTCTTGCAGAATTTCTGACTTTATCCGATTGAATTATTTGGGTGAACCACAAATAACTTCAATCTGAAAGTGTTCACACGACTTCAGAAAAATCCAAGTAATCACCCATATTCCCCAACACAACTCATCAAAACCATTAACAATCACTAAATAAACATAAAAACCTGATTTGAGAAATTAAAACAAGGATATAGACATGATTTTAGCTTGAAGATTGAAAGCAAATGAAAGAAATAAAGAGAGAGAGTACCCAACAGTTGCAAGAGTGGAGCAGGAGAGAAAATAGGAGGTGGAGGGTGTTATACACTACCAGGGGTATTTTCGTAATCTGCCAAAAAGCTGAAAAATCTATTTCTTTTAAAACCTGTGTTTAATCATTTAAAAATCGGAATAAAATGGAACTTTATGGTAAAATAATTTTTAAAATTCTAAAATAAAGTTTATGAAATTACAAACCTCCCCATATTTTCAAAATAATTTCTGGATCAAAAATGAATTTTATACGAATTTTTGAAATAAGGAACCTTTAAATGAAATAAAGCTTTTTTAAATCATTTAAAAATACTTACACACACAATTAAATACTCCTACCAATTTTAAAACTAAATTACATCTCAAAGATGATAATGCAAAAGATTTCATTATTTTAAACGGCTCCAATGATTTTATATGATTTTCGAAAGGTTAAAAAATGCACTTTAAAAATAGTTTTAATGCTCCAAAAATACAAATAAAATTCCAAGATCACATACGACACATACCAATCATCTTGTAATCACATAAACATGATTTCACATATAACTTGATTTCAAAAAAATTTATCCATCACATAATTCACACAGTTTTCACATTTAACAATTAAATAAACACTTATATAATCAAGAAAAATTCTAGGTCGTTATACTTATGATGGAACGGGTGATCATGCAAACCACGTCAGGACGTTTTCAAACGCACTGATGCTGTAGCCTGCAAGTGATGCCCTAAAGTGTAGGGCATTCCCTCAAACCCTGTCGGGCCTGGCTCAAAGATGGTATACACTACTAGAAACATGTCAATAGACATCGGCTAAAAACCGATGTCTGGCCTTTTTTCAACCGATGTCTTTGTGGGTGTAGAGAAAGGTCCAACCCCTTTCACATCGATTTTAAACCGATGTCAAAGAGTATCTATCACATCGTTCACTGCCTTTCCACATCGGTTTTAAACCGATGTCAATGAGTATCTATCACATCGTTTACAGGAACCTGACTGATGTTAGATAGTATATGTAACATCTGTTCGCACTTATTCACGCAAGAGAACGTGGTCAACAAGTAATATAGAGTAAATAAGATTCGTTCCCACAGAGACTCAAATTGTTCGTTATGTTCACTTATGCACCAGCTAATGATTTACACTCACTGCTAAGACAATCACAATATTGGGTTGATTTAACTAATGATTGATTACCAACTAAGCCAATTACGAGAAAATAACTTAACTTAAACCTTATAATAAACAAACATGGGATTTCAACTTCAATTACTACTTCATCTAGAATCTTATGCCCTTTAGCCTAGCATGTGACCGAGTTGATTACTGATTAGATGCACTAAACTGATACATACCAACTTTCGTTGTGCATATACCATCCTACTGATCATCCACAATTGATAGAAGCCAAGTAGTCACCAAATATGTGTAGTCCCTATATGTCTATAGCAATTGAACACATACCGGTTGAAAATCAAGCACCCATTAAATCACATAGTCGATGTAAGACGGTTAGAATCACATCACAAATTAATACATGTTCTTCACATGCAAAAACCTATGCTAGCATGAATTGTTCTAAACCCTAGATCCACTTTCGCATTCACTAGGATTAAACAAGCAATTACAAGTGTTCGCGACGCACTTATAACGAATAAGCATAAACATACTAGGCAATCAATACATACAATCACACACCAAGGCATAAAAACACTCAATAACTAGAATCCATAGCAAAATCCATTAAAACCCCATGATAACGAATTAGCCCATAATTGACCTAATTGTCATCATGGGTTCTATGGAAAACATAATTCTAAAATCAACAAGTAAAAATAAAGAAGAAGAATAAAGTTTAGAATTGAACTCCCACAATAGAAGAATACAAAGGTTTCAAGAATAATCCTTGCTTGTCACTAGCTTGGAAGAAATTCCTTCTCCTCTCTCTCTTCTCTGTATAAAAACTAGGTTACAATATGAACGTAAGTATATGTTTTATTACAAGGGTAGAACGTTTATACATAAAAAACGTTTCTCCCTCTTGCCTAATAAAAATATTTAATATTCTATTACAATTAGAATTTAATTAAGGTGCTAAAACCTGCCCGGAATATAATTAGAACTCGAAAAGGGCAAAACAGGAATTTCCCAGCCATGCTTCACAAAGTCTGCCTGCGCGAATTAACTCAGTACTTTACTTGCACGTGATTCCTATCCCAGGTTGTAGAAAATCTCTCAAGCTTCGCGTGGGCAGTAAGATCGCTAAAAACGGACTTACAGAACTCCAGATATGGCCAAAACAGTATAAGCTGCGCAGCCTTCCCAGAAAATCCGAATTTTAATCATTTAATTCCCAAAAAATTGTAGAAGCATCCACCTTAATCAACATTCTCGTAAACCTGCACAACTAAGCAAAACACATCAAAACTACAAGAAACTTGAGTCCAAGACAATCAATTTAAGCCGATTTAGAATGCTCCAAGTGGATATAAATCCACTTATCACACCCCCAAACTTAAACCGATGCTTGTCCTCAAGCATTAACAATTACAACTAACTAACTAGTACCACTTCCGTAGGTGATCACGGTTGCATTTGGCATATGCAACAAGCCCTTTAAACCCCTAGGCAGCCCTAGTGGACGAGTAAGGTCTCGTGAGGGCCTATAGCGAATGTACCCACAAAATCCATTTAACCTAATGCAATGCAATGCATGAATGCAACTAATATGAAAAATACAAGATCCCCTTCAAACTCACCAAAACCAACTAACAAGCAAATATCTCAATGAATGTAACAAATCCAAGCAGAGCTCGACCAAGTCCCCGTATACTAACAATACATGAACAGAAACGTGCGTGTGTGCAATGCTCATCAGAAATACCCCCAGAACTAGGTCAAAAATCATACATGCTTTCCGTCAAGACAATCACAGGTTTATAACTAGAATAGACTGTAGACACTCCATAGCCTAGGAACACCTCCACCCTCATCCAAGGTAGACAGAAACTCATGCTTTATTACTATACTACGACACTACATATACAATAAGCATGCTTATTTAACCGTGCAATGAATGAGACCCCAAAAGGCTTATACAATAATACCCATGTAGCGAGTGTTAGGTCAGCAGGATCCCAGACTATAAAGCCTTAGGTCACTAGGACTAAGTCCCCTCAGACTTAATTACTCGAGTATTAAAGAGCTCACTCTGGTTAATTATGCATTAACAAACAATACTAGACTCTCTTTTTTTTTTCCTTTTTTTTTTTCTTTTCTTTTTTTTTTTTTTTTTTTTTGTTTTCGCAATCTGGAATGAGCCTTTCTCATTTCCAACCCTAGACTACTCATATAAATATGAGCTGGCTACTAGCCATTTGACACCTAGCCATTATTAACAATTATGAACAACTAGCATGAAATTCCTGGTTTCCCCCAAACTTAGACTTTAATGTTCCTACACTATAAAGGGAATAACGAAAATTCTAAATATAAACAAGTGATTAAATCTCAAAACATCCCACAGGCATGACCCTAACCTAGCCCAAAAAGCACCCCAATGAGACTGTGTAATAAATTTTGTTCCCGTAACATGCAAGTCAATTTCATAGAAACTATAAATCAACCCTCTACTCATCATCATCACACCTAAATCAACATCCCCCTATCAATCAGAATCAGCTCGTCCTAAGGGATCATGAAATATGCATGCCATGAAAATGCAACTAAATGAAAAACTCACATGGTATACGAAAATAAAACAAAATGTCCTATATGAAACAAACGTAGATAATACAAACATAACAATCATGCATGAACTATCACTACTATGCAAACATGATATCCTATATGAACAAATAATACAACAATATATATACAACTACTAATCCCTCAAACCACCCCCAAACTTAACATATTCAATGTCCTCATTGAATGGAAAGTAATACAAGGGAAAGTAGAAAACATACCTACTCGTCCTCCTCTTCGGAGGAATCATAATCTGGCGGTGGATACTGCGCACAAGCTCCATAGACTGGTCACCTTGCCTGAATACTACAAAACCCACAATTGACAAGAACACAAATTCGTAATAAAAATATGATTAGGGAAAAAGATTTACCCCCATACGAATCAAAGAGGTGAACTTGCAATTAATTCCTCTTTAGAATTGAATATTTAGAGATATAAATAAAATAGAAGAGGAATTGGATTTGTATGTGTAGGTGTGTCTATTAAATAATAATAATAATAAAAAAAAGAAATAAAAAATAAAAAATAAAAAATAATACTAAATATAATAATAATAATAATAATAATAATAATAATAATAATAATACATAATAATAATAATAATACATAGTAAATAACAATAATAATAATAATAATAATAATAATAAATATGAAATAGAATAGAAAAAGGTTTAGAATTTTTGGAGAAAAGATGGAAGGTTTTGGAATTGAAAAAGGATTAGAATTAGAGAAAATAGGGGTATAAAAAGAATGGGGTGAGAAAGAAATTTTTTTTTTATAATATACAACACACACAAACACGCACAGAAGCACAGCCTTGAAAAAAAATTTCATCTCCTGGAACAAGCGCTAGTGGCGCGCGTGGGAGAGCAAATTGCCTCATGAACAGAAACGCAACTGCGACTTGCGCGACTCAGGGGCAGCTTGCCTCACAGTCAGTTGCGCAGGCGCAACTTGCGCAACAGGCGCGCAAATTGCCCTGTAACGCAGGTTGCTCCTGCGTGACACCCAAAAAATTCGATTTTTTAATTTTTTTTTTTTTTTTTTTTTTTTTTTTTTTCACAACACTACTACTTTTTTTTTTTTTTTTTTCTTCCTACACTAATGCATGGGTTGCCTCCCACGAAGCGCCTTTCTTTAACGTCTTTAGCTAGACTTGGCCACGATTTTCATCTTGAAAATTTTCTGCACCGCATCTCTATAAGGCCATTTAATGATCTTTTCTGGAGCGACATCTTCAACAACAAGCTTTACCCGTATTCGCTCCTCACAAGATCTCTTAACAACATTCTCCCGCCTACCTGAAAAGTTAGCAGCAATAACAATAGCAAGCAAAGGATTTGAATTACAATAAAAATACCCCAGGTGAACTAGCAATGTTTTGAGCTCGAGTTCGGGAGCTCCTTCAATTGATGGCTTAAGGCGCACCTGAGAATTCCAGAGATCTTCCACTCCACGCAACTTATGTGGAATACGTAACCCTATCAACCAAGGCACTGTAATCCTCAGTTGGTCATACTTTGCCTTCTCCTTCTCCGTGTCATACTTTTTACTCTGCCCTGCATCAACCAATTTCAAGCTAAAACACTCCTCATCCTCCACCGGCAAATTCATGGCTAGAGTTTGCTTCTGAAGCCTCCGTGGATATGGAGGAGGAAAATTGATTTGGATGATCTTTGTAGTCTTCTCCGGAGTAGATTTGTCAACAGGAGTGATACTCTTTTCCTCTTCGGCCTCCAGCTGGTCGAAGTCAGATTGCAACGAAGCGGCATTCAACAACTGAACATGCTCTTCTAATTCATCATCTTCCACACTGAGACACTCTTCATCCTTCGAAGGAATTAGCATAGCCGCTTGAGCCTTGGAATTTTCTTGATCTTGGGCTGATTCTTCAAAATTTTCAGATTGCAAAGGAAGTGGTTGCAGCTGATTATTCAGAATCGAGTTTTCTGGACATTCTGAATTTTCTGATTGGTTTGCCTCCGACTCTGCTTCCTTATCAGCTTCATGTTCTGCTTCTTCCCCATCTCTGCACTCAGACTCTCCTTCCTGAACTTCGATCATGGTCTCACCCGTGGCTAAGAAAGGCCAGTCAAGACTGATAGTAAGGTTCTTGTCCTCCTCCTCTACATCTAGGCCTTCTGTGTCACTTGCAATTTGATTCAATGTTTGTAATGCATTTGCAATTTGACCAATCTGATCTCCTATTCTCTGGAGAGACAATGCATTGCTTTTAGCCATCAACCTCAATTCTTCTAATTCAGCTTCTTTGGTCGACTGTTGGATAGACCAAGTCTGAAATTGCTGCTGCTGAAATTCAGGAGGTTGAAAGTGTTGATGCACTGGGGCATACTGATGCTGAAATTGTTGCCCCTGTTGCTGCTGAATTCCCCCTAGATTGTATGGCTCATCTTCAAACTGCTGATTTTGGAGCGGGTAGAATGGATATTGAGATTGCTCCATACCACTCTGATTGTAGTCCCAGCTGAAATTTGGCCGGTTTCTGTTATACTCACATTGATGAGTGTAATGTCCACCTGCACACAGCTCACAAACAATTACGAATTCCTGCTCCCAATAATCCATCTAATAAAAAGAAAAAAAAAACGTCCGAGTCAGTGAATTTAACCCAAATTGATGACAAGATCATAAACTAAACAAACAATGAACCGAGTCCCCGGCAGCGGCGCCAAAAACTTGTTCGCACTTATTCACGCAAGAGAACGTGGTCAACAAGTAATATAGAGTAAATAAGATTCGTTCCCACAGAGACTCAAATTGTTCGTTATGTTCACTTATGCACCAGCTAATGATTTACACTCACTGCTAAGACAATCACAATATTGGGTTGATTTAACTAATGATTGATTACCAACTAAGCCAATTACGAGAAAATAACTTAACTTAAACCTTATAATAAACAAACATGGGATTTCAACTTCAATTACTACTTCATCTAGAATCTTATGCCCTTTAGCCTAGCATGTGACCGAGTTGATTACTGATTAGATGCACTAAACTGATACATACCAACTTTCGTTGTGCATATACCATCCTACTGATCATCCACAATTGATAGAAGCCAAGTAGTCACCAAATATGTGTAGTCCCTATATGTCTATAGCAATTGAACACATACCGGTTGAAAATCAAGCACCCATTAAATCACATAGTCGATGTAAGACGGTTAGAATCACATCACAAATTAATACATGTTCTTCACATGCAAAAACCTATGCTAGCATGAATTGTTCTAAACCCTAGATCCACTTTCGCATTCACTAGGATTAAACAAGCAATTACAAGTGTTCGCGACGCACTTATAACGAATAAGCATAAACATACTAGGCAATCAATACATACAATCACACACCAAGGCATAAAAACACTCAATAACTAGAATCCATAGCAAAATCCATTAAAACCCCATGATAACGAATTAGCCCATAATTGACCTAATTGTCATCATGGGTTCTATGGAAAACATAATTCTAAAATCAACAAGTAAAAATAAAGAAGAAGAATAAAGTTTAGAATTGAACTCCCACAATAGAAGAATACAAAGGTTTCAAGAATAATCCTTGCTTGTCACTAGCTTGGAAGAAATTCCTTCTCCTCTCTCTCTTCTCTGTATAAAAACTAGGTTACAATATGAACGTAAGTATATGTTTTATTACAAGGGTAGAACGTTTATACATAAAAAACGTTTCTCCCTCTTGCCTAATAAAAATATTTAATATTCTATTACAATTAGAATTTAATTAAGGTGCTAAAACCTGCCCGGAATATAATTAGAACTCGAAAAGGGCAAAACAGGAATTTCCCAGCCATGCTTCACAAAGTCTGCCTGCGCGAATTAACTCAGTACTTTACTTGCACGTGATTCCTATCCCAGGTTGTAGAAAATCTCTCAAGCTTCGCGTGGGCAGTAAGATCGCTAAAAACGGACTTACAGAACTCCAGATATGGCCAAAACAGTATAAGCTGCGCAGCCTTCCCAGAAAATCCGAATTTTAATCATTTAATTCCCAAAAAATTGTAGAAGCATCCACCTTAATCAACATTCTCGTAAACCTGCACAACTAAGCAAAACACATCAAAACTACAAGAAACTTGAGTCCAAGACAATCAATTTAAGCCGATTTAGAATGCTCCAAGTGGATATAAATCCACTTATCAACATCGGTTACTCAAAACTAACCGATGTCAAAGGTACTTTAGACATCATTTTCTTGAATATAACCGATGTGTTTCATTCATATTAACATCAGTTAGTCACCGATATTAAAAGCATCAACAATGTGGCACGTTTGTGCTTCAATTACATCAGTCTGTTTGTTGTTAATGATGTTAATGTGTGTCAATTACATCAGTTTGTTTTGTAATAATGATGTTTCTACTTATTATAAACATCGGTTTCATTGAATTTAACTGATGTGTTAGTGTTAATTATAACAATACTAGCCAAAACAAAACAATGCAATCAAAACCATTCCAAAATGAAAATCAAAACCATTCCAAAATTAAAAACAATCAATAATGGTTCTCAAAATATTAATTACCAAGTCAAAATGTCATTTCATCATTCAAATGACAATACCAAGTACTACTCGATCCTTACAAAATAACTATTTAATTAATCCACATGAACTTCCTACATTTCATCCACAATCACCAATTCCACCTTCCACATATATATAACCCCGCCCAGATCGACCACAAAAACTAAACTGACAAAACAAAAACAAAGGTTCAGGAGGTACGATTCACAGGTTCACATGATGAAATAAAATAAAGGCATAGAGCTAGCTAGTACACGAATCTTTGGATGTATCCAAGAGCCTCGAGACGCACGTCATCAAGCTCCTCCCTTGTGTAAGACTTGCGACTCCGAGGTGCCCACTGTTCACATAGAAACCAAGCATATATATACCTTAGCAATATATAAAATAATATGGTTTTAAAGTACAACTCAATATGCTAAATTGGTACTTAAACAACCATATTGATTCAACCCATAAATTAAAGCATATATACCTTTGCAATATATTTCATTTCCTTGTCTTCGAAAATATCTTTCATATAACGCATGACAACATAACCGCATTCAGTACCACCCGGTTGTTTAGGGCATCCTTATTTTAATAATAATAAGTACCGATTAGTCGCTAAAGAAAACAAATTAACAGCAAAGAACTTACTAAAAACAAAGTGTGCAAAAGACTTACGGCAAGATTTTTAACTATGGGTTTTTTGAGGGCCCGTCCTGTTTGAGCATTATAAGATCTAACTGCTCTGTGGAAGAAAATTAGTAGCAGAGTCAAACCCGAGAAATCTCACTACAACCTCAATAAATTGAGAATGAAAGCTACATTCTAGTTATCGAAATGTGGAAATATAATTACCGCACTAAGGATTCTACTAGTTCTGGAAAATGCGGTGGGTGAGCCAATGGATTGAGAATGAAAATTTCAGATTCCCAAATCATGATCAAAATCCAATGATAACTGTTTTAATTATAAATAAATCAAAGTCATGAGAATTTAAAATAAATACGAACAGATCCAACTATATATTATAATAAGTCTTAATTAACTTCATATAAACAATTCACTTACTTTTGGTTATGAGGCATGAGGAATATACGAGAAGGTCTAGATTTCATCCTTTGAACAACATAAGCTTCAAAATTATCATCGATTTTATGTGAGGCTGCTGGATCAATAAATGCATACATGTCCGTTTCTTTTTTCTTGAGAACCTCGGTATGCAAATACCTACACATATTTATAATACATTTTGCATAAAAATATCGTTAAAGAAATATAGAAAATATGAAAAATGATTCAGAAAAGAGGAAAGAACTTACGCCATATAGGTCGATATTATAGCCTGGCCAATCATATTAAACTCCAACAGCGCCATTACATTCTCATCCAATAAAAATATAGTTTTGTCCCTACCAAACACCTCACCATCACATTCAATCTGAATGGACTCTGAATTTTGTTTCAAAATTGTTACCGCATGCATATGCAGCAACATGAACTGTCGAGGCACATTTTTATTTGTCTTGACACTCTTCATCATCGCATACACTTTCTGAAACTCATTCAGCTCATTATTTTGCTTCCTTGCCTTACTCACTGCTTCCTTTTGAATTTTCTACAAATGAACAATGGGTTAAGAAACACAAAAAGTAAAGAAATGATAACAAGTAGATGCAATTCCGTCAAACTACTCTTTATTAGCTATCATAAAACCATAACAGTACTTACATTAGTGTAGATGATCAAGTCTTTAGGCCATGATAAAAGAGAGCAAACAGCTTGGCGAACCGTCTCTATTTCACCAGGTACCGGAACTGGAACCAAGGCGTCTTCCTTGATAATTCCGTCCACTGAGACACGAGCATGTCCCGATTGCAGAGGCACTCCATGTACTGAGTTACACATGTCTCTATCGGAGAATACCATACCAAATGCTACCTTGTTCTCAATGTTGTCCACGACCAACTCACATTTTTGCGGACTCTAAATTTACAAGTAAAGGTCAATTAATAAGTATTGCGAGACATCCACAAAATAAACAACATTGAGAGACATCCATGTATACACTAATTTTTACCTTATTTCCATGTAAAGAAGGGTCAACAGGACCAATAGCAACACAATCGTCATTCTCGTATTCCTTGTCCTCGTTCACCACCAATAGTTTTGCAGATTTAGGTTTACACTTTTTTTCTTTTCTTCATCAAGCTGTTCTTTTTCTCCTTTTTCATCTGGACAACTTGATTTGCCAGAGAAAATCGGTGAGTGATGACTGGATGTACCAGCCACCACCGCCCTAAGCTCAGCCTTCGGCTCGGCAATCTGCGACATAAACTCGTTCTTTGTTTTCTTAAACTCAGCTTTTGTAATTCTCGTCTTTTTCTCTTTTGGCAGATTGAAGTAGGTTGATGGAGTTACGAAGCTTCCAACTCCCCGAACCCTACCTGAATGCTCAGGAGTTTCCAGTGCTACAGAAAGCACATCTTCACTTCCAGATGGCTTGAACTCACCCTTATTCTTCTTTTCCAACAAATCATCCTAGTAAAAAAAAACTAAAATTAATAGAGAGTATAATATATATATACAGAGCATGCTTGTGTACGATGTCCATTAATACAGAGTATTTTACAAATAAAAATTGAAAAGATTAAAAACTTACAATTCTTCTAAATCTCTCTGCCAGCTCTTCATCAATCTCTTCGCCCAACGGTGGCATACAAGCAATTTTCCACATAATTGCTCGATCAGGTATTTCTTCAGGCTCCATACGCCCTGATTTTACCTGTTCAAACAAATAATGGAACATTACAAGACATTCAACACAAATAAAAATTACAAAAAAAAAATAATAAGTCATACTTCTTCTTCTTCTAAACCAACGTATCCTTTCCTCGATGATCTGTGCGGATATTTTCGCTTCCTCACTCTCTTACTTTGTTTTTTACTAAGTACCTGCATACAAATAATATTAATTTTTTTATTAATGTAATCATATGGATCACAGAGGTTTAGCCTAACAGTTTACAACAATATATATATATATACATATATATATATATATTATATTTAACACATGTAAAACAGACCCCAAAATCATTACTGGTCCTCGCTGCAACAAATCCCTTCCAAGCCTCCTTACCAACAAATGCATACTTTTTTGGAGGCTTCGTCAGCTTTTTCTTCTGTCCAATATATGGCTTTACAAACTCTGTGTTTAATTTAGTTTTGAATTGTCTCCACTTTACACCTGCCGACTGTAGAATTGACCTCTTACTTTCCGAAGCCACTTTGAATGTATCCTAAAGGAGAAGCAGGTTAATACCAATTGACTACGAGGTTAAAGACATAATATGGGGGATAAAAAACAGGATTTGTTTGTACCTCAATATCATCCCATAGCTTTGCTTTTAATTCTGGGTCCACTTTCGGCCAAGATGGAACATCGATTGGCACCAAATTTCTAGCAATCATGCCTACATACGACGCCAAGGCATGCCTACTATCTCCAATTGGCCTTCCTTTTTTATCGTACCTGACTTTCAACTTCTTACCTTTAGCTTTCTTTATCACCACTTTGTACATAGCACAAACACCTCGCACTACTCCAGACTTCTATTTTTTTTTATTCCATACTAGTAGTTGTTTCTGGAACAGTAGAGTCTGCCTCTTTGGGGGGAGGGGTCTGTAGCTTGTGTAGATATTTCTGGTTCAGGTGTCAAAACTTTCACCTCCAGTTGATTCTCATTTTCATTACTGTTATTGCCCTTTTCCGATGGTACTTTAGATTTTTTCTGTTTTTTTGCCATTTCTCCTTCAATTCTGCAAATTCTTGAAATGATGAAACAAGTGGTTAATTCAGGGAACATATAATGTGATAGAAAAAACAAGTGAAAAAATGCATGACTGTAAATTTGTACCTAATTCAGGGAACAATGATGAAATCTTACCATATATGAAGCATTAAACAAGGTAATACAATTAAACAAGGTAATACAGCTCAACATCATTTCAAGTTAATAATTGTGGGTTTTACATTAAACAAGGTAATAAGTGAGACACAAAATAATATTACTTTTCAAGTTATTACAATTACACACCAAATATGGAAAGGAACGAAACAAAATATAGAGATACTATAGATAATATCTGTCATTTTTTAATCTAAATTCCCTCAACATCATTTCTTTGATTGCCAGCACTAGGGTCCTCTTCAACAACATTGACTATGGGGATTTCAGAGCAGAATGGAGGATTTTCCAATGTCGTGTCCCCTAAATCCTCATCGTTATACAACTCGTGATAATTTCGAGTCGTGGAGGTTAATACAACTGACCAGGCAGCATCAACGGGATCTTTGACATAGAAAACTTGCTTCACTTGGTCAACGGACACATATTTATCATTTTCATAACCTTGTCGACTGAAGTCAACAAGTGTGAAGCCAAGATCATCCACCTTGACGCCTGTGTCGCTATCTGCCCATTTACACAAGAACAATGGGGCTTTGAATGCATGATAATCCAGCTCCCATATTTCTTCAATCATGCCATAAAATGTCATATCACTCTCCACAGGATTTAAATCCTTGGCACTAGACACTTGGACTGTCTTAGCAACTACAGCGACACCACTGTTTTGAACATCCCTTTCATCATCTCGTTCTTTTGTGAAGTATCGGACCCCATCAATGACAAAACCTTCATAAGCAAAATAGAGAAAGACGGTTTTCCAGCCAACCATCTTATCGTTTCTGAAACAGCTTCGCCATTGCATATCATTTCACTAACTTTTTTTTCAAACCAATTAGCAAATTTCCGATTGTGCTCTCCAATCAGCCACTGCACAGTCTTCTTTTTCCCTCGATAAGTTCTTTCTAGAAAATCCTTGTGCATCCTTGCAAAATACATATATTAATTTAGAAACTAACTACATACTTGATAAAAGTAGATAAATGGTAAAAACTATAATTAATTTAACTTACATAACGTACGGATACACTTCAGGGTTGTTTAGAAGAACATGTAGATGAGCCTCGTCTCGCTCTTTTTCTTCCACCGACTTCATTACAGCTGCAGATAATGGACCAGAAAGATCACCTTTATCCGTCGGAAGACCTGCAGTTTTGCAACTCTGCCGAACAAACTCTGTGCAAAATTCTACAAATTCTTCCCCTAGATAGCTTTCGGCTATACAACCTTCCGGACGATAACGATTACGCACATAACTTTTCAACACTTTATTGAACCGTTCAAATGGATACATCCATCTATAAAAAACTGGTCCACACAAACGCAATTCCCTAACCAAGTGGACTGTGAGATGTATCATTAAATCAAAAAATGAGGGAGGGAATATCTTTTCCAACTCGCACAAGGTTAATACTATATCTGACTGCAACTTATCCAATTTTGATACATCTTTTGTTGCACAATGAGTTGAAAAAGAAACACAACCTTATAATGCTGACCCTAACATTTTTTGGGAGAATGGAACGAATTGCAACTGGTAGCAACTGTTGAAGGAGTACATGACAGTCGCGGGACTTCAACCCAAACAACTTTAAATCGGACATCAATACACAATTTTTAATGTTCGATGAATGCCCATATGGAAGTTTCATTGAAGAGAGTGATGATAACAGTTTTCTTTGTTCTGCCGTTGAAAGAGTAAAAGATGAAGGGGGCAGGTAGGTTTTTATTTCCCGACATTTTGTGGAGCCAAATCTTTTCTGATGCCCATTTCAACCATATCATTACGGGATGCCTCACTGTCTTTAGTCTTATATTTTAAATTTAGTAGTGTCCCAATCAAACTATCACAGACATTTTTCTCGATGTGCATAACATCGAGGCAGTGACGAACATGATGAAATTTCCAATATTCCAGCTCAAAAAAAATTGACTTTTTCTTCCATGCACAGTCCACCTTCTTTGACTTCTTTACTTCATTTCCAAAAGTAAAATTTATTTCCTCCTGCTGCATTAAAACCTCTTCTCCGGAAAGGGGTTAACACGCTTGTCCAAACTCTTGTTCACCATTAAAAGCTGCCTTTTGCTTCCTATAAGGATGATGCCTAGGCAAATAGCGACGATGACCTTGGTAACACATTTTTCTGCTATGAGGTAAATATTTAGCGAAAGTATTATCACCACACACTGGACAAGCCATATAACCCTTATTGACGCATCCAGACAAATTCCCATATGCCGGGAAGTCATTTATCGTCCACATTAATATTGGCCTTAAAGTGAAAAAAGATTTAGTACTAGCATCAAACACATTTTGGTTCACCTTCTTCCCAAAGCTTCTTCAAATCATCAATTAACGGTTGTAAAAACACGTCAATGTTATTACCTGGCTCATGTGGACCAGTGACTAATATCGTCGACATCATAAACTTCCTCTTCATGCATAACCAATGAGGAAGATTTTAAGTTGACAATACTACTGGCCAACAGCTGTACCTATTGCTTAATCTATTAGTATGTGGGTTTATACCATCTGCGGCCAGAGCTAACCTGTGACGCCCCCAAATCCGAGGTCAAAGATTCAGGTCGTCACATCACCATCCAACCATATCATACCTGTATTAACTTTACAACTCAACAATACATACATCCAGACCTCAATCTTACGCACATACAAGTTAGAGCCTCAGAAACGATAACCAAAAGTAACACTAAATATTACAATTCATCTGTACAATCCAGAATCTTACGCACTTCCACTTATACAACTACACTTGAAGACGAGTCTTACTATTACAGTTGAAAACCTATCAGACTTACTCTGTATTATTTATCCGGAACTAAGTCATCTCGGGATAAATCTTCTACTCCTCTTCTGCTGGTACGGAGTTAACTGACCAAATTCTTCTCTTTCTGGAAAATTTTTATAAAGCAAGAATGAGCTACATAATGCTCAGCAAGTTCGCCATTTTGAAAAATAATAATGTGGTTTATTTCGAAAACGTTCCCAACTGTATGGGTATATATCTCAGATTTCAAAACATAATTCGACAATATATGTGTCCGAGTTTGAATAAAACATTTATACTCGCTAAGGAGCTTTAAGAATAACATATGAAACCTTTATAAGGTTCCCATTTCAATATATCTCAGGTTTGAAAATATATACATATTAGTATATCATTTTCGGCAAAACACTCTACGATTAACATACTGTACAGGGAATACATTATTGCAAAACCTCTTTCCTTCCATTAGCTTAGAAGGTTTCTCATTCAAAAACATTTCATTCTTTGGAATAATTGCAAGAGTGCACTAACACGTGCCAATCTTTATAGAAAATCTTGCAGTTCTAGATACTGCACGATGTCAATATTTTTATTATCAAAACCACAATATCGGCAACTTGGTAGTTAGGCCCAAGAAGCAGTGTTTGAGTATTTTTCCAAAGTGGAGGATGGGACTGGAAGAAAACATAAAAACCTGACAAGGATTGACGATGATCAGTCGCCACAACCAAGTCCAACAATCCGCGGGTCTTCTCTACCGGTAGAAGGATAGAAACTACATCCGTAACTATCCTCGGGTGAAAACTACATCCGTAATCACCCTCGATGAAAACTACATCCGTAATCATCCTTCGGCAACACCTGGGCCGGAATAATAATTGATGGACCGCCTGGCTCACGGTCGCTTACACATCCCGGGAATCGTTCGTCAACGATTCCCACACCTGCCAGAGTCCCCTTTTTCTTTTCTTTTCAAAAATCATTTTGATAGAAAATTCGAGTAGTTGAAGTTCGACCTCAGTCGACCGATAATTCTTGAAAAACGTAACAGAAGCAAAACCTGACCGGGGGTTTTCAAAAATGTTTTGGGTTCGAAAGAGTTCGAGTTTGAAAACGCTAAAGGTATCTTGGATTAGTTTTGTCTTTAAAATAATAAACGATAATTAATAAATACTATTTTGAGATTTAATATAAACAGGTAATAAAATAATTATTTAATTAAAATAAGCTTTTAATCCAAGATAAATATTTTTTTTTGTATTTATACTAATTTTTAAGAAAATAATAAATACTTAAGTATACGATACTTCCCGAATGACCCTTCGGGTTTTCGTAATTCAATTACGATACAATAATATACCGCTCCCCGGTCAATAGTATAATTGGACCGCTACGACCTCTATTGCTAGAGTCGTTGTCCGAAGAAAACACTTTTATTCTAAGTTCAAGGGTGTACAAACACATATGCATATATCTCAAACTTCAACATAACTCGTAAAGCATAAGCATATAATACGTTTGGAAGCTATAAACACAATAGTGAAAATCCTTATATATAAGTTTTGAAAAGTAAACTTGCATAGATAAAATCAAGAATATAATCTTTTGAAATTAAATACTTAGGGATGGAAAACTTGCCTTGGTGAGGTTGGGGTGGTCGGCTCGCGAAGTGGAATGGAAATCTATACATAATCAATATTTGTACGTTAGTACCTTAACAACGCTACTTAATCATATGGTTTTAAAAATCGTAAGACCAACTTAACGACTCCACTTGTGACCACTAACCCTCTCATATGACCATGTCGTCATATTATCACTTTCGTTACCCATTCGACTCAAATCTATTCCTCGAACTCGAAACTCAAGTGAATATTCTTAAAACTACTTTAAACTAATCCCCTAAGTGGTTTTTCACTTGCGCACACCTCGCTTTAACATTTTTATAAAATTGAAAAATTCAAGTTCTAATCAGATTCTTTTTGGGCAGCCTTCCTTACTGTAAGACCTAGCTAACCTCAATTTTTCACAATGTTTGCAGAAAGGTTGAGGGTCCAAAGACAGTTCACAAATAGACCATATAGTGCAGTCCGGATTTCAGAACCACTCCTCACTCTTCTGGTCATAACTCAAAATCTATACATCACCTAGTTATGAACCTTATATTTCCAGAAACTACATTCAATTATATTTCCAACAATATATGGTAGGACCTCAGGGGACAATATTTGGGAGTTCAAAACCATGTTACAAGACAGGTCAATGTTCCTGGAAAAACTCAGCAAGCATGTACCACTTAGATCAACCAATTTTCTCAATTCCACAACACAACCAATACCTAATTCACTTAGTTCATGCTTTATAACACTCATGGAGATACATATACTATCCACAATCATAAAAATCACAATCACAACATCAAAACTCAAGATCTACATCATCCATAACTTATATGTCCAAGATTCACACTAATAACCATGGATCTAACATTAAACATCACAATTACTACATGGCCAAGAGGGGTTAGGGTTTTTATACCTTCTTGATGTTCTTACAATCTCAAACAAGCTTGGTTAACCTTGGGGAAGCCTTACTCTATGCTCACCATCTTCAATCTCACCAAAGAAATCAAGAACATGGAAGTGAGTTTCCTGATTGGAAAAACACGCCCCAAAGATCAGCCAAAACAAAGCCCTTGCACTCGTTTCCTGGTCGTGGCTTCTGAATGAAAGTTGTAGAACGTCTGCACAGCTTTCTAACCATATAAAGAACAAAAAATTTCATTGAGTAATGAAGTCTCTAGGACCGTTTTACTGAGAGGGTGTTCTGCTGGGCAGAATGGTTTTGTTCATGGTTTTATGTTCTAATAATGCCATACACTTGATATGTATCTATTTTTGGTTGGATGCATCTCATCCTTGCTAGGTGGCAACCTCTCATTGGCTCCTCTAGATTTCTTATCCACTTAAATTGCAACCAAGTCCTTTGCTAATTGCAACCAAGTCCTTGTCTCTTGTTTCTTGTACTTAAGTCCTTTTGTTTTGTTTTCTTTTCCACCGCTTTGATTTCCTTGTCGTTTCTTGAATAAAATAAATACGTTACAACTTGTACGTTGCATATTATTGCTCTAATATAGCACAATACCTCGAATGAATATTAATTCCAACATCCCTTGTTTATTTCTCTTTATCTCAGAAAAATATTCTCGCGGTTTCTCAATTGTTCTCATTTCCTTTAACTCTAGGATTTTATTCTCAATTCCATTTTCCTCTCATAATATATCCTTCCTTGGACTTCTAATATTTACTATTCTCAATTCATGATTCGCTCGCTTGATCGCTTAATCTCGTTGTAAAGTTTCAGCGGAACGTTTGTTTCACTTCCTCAGTGGTTTTCGTTCCAAATTCTCAAATCACTTATAATAAAATTCCAAAATATTAACTCCTCAATTTCTCAAATTAAATATCTCATTTCTTGATATTAATGATATCTAATTCACTGCTCGGTCAAATATTACACGAAAATAGAATTTGGAATTTCTGAATTCCGATCGCATTTACATACACTTATTTACTCCGTAGATTACTAGTATAACTTCGGAATATCCACACTACGTCTCGTACATAGGTGGCATGAAAATTTTTCTTAATCCTCAAAATCACTATTCATTGATGCACTTCATCATAATAGGAAAAGTTTTAATTCTACCGAAATTTTGGGTTCTTACAGTCTCCCCTCCTTAAAAGGATTCCGTCCCGGAATCAGTTTAGGAATCACTGGGGTTACTCCTTCTTTGTTTCACTCTTTCAACTTCCAGGTGGATTCTTCCACATCTTGATTTTCTCACAATTCCTTATTAGTTTGAAAACCTTATTCCTCAGTACTTGTTCTTCTCTATCCATGATTTCCACGGGTTGCTCCACATAGGTCAAGTCGGGTCATAGGTCCACTTGGTTGTACTCTATCACATGCTGATAGTCGGTGTGGTAGGGTCGTAGACATATGAAACACATTAGGAATTTGCTACAAGCTTGGGGCAAGGCTAACTCGTAGGCTAACTTCCCAATACGCCTCAAAATCTAAAAAGGTCCAATAAACCTCAGACTTAGCTTCCCTTTCTTACCAAACCGCATCAATCCTTTTCAGGGGGATACCTTTAGCATCACGAAGTCTCCCACCTCATACTCCTTTGATATCTCATAAAATTTGACCATTCGAAATAATGGGTTTCGTAAAAACTAATGACTTTTACATACACTCATCTGCACCGTAAAGGCGTAATATCAATTCGAAATCTTCATTTAATAATTCGTACATATCGTGATTGCAAAAGTTTCTCATCCACCCATAAAATTAATTTTCATCCAGGTTCGAATATTCACGAAAATTAGGGCTATTACAGTCTCACCAACGCTTTAATGTTGCTTCTCAACGCATGCTCTCCTCGACCTGTATTCCTTATCGGTTGTTCTATGAATGAAAATTTCTATCCCACTACTTATACGTTCCTCTTCTACCTTGTTCATAGTATCCGTGTTGAGTTCTTGTATCGTTGGCCCGTGAATACTTTGTGGTCGTGTTATGTAATCCGAGACAACGTCAATACGCACGGTATTCCTCATATTCCTTCACTTGATTAGCAGGCATGTGTTGCCTCCCGTCAACCGTTACCACTTGCTATGGATACTGTATAGTCTTCGGTATACGTCGAACCAGTTCAGCTACTATGTCCCTCGTTCATTGACTTCTTCATAACGCAAGAGAAGCGAAACTTCTTCTTTCGTAGTACGCTTTACAAGAGACGTCCTTACGTCCGCATGGTGCCGATCGTGATAACAACATTCATTTCTTGGATAAGTTTTTATTCTCAACTGCCCCGTGAAATCTAAGGCACGACACTAATTATAAATTCGATCGTCTGGACAATTCTTCTTCCCTGTCCGTCAGCCACAGATCAAATTTGTACCTACGCTTAATCTCTTGTTAAATATACATGAAAGCACCTCCAGCCTTCGAGATTTAACCTTAAGTCTCGATCTGACGTAATCGCTGCAGAAGTTTTACATTGCACCACCATCTCTTCCGTTTATATGAATCGATAATCTTCTAAACGGAAAGTCTCTCGTAGGTAAATCACTTAGTCCAGCAATTATAAATCAACTAGGGCCATCTCTTGGCTCCGTTTTCGGCGACCTACTCATGAAATTCATTATAATTCTGTCCACGTTCAAGATTTTCTACGGGCGGAATTGATCCACTAGATCTCTATCATTTTGTTTTTGACATGTTGCGTTTGTACTTAATAGCTTGCCAATACAATTCTTCATATCCGTTTGCCAAACATTCTCTTAATTCTCTATACATCTTTGTCCTTCCCCATAATTTAGTCATTTTCCTCTAACATTATTCTTTATTGTATATACTCTATTTTCTTGGTCAATACTGACTGAATTCCAATTTTGAATAATCTTCTCTATAGGTATCGGCCACCACACTTGCCTTTCCTGGGAAATAACAAATCTCTCCATTATACTCCCTGCTCCCTTTCGTCACCTTCTCTTTCTTATGTTTAGTTCTAATATGAAGATGTACTTATGGCACTTGTGGAAAACTTTCACACTTTTCTCATAAAGTTAACGTCTCATTTTTATGCGTGAACGCCATCATGACTAATCCCAGACTCACGGTTAGTATATCCCATCCCGTAACCTTTATGTTGTTTAGAAGTATATGCTATCATCCCCTTTCTACTGCATCAGCACACCTCTTAAACTCTTGAAAGATGCATCATCGTGACTCTCAAAGTCCTCTTCTCATTATAAAGTATAGCTAACAACGAGGTTGTTACTAATCTCTCATATCATTCTTAAAACTTTATTTATTAACCCACAAGGGCTTCTGACTCACTAGTCAATCCACATGATACTACCAGAATTTATAATGTTTACATTAATGTGAAATGCCGACTTTGGTGCAGTATAGAGGTCGATCTAGAGTTGGTGAAACCTTCTCTTTAACCTTATCTTTGAAAAAAAACAACTACGCACTTTAACTAGTCAACAATTCCTCCATTTCCGATAAGGGTTTCAGTTCTCGATGGTATAGGTAAGGTGTCATGCGCTCGTCCTCTTTCACAACTGGCGCCAATCAGCCTGAGGCCTGTATGCTGCTGCGATTCCCAATAAACTTGATTAGGTGGTAATCTCGCAGGATCATTGGGATATATCCATGCATCCATTTGCTATTAAGGGCCTTTTAAACTTTATGTCTCGCTATGTGCATCAATCCCTTTTAGCTAAGTAAAGCTTCACATCCCTGCCACGATATTTCTTCCTTTCTTGTCCATCTCACTTCCATGTTAGTTTCCTCTAAGGATATGTCTTACATCGCAATCGATTTGAATTTCTTGGATCAGGAAAAGGCTTGGTAACTCCAGAATTCATTACTATAACATCCTGACAACGGTTGGTAGGAACGTACTCCCAACCACCTCATCATTTCCTATAACTTTCCTCACACTAATATTAAAGGTCTTGTGGTATGCCCCGACATGTTATTCCTACTTTAAATAATCACTCAGCATAACGCTCTGGATGCACAATTACAACATTTGGTTTTTGATCTCATATTGGTGCAACGGTTCACAATTGTACCTCCCGTTCACCTTAGAGTAATCACGTTTGAAAGGAATGGTTTTAAAATAACAAGGTCCAGTAGATAATTTCAATAAGAATTCCATATTGGATGTTCCAAGAATGTTGATGGTTCCAAATACTAGGAGTCTCGATTTTCGGAGATGTAAGGATGGACAGAAAGAATACAACAAGGTTTATTCCTTCATGTCCTGATAATTTTGTAATGTGATATCATAGAGAATGTTGCACGAGGGCAATGATTGTTGGATACAAAAGTCATAAAGACGGTCTTTATACGATTCTTACATCTGGTGAATACTTTTCCTCTTGAAAAATAGAGGATCTGAAAAGTCCCATTGATAAAGGTCAACCGATCGAAAGCAATTCTACTCTATGACAATAAAAATGAAGCAGTTTATCATTCAAGTAATCTATGGTTTCAAATGAATCTTCATTATATGAATGAAAGAACAGAATATTCAAGTGACATAAAGTCTGATACGAAGATGGGTAGAATTCAAGTTGAGTGGGCGACCTCACTAGGTCTCAATCAAGTTATTCGTCAAAACTTTCATTATCATACTTTACCACACGCAAAATGCATTGAGGAATTGCTGAATGAATTAAATTGGGAGTTGGACCAGTGAAACAATAACTAGTCCTTTTCAAGAAACACTAGCAACTAGCTAGACAAAATTTGCTAGTTCACTTGTTTGAGACATCACCACTGGCTAGGACAATTAGCTAGGTGTTCTTCACAACATTACAATTTTGACTAGTTAGAACAATCCACTAGTCATTCATATTGACATATCGACTAGCCAGTTTCAATTGGCTAGAACAGAATTTCAACATCGTAGCCACTGAAGAAACTTTAGACTACTCGGACAACGAATGGAAATAAGAAGTTATTAAGTTTGAAAAAGAAAACTATAAAATCTGAAGAGAATGTTCTAGGTATCGGAACAATCGATAACCTCTCATCAAATATTACCTATTAGTGAAACGGTCCACCCAAGGGTGCCTCCGTACACATGCTTTATCAGATCCTACAGTAGAATTAAATTCAGAATACCAATATCAAAATGATATCCTTACTATGATTTCAATGTACGATGTACAATCTCATCTTGAATAGAAGAAAAGAATTCATGAAGGATGTCTGGATGTTAGATCATCCCTGTTCTCAACAAGTTGATAAATATTTATGGGCTCGACTGAAGAGTGCAAGTATGAAAGAAGTAGTCAAATATCAATATTCGTTTAGGAATATTCATTGATTAATTAAGGAAACAATTGTTGAACATTCCTTGGATAATTGAAGGAAAGTGTAAATAGGCCTGAGCAGAACGAAATAATTATAAACTTCAAATAAAATACTCGGGGATCAAATAAGATACTTTGGATGAGTCCCGGTTTAGAGAAAGTATATCACTGGTGGTTATTCCACAAGTTTGAAGTAGAAAGCTAGAAGGATTACCTGATATAAACTAATCGAGGTAACATGGTTAATGAAAAGTTTAAAAATGAAGTAGTGCACCAGCCGGTAGTTACCAAAATGAGTTAATAATCATTCGTGCATCTCATTATCACCACTATGAGGGTAACTCCATCTCTTCGTCTTCGTAATACAAGACACCAACTAGTGTGTCTCTCAATCATCATCTTAAAGTCATTCATCGAGTTGGGGTTTCACAAATATATCTATCATTTCCGTGCTTTATCTTGAAGACCAAACTTCACATCATTTCGGGGACACCTGCTAAGTCCATAGGGTCCTACTTCATGCCTTCCGACATGAATCACAAGTGGCCAGTTCCCCCTGGGAACAGATCAAAGAGATCTCTCAGGGATCTCAGTGCAGTCCATAGGTTCAGTGGCGGCTGTGTGTATGTAAACATATACCAAAAATATTGAGGTCTACAATACATATATGCGTAGTCCCTGCTAACATCTCTATCAAAGGATCCCACTCTAGACCCGTTGGTCTTTTCTTTTGGTAGACTCTGAGATCACTATATCGCTCGTTGCAACCATATTCAACTTCTCTTGAGTCCCTTTGTTAATCCTACTTGTTTGTTCTCTAAGTTGAACTACCATGCTCTAGCGTCCGAATCATGCGTGGAATTATCTAGCACGCTCATATTATGATAACATTCTCGTATAACACATGTAAAATTTGCCATCAAGGGTAAAGAAATCCACAACGACATAGTGACCAACTTTCAGGTAAACCCGTTACTTATCGAAAATCGGATCTTATAGCCAAAGTAAAAGTCTTTCATTATTCCAAATACTAAGTACCCTTAAATATGTAGGGAAGTCTAAACTTCTTGATTCTTAAAATGCCGCCTCCTAAACTGTGGAGGACTATGGGCCACAAAATTTATGCCGACCTAGTCATCCGATTATATTGGCAATATCGCCTCTACCTCAGCTGCTCTTGAGATTTCGCTCTGCTTTCTACATTATTACTTATGATAGGTCATGTACGACTCTCAAACCTCTATTCATCATTCTGAAGGTCTCTAAGGATTCTATCGACCCTAGTATAATACCTCCAGTAACACTCCAGCCCATTCTACTCACCGGTACCTCTTCCGGAAGTCCAATAATAAGTTTACTACGATCTCGTATGTCATTCTCCTACTTAGACTTAACTCTCAACACTCTCGTTTCTGAGTACTGCAACTTATCTCTCTGATACCATTTCTGTGACGCCCCCAAATCCGAGGTCAAAGATTCAGGTCGTCACATCACCATCCAACCATATCATACCTGTATTAACTTTACAACTCAACAATACATACATCCAGACCTCAATCTTACGCACATACAAGTTAGAGCCTCAGAAACGATAACCAAAAGTAACACTAAATAATACAATTAATCTGTACAATCCAGAATCTTACGCACTTCCACTTATACAACTACACTTGAAGACGAGTCTTACTATTACAGTTGAAAACCTATCAGACTTACTCTGTATTATTTATCCGGAACTAAGTCATCTCGGGATAAATCTTCTACTCCTCTTCTGCTGGTACGGAGTTAACTGACCAAATTCTTCTCTTTCTGAAAAGTTTTTATAAAGCAAGAATGAGCTACATAATGCTCAGCAAGTTCGCCATTTTGAAAAATAATAATGTGGTTTATTTCGAAAACGTTCCCAACTGTATGGGTATATATCTCAGATTTCAAAACATAATTCGACAATATATATGTCCGAGTTTGAATAAAACATTTATACTCGCTAAGGAGCTTTAAGAATAACATATGAAACCTTTATAAGGTTCCCATTTCAATATATCTCAGGTTTGAAAATATATACATATTAGTATATCATTTTCGGCAAAACACTCTACGGTTAACATACTGTACAGGGAATACATTATTGCAAAACCACTTTCCTTCCATTAGCTTAGAAGGTTTCTCATTCAAAAACATTTCATTCTTTGGAATAATTGCAAGAGTGCACTAACACGTGCCAATCTTTATAGAAAATCTTGCAGTTCTAGATACTGCACGATGTCAATATTTTTATTATCAAAACCACAATATCGGCAACTTGGCAGTTAGGCCCAAGAAGCAGTGTTTGAGTATTTTTCCAAAGTGGAGGATGGGACTGGAAGAAAACATAAAAACCTGACAAGGATTGACGATGATCAGTCGCCACAACCAAGTCCAACAATCCGCGGGTCTTCTCTACCGGTAGAAGGATAGAAACTACATCCGTAACTATCCTCGGGTGAAAACTACATCCGTAATCACCCTCGATGAAAACTACATCCGTAATCATCCTTCGGCAACACCTGGGCCGGAATAATAATTGATGGACCGCCTGGCTCACGGTCGCTTACACATCCCGGGAATCGTTCGTCAACGATTCCCACACCTGCCAGAGTCCCCTTTTTCTTTTCTTTTCAAAAATCATTTTGATAGAAAATTCGAGTAGTTGAAGTTCGACCTCAGTCGACCGATAATTCTTGAAAAACGTAACAGAAGCAAAACCTGACCGGGGGTTTTCGAAAATGTTTTGGGTTCGAAAGAGTTCGAGTTTGAAAACGCTAAAGGTATCTTGGATTAGTTTTGTCTTTAAAATAATAAACGATAATTAATAAATACTATTTTGAGATTTAATATAAACAGGTAATAAAATAATTATTTAATTAAAATAAGCTTTTAATCCAAGATAAATATTTTTTTTTGTATTTATACTAATTTTTAAGAAAATAATAAATACTTAAGTATACGATACTTCCCGAATGACCCTTCGGGTTTTCGTAATTCAATTACGATACAATAATATACCGCTCCCCTGTCAATAGTATAATTGGACCGCTACGACCTCTATTGCTAGAGTCGTTGTCCGAAGAAAACACTTTTATTCTAAGTTCAAGGGTGTACAAACACATATGCATATATCTCAAACTTCAACATAACTCGTAAAGCATAAGCATATAATACGTTTGGAAGCTATAAACACAATAGTGAAAATCCTTATATATAAGTTTTGAAAAGTAAACTTGCATAGATAAAATCAAGAATATAATCTTTTGAAATTAAATACTTAGGGATGGAAAACTTGCCTTGGTGAGGTTGGGGTGGTCGGCTCGCGAAGTGGAATGGAAATCTATACATAATCAATATTTGTACGTTAGTACCTTAGCAACGCTACTTAATCATAAGGTTTTAAAAATCGTAAGACCAACTTAACGACTCCACTTGTGACCAATAACCCTCTCATATGACCATGTCGTCATATTATCACTTTCGTTACCCATTCGACTCAAATCTATTCCTCGAACTCGAAACTCAAGTGAATATTCTTAAAACTACTTTAAACTAATCCCCTAAGTGGTTTTTCACTTGCGCACACCTCGCTTTAATATTTTTATAAAATTGAAAAATTCGAGTTTTAATCAGATTCTTTTTGGGAAGCCTTCCTTACTGTAAGACCTAGCTAACCTCAATTTTTCACAATGTTTGCAGAAAGGTTGGGGGTCCAAAGACAGTTCACAAATAGACCATATAGTGCAGTCCGGATTTCAGAACCACTCCTCACTCTTCTGGTCATAACTCAAAATCTATACATCACCTAGTTATGAACCTTATATTTCCAGAAACTACATTCAATTATCTTTCCAACAATATATGGTAGGACCTCAGGGGACAATATTTGGGAGTTCAAAACCATGTTACAAGACAGGTCAATGTTCCTGGAAAAACTCAGCAAGCATGTACCACTTAGATCAACCAATTTTCTCAATTCCACAACACAACCAATACCTAATTCACTTAGTTCATGCTTTATAACACTCATGGAGATACATATACTATCCACAATCATAAAAATCACAATCACAACATCAAAACTCAAGATCTACATCATCCATAACTTATATGTCCAAGATTCACACTAATAACCATGGATCTAACATTAAACATCACAATTACTACATGGCCAAGAGGGGTTAGGGTTTTTATACCTTCTTGATGTTCTTACAATCTCAAACAAGCTTGGTTAACCTTGGGGAAGCCTTACTCTATGCTCACCATCTTCAATCTCACCAAAGAAATCAAGAACATGGAAGTGAGTTTCCTGATTGGAAAAACACGCCCCAAAGATCAGCCAAAACGAAGCCCTTGCACTCGTTTCATGGTCGTGGCTTCTGAATGAAAGTTGTAGAGCGTCTGCACAGCTTTCTAACCATATAAAGAACAAAAAATTTCATTGAGTAATGAAGTCTCTAGGCCCGTTTTACTAAGAGGTTGTTCTGCTGGGCAGAATGGTTTTGTTCATGGTTTTATGTTCTAATAATGCCATACACTTGATATGTATCTATTTTTGGTTGGATGCATCTCATCCTTGCTAGGTGGCAACCTCTCATTGGCTCCTCTAGATTTCTTATCCACTTAAATTGCAACCAAGTCCTTTGCTAATTGCAACCAAGTCCTTGTCTCTTGTTTCCTGTACTTAAGTCCTTTTGTTTTGTTTTCTTTTCCACCGCTTTGATTTCCTTGTCGTTTCTTGAATAAAATAAATACGTTACAACTTGTACGTTGCATATTATTGCTCTAATATAGCACAATACCTCGAACGAATATTAATTCCAACATCCCTTGTTTATTTCTCTTTATCTCAGAAAAATATTCTCGCGGTTTCTCAATTGTTCTCATTTCCTTTAACTCTAGGATTTTATTCTCAATTCCATTTTCCTCTCATAATATATCCTTCCTTGGACTTCTAATATTTACTATTCTCAATTCATGATTCGCTCGCTTGATCGCTTAATCTCGTTGTAAAGTTTCAGCGGAACGTTTGTTTCACTTCCTCAGTGGTTTTCGTTCCAAATTCTCAAATCACTTATAATAAAATTCCAAAATATTAACTCCTCAATTCCTCAAATTAAATATCTCATTTCTTGATATTAATGATATATAATTCACTGCTCGGTCAAATATTACACGAAAATAGAATTTGGAATTTCTGAATTCCGATCGCATTTACATACACTTATTTACTCCGTAGATTACTAGTATAACTTCGGAATATCCACACTACGTCTCGTACATAGGTGGCATGAAAATTTTTCTTAATCCTCAAAATCACTATTCATTGATGCACTTCATCATAATAGGAAAAGTTTTAATTCTACCGAAATTTTGGGTTCTTACATAACCAAATGTTTCTTGGCTCACTACCGAAGGTTGGCCACCTATAATCGATATTCCGCCATGAAGGAGAGTCGGCTGGATGGCGCATCTGGCCATCTTGACTTCTTTGGTTAGCATGCCAAGTCATTAGTGCAGCAGTAGAAGCAGATTTAAACATCCTCTTAAATCTAGGAATGATTGGAAAATACCACATTACTTTGGCCGGAATGTTAACCCTCGATTTACCATCCTTTCCTAATTTCCAACGAGATTTGTGACACTTCGGACAATCAGAAGCATCGGCATTCACACCCCTATATAGAATGCAGTCATTTGGACATGCATGAAATTTTATATATTCTAGGCCTAAATCAGATAGGGTTTTCTTGGATGCATATGAATTACTTGGCAAGACATGATCTTTAGGAAGTAAAGAGCCAACATAAGAGAGTAAATCTGTATAGGCACTATCACTTATACCAAATCTTGCTTTCCAATTATGTAATTTCAACAATGAATCTAATTTAGTGCACTCACTACCCTCATACAAAGGTTGTTCAGCATCGGCCAAAAACCTTTTGAACTCATCTGAATCTTTATCAAAATCATCACCCCAATTATTATTATTATTATTATTATTATTATTATTATTATTATTATTATTATTATTATTATTATTATTATTATTATTATTATTATTATTATATGCTGCTTCACAAACATCCTGTACATCACCGACTTGTAATGGTTGTGACGCAGAAATATTCTCCTGATTAGAAGCCGGAACTGTGCTACCAACATATGACCTAGACTTAGCTCCATGCCAAATCCAATCAACATACCCCAAACTAAAAACCTTTTCGTACAGATGACCCCTAATAATATTGATATAGAATTTTTTAAAATTGACGCAGCGTGCACATGGACAAGGTATTCTCTTAGGATCTTTACAATTTTCTTCGGCATACATCAAAAACTTTTCAACCCCGATTTCATACTCTAATGAATCCCTATCAGCAAAAATCCATGACTTGTCCATATATGAGGAGACACGTACAACCTACCAGATTATCATTTTAAATGTCAAATAATAACGGTTTATTTATATTCAATAAGCATATTTATTATTTATATTATATATTATAATTAAGTTGTAATTCCCACAACTTTTTTCTAAGTTTATAGTTATAGTATTGTTCTAAGTTAAGATTGATATTTATAGTTATAGTATTGTTCTAAGTTTAACTTGTTTTTTAAACAAGTGCTATGTCATTAACATTTAAATGGGCATGAAGGTATACGATTTCTATAATTCACATATGTACTTAGCGAATAGGCGAACAGAGAAATTATATATATACTATCATATACACTATTCAGTTCTAGCAACAGAGCAACTGAAAAAGCAATGATTACAAACATAGGATTATTTTCACAAATGAATAATAAATGATTGAACTTAAGCATATTATTTGTGTTCAATAAGCATATTTATTTTCACAATAACATAAATGAAACAAACATATTTAAATAACATATGCAGCCTTAACATTTAACACATCAATTTATGCAGATAATGCATATGTCATAGCGGACTTCGAAATCCTAACGAACATATGTAGACTCCGACTCCGAATGTTATACAAAGAACACATGCATGTTAGATTTAACACAAAATAAAAAATAAATAAACATTCAAACATATATAGCAGCGTCAAAACAAATAAACACTTACGAATTTGAGCTTTAGAGCACTACTGTGACGCTCCCAGATCCGGGGTCGGGAATCTAGGCGCTCACGGTCCATTTTTCATTGTTAACATACTTGTTCTTGCACATAACGAATATAACAGCAATCGACCCCACAATAAACTCACACCACACCCACTCACACACACACACACAGGTTAGAGTCTCAGAAACGTCATACACTTGATTGAGCAAAAGTAATGGTTTTAGAGTTATTACAAACCGAATTAAATAGTATTTATGCTACCAACAACACTTCTACATGAAGCGGTGTTAGCGGCTTGAATGTTTGTTGCGGTACACTGCCTTGCACATGCCATACTTATAAATAAAACGTACTAATAAAAGTTGCAAACCAATCCGGCTAATGGGGCCTACCGGTGGAATCTCAACTGCTGCCTGGGGTCTAGTCACCTGCTTTCGGACAGTCTGACGGGGTCTTGCCATTTCTCTTAACTGTTGTGTTTGCAAATTTAAAAACAAGCAAGAGTGAGCAACTATAGCTCAGCAAGATATATATAAGATAAGCAGTGATAACCTTTATTTAATTAGCAAATATTAAGCTTGATTATAGCGAATAGTATAGAATCATCTTTCATCTTTGAACTATCGCAAGGGTACACCAACACGTGCCCTTGTTTGAAAATAATCTTGCAGTTCTAGATACCGCATGAAGTCAATATTTTTCTTACCAAAAATAACACTATCGGCAACTTGGCACTTAGGCCTAAGGAGCAGTGTCTGAGTGTTTTTCCAAAGTGGAGGATGGGACTTGAAGAAAACATGAAACCTGACAGGGATTGACGTTGATCAGTCGCCACATCCAAGTCCAATAATCCGCGGGTCTTCTCTACTAGTAGAAGGATAGAAACTACATCCGTAACTACCCTCGGGTGAAAACTACATCCGTAATCACCCTCGATGAAAACTACATCCATAATCATCCTTCGGCGACACCTGGGCCGGAATAATAATTGATGGACTGCCTGGCTCACGGCCGCTTACACATCCCGGGAATCATTCGTCAACGATTCCCACACCTGCCAGAGTCCCCTTTTTCTTTTCTTTAAAATTTATTTTGATTAAAAGATCGAGTAGTTGAGGCCCGACATCAGTCGATCGATAATTCTTGAAAAACGTGCAAGGGAGTGAAACCTGACCGGGGGTTTTCGAAAATGTTTTGGGTTCGAAAGAGTTCGAGTTTGAAAACGATAAAGGTATCTTGGATTAGTTTTGTCTTTAAAATAATGAACAATAACTAATAAATAATATTTTGAGATTTAATATAAACAAGTAATAAAATAATTATTTAATTAAAATAAGCTTTTAATCCAAGATAAATATTTTTGAGTATTTTTACCAACGTAAAAATAATAAATACGTAAGTATACGATACTTCCCGAATGACCTTTCGGGTTTTCGTAATTTAATCACGATACAATAATATACCGCTCCCCGGTCAATAGTATACTTGGACCGCTACGACCTCTATTGCTAGAGTCGTTGTCCGAAGAAAACACTTTCGTTCTAAGTTCAAGGGTGTACAAGCACATATGCATATATCTCAACTTCGACATAATCTCATAAGGCATAAGCATGCAATACGTTTGGAAGTACAAACACAACAGTGAAAATTCTTATATATAAGTTTTGAAAAGTAAACTTGCCTTGGTGAGGTTGGGGTGGTCGAGCTTACGGAGTGGAACGAAGATCTATACATAATCAATATCCGCTCGTTAGTACCTTAAAAATACCTCTTAATCACAAGTTTTATAGAATACATACTAACTTAATGACTCCGTCCTATGACTCTCTAGCCCTCCTATAGGTCTATGCCATCACTCGATTACGCTCGTCACTTATTTGACTCAAATTGCTTATCACATTCGAAGCATAATGATTCCTCCTTAAGACCATATCAAACTAACTTCTCTTAGGGCTTTTTTGCTTGCGCGCACTTTACTCTAACATTTTTATAAAATTGAAAAATACATATTTTAATCCAATTCTTTTTGGGTAACCTTTACCACTGCAAAATCTAGCTTCCCTAAATTTTTCATAAGGTTTACATAATTGTTAGGGGTCTAAAGGGGGTTCACAAGTGGACCATATAGTGCAGTCCGGATTCCAGAATCACTCTTCACTCCTCGGGTCATAACTCAAAATCTACACATCACCTAGTCATGAACCTTATATTTCTGGAAACTACATTCAAATACCTTTCTAACCATGGGTATTAGACCCTCGGGAGACAAGGTTAAAAGGTTCAAAAGCCTACTCCAATGCAGTACATACTCCCAGAATTTTTACACATTACTCATCCTTACTCAAACCTTCAAGAACTCCACTTATACATCATATCCACCATCAAAACCACCAAGACATGACTCTCTAGCATACAAGGGATTACATACTCCAAGTACAAGCTTTAAAATCATCATAACAAGCACATAACTTCAAGATCTCATCATCTATAACTCATACTACCAAGATATGCACTAATACTTGTAGATCTAACATTATAAATCATAAACAATCCATGACTAAGAGTGGTTAGGGTTTTATACCTTCTTGAGTATCTAGGAACCTTGAATGAGCTTTGTAATCTCTAAGAACACTTGAATGAGCTCCTACAACCCTTAATCCTTCAAGATCTAAAAGATGACAACTTTGGTTAACACTCATCCAATCCTTCAACAATTTTTATCTCAAGATTCAATGGATGAAATGCTATGAAATTGATACCATACCTCTATTATAATGTAAGGAAGCCCTAGGATTTTTGCTTGGATTTGTAGGTGAGGAAAAGATGGAGAGAAAATCTCTCTTCTCCTCCTCTTCTTGCTTCGTCCGAGAGCTTCAATGGGGGGGAGAGTGTTTTCTTTTTGTTTGTGTTTGAAATGAATTAAAAAAAGAGATGAGTGATATGTATTATTGTGGGGGTTAGATAAGGTTCACATGTTGCCAAGCTAGGGGTCTAGGTTGTCTCCCCATGCCCTATTGTCCCCTAGGTTGCAACACCCATCACCCATGACACTATTCACTTCTACTTTATGCTTTTCTAGTTTCTTTTCCTAACTACTTAGTTACATGACACTTGCATGCAATATTCTTTCCTTGTATTATTATTCCTCCACCAATGGTTATCACTTAGTCCTTAATTCATATCGTATCATAATTAATTCCTCGTAATAATATTTTGTCGCGTAGAGATTTCACTTGTAATTCTTTAAGAACTTAATTGGGTAAATCCTTTAAATATCCACAACTCCTTTTCATAATCTCTTGAAATCTCCTAATACTCTAATAATCCTCATGTCCCAAGTTTTTATAACTCTTAATATCAGTAGTCCTCTTGCCTTCAATAATTTTCCCTTTTTCTTACACAGTGACAATAATAACATAAAATTTCAGATAATCAATTCCATTATATAACATAGGTGACTCAAAAGGTCCCTAATTCACCATATCATAAGATTTTACACATTTAAAATATTACAAAAATCAGGGTTCTTACAGCCTCCCCTCCTTAAAAGGATTCCGTCCCGGAATCAGGTTGAAAACAGTTGAGGGTACTTTTCACGCATCGCGCTTTCTTGTTCCCATGTTGATTCCTCGACATTCTGGTTCCTCCACAAAACTCTTACTAGCTTGACAACCTTGTACCTCAGCACTTGTTCTTTTCTATCCATGATTTCCACGGGTTGGTCCACATAGGTCAAGTTTGGTTGCAAATCCACTTGGTCATATTCTATCACGTGCCGAAAGTCGGTATGGTAGGGTCGTAGCATGGACACATGGAACACATTATGCACTTGCTGCAAGCTTGGGGGTAAAGCCAATTCATAGGCTAACTTTCCAACACGCCTCAAAATCTCAAAAGGTCCAATAAACCTCGAACTTAGCTTCCCCTTCTTACCAAATCTCATAAATCCCTTCCACGGTGATACCTTTAACATCACGAACTCTCCTACCTCATACTCTTTGTCCTTGCGGGTCTGGTCCGCATATTTCTTCTGTCTATCCTGGGCCGCTACCAGCCGTCCTCGTATCAGTTCGATAGTTTCTCTTGTCTGTTGAACCAGTTCGGGCCCTAAAATCTTTCGCTCTCCAACCTCTTCCCAACACAAGGGAGATCGACATCTCCGCCCATATAAGGCTTCATACGGGGGCATTCCTATACTAGCATGATAGCTGTTGTTGTAGGAAAACTCGATCAACGGTAAGTGGTCATCCCAACTTCCCTTAAAGTCTATGGCACATACTCTCAACATGTCCTCTATAGTCTGGATGGTTCTCTCGCTCTGTCCGTCTGATTGGGGGTGGTAAGCAGTACTCATGTTTAACTTGGTTCCCACGCAATCCTGAAAACTCCTCCAGAACCTGGAGTTGAACCTTGGGTCTCTATCTAATACAATGCTCACAGGAACTCCATGCCTAACCACGATTTCATTTAAGTAAATATCCACTAGTTTGTCGACTGTGTATCTCTCGTTAATTGGAAGAAAATGTGCTGATTTAGTCAATCTATCGATAATTACCCAAATGACATCATGATTAGTCTTGGTCCTTGGTAGTCCGACCACAAAGTCCATCGCAATATGCTCCCACTTCCACTCGGGTATCTCTAAGGGTTGCAACAATCCACTTGGCCTCTGGTGTTCGGCCTTCACTCTTTGACATGTCAAGCATTTACTTACCCACTCTGCTACGTCCTTCTTCACATTTGGCCACCAATAATACTCTTTCAAATCCCTATACATCTTGGTGCCTCCAGGGTGAATCTAATACCTTGAACTATGAGCCTCTTGCAAAATCTCATCTTTTAATTCCTGAACATTCGGGATCCATATCCTAGATGTGTACCTCATAACTCCATTCCCATCCATTACACACTTAATTTCCTCACCAGTCAAAATTTCCTCCATCGAATTCTTTTCTTCTTCTATCTTCTTTCCCTGGCACAACTTAATCTTTTCCAATAGCGGTGGTTGGACTCTTATTTCCCTTAGACTCTCTTGTCCGATTCCTGGTAACCTCACTTCAATCTCCAGTTTCTCAAAGTCCTTGATCAACTCGTCCGCTTACGTTATCACCTTGAGTTTCTCCTTTCGGCTAAGTGCATCGGCCACCACATTGGCCTTCCCTGGGTGGTAGTGAATCTCACAGTCGTAATCCTTGATTAACTCTAGCCATCTCCTCTGTCTCATGTTTAACTCTTTCTGAGTGAATATGTATTTTAGGCTCTTATGGTCCGTGTAGATTTCACACTTTTCTCCGTAAAGGTAATGTAACGCCCCAAATCCGGGGTCAAGGATTTAGTCATCACGCGGAAATCCTTAACATCAAATTACCTGTTTAACAACATTAAACCATCTGTAATCATTTAATAACTGAATTACAACATCTGTGACCCTAACCACCAAGCATCTTTTAGGTCATAGGGCTAGAAACAAGAACTAAAATCTTTACACTTTCATTACATCCATTTTATTACATCGCACTATGTCTTACAAATCCTATCCTACTAGTGTAGCTTCGTTGAGAAGTACACTAGCACTAGTACTATCCTGTACAAAGTGATATATACATAATACACATCAATACACTTATATATAACTTACTCCAACTATCTATGTTCTGGATCATATCATCTTCACAAGGGCACACTGCCTACTTCTCCTGAGCCATGCAGATAAGCCTCAATCATCTACCTTCCTCTGAAAGGTTAATATTTAAAACAAGCAAGTATGAGCGAAAGAATTGCCCAGCAAGTATTAATAGAGCACAACAATATATATCAATATACACATGGAGTTTTCGAAGTATAACGATACTTAATATCAATTTCGAAATATTTACAACAATGAAACTTCAATAAAGAAAATATGACATTTAACACAACATCCAATGAACAGATAAGTTTATAATAACCATAGTAATCCTCATATCTTAGCGAAATAGTGTACACTACCGTATTGCTAATCTTTTAGAAAGCTTTTCAAAATACGCAGTTCAATATGCTGCTAAGACAATTGCTTATCATCATATACAAACCAACCATTAGAAGGTTTCATCTTTAGTATTTCTCAATCTGAAAGCATATACATATAAGTATGTCATTTCCATCAAACACCTTACAGATCGACATCATGTACCGGGTATAAGTTCTTTAACCACTTGATAAGTCTAAACTCAGAAATAACTGATAGGAAGAGGGTCAAAGCTCTTGAAGCAAAACATTTGGGACTTAACATCAATATCCGATGAACCATCTTTCATCTTTTGAATAATTGCAAAAGTGCACAAGCACGTGCCATTGTTGTTAGGATAATCTTGCAGTTCTAGATACTGCATGAATTCATCATCTTTCAAAATTGAAAACAACACTATCGGCTACTCGGCACTTAGGCCTAAGAAGCAGTGTTTGAGTATTTTTCCAAAGTGGAGGATGGGACTTAAAGAAAACATAAAAACCTGACAAGGATTGACGATGATCAGTCGCCACATCCAAGTCCAATAATCCGCGGGTCTTCTCTACCGGTAGAAGGATAGAAACTACATCCGTAACTATCCCCGGGTGAAAACTACATCCGTAATCACCCTCGATGAAAACTACATCCGTAATCATCCTTCGGCAACACCTGGGCCGGAATAATAATTGATGGGCCGCCTGGCTCACGACCGCTTACACATCCCGGGAATCGTTCGTCAACGATTCCCACACCTGCCAGAGTCCCCTTTTTCTTTTCTTGTCAAAATCATTTTGATAGAAAACTTGATAGTTGAAGTTCGACTTCAGTCGACCGATAATTTCTTGAAAAACGAGCAAGAGAGTAAAACCTGACCGGGGGTTTTCAAAAATGTTTTGAGTTCAGAAGAGTTCAAGTATAGATATACACTTGTACCGATATCAATCTCGACACAGGGTTTTGTGATCACACGTGGAAAATGGTACGCATAAAGCTTGTAACCACAACAGGGTAATTCCATATATATATAAGTTCTTGAAAAGTAACTTACCTAGATAGATTCAAAATATAATATTTTAAATGACTATGAAAGTCCTTAGACAACCTTTAAATAGTGTTTTATAACCTTCAAAATGCTTAGAGTATTTAATAAATATTTGACTACTATGTAACAAATAATAAATATTCAATAATCCCTTTTTAAAAGAATACTCAAATTAATATTCATTTATTAAGTAATATTCAAATAATATTTACTATTAATACTGGAATATTTAATAACCTCAAAACACCCAAATACAACTCTTGGAATGTTTCTAATTAAAATCAAGACACAATCTCTCCAGCAGTCTCCAAACTTTAGCCACTTTATCAAATAACTACTACTGACTCTCGGTCAATAAGAAATAATTAATAATCATGAAAATCCTTCTTCTCTTTCCTTTTTTTTTGTTTCTTAATGAATATTATAATTAATATTCATCGAATTAAATAAGCATTCAAATAACATATATCGATATCAATCTAGCTGTTTTAAGCTGAAAGTAACCAATTTATAACCATTGGAATATCTTTAATCCGTATTGAAAATAAACTATCTCCGATAAATAATATACTAGATAGAATCACTCCATTAAATTGTTTTATTATTTCTCCGGGACAAAGTGATTTTAAGAAAGCGTTTTGAAAATGATATTCATCTAATTAAATAAATTTAATTAGGCGAATGAGGTTTATTTAATTAGTAAATGCTTTCAGGAGCATCTATTAATTAAATAAACACTGGTTTATTAGTGATGTTGCCTTTAGGTTAATTATTGCGAAATTCTTTTTTTTTTAAAAGCTTTGCCCGGGTTTTCGAAAACATACAATACAAAATAGCCCCAACACGCGGCTAAGTTCTAAAAATCAATACATGCCCTACCCTCTGAGCCTTTCTTATTCCCATACATAAATATATACCTCATAACATATAGTCCACTTCCATAGTACGAAAAGTTTATAGATATATATATATATATACCGTATAATCAAGATATAGAGCCATAAAAATATCACTGCCCATCAACAGTATTATAAGCCATGGGGTTTTGGTTGTTGCACGAGCAGGATTTAATATTGTTGGCAAAGCAAGGAATACAATGATTTGGGAGAAGAAGTACAAGGTTGGAAAAACTCGCGATTATGGATTGAAAACTTATTTAACACATTTCATATATTTAAAATAAATATAATCTGAACAATAGAGTATGCATAGTAAACTTGCCTCTGGTCTTTAGCAGAAAATAGAAACCGCGAACAAATCCTTCGCACCTCGTCCAGGTAATTCCATGGACCTTACCTGACGTCTCGATCTTCCTTTTTGGATGCACGTCGCTCCAATTTGATTTCGCCCTAATGGTACTGAAATGGTTACGAGTACGTGTCAGTCATACCTCGTATATCGAGTAGACACAACTCGGGATTATCACTCAATAACATAAAGTCAAACTATAGGTGTCCTCCCTATAGTTGACTATTCTAATACCACTTATTGCACATAACATATTATAGTAAAGAAAATGAAATGGAAAAGTCCCCTTTTTAAAGTGGACAATTCCTGGTGCTAAACACCTCAAACCATACCACTTAATCAACTTAGTATATAGATAGTCCTCAAACATAATTAATCCTCGAGACACATCAAATCAGCAAATTAGCACATAACCCTCGAAATAACAATTAACCCTCAAATAGTTCACTTAGCACATATTCACATAACAATTAATATCCATTTCATGCTTCTAGACCATTGTATTTAACTAAATTAAATAAATTTGATTGCAGGGGATTTTCAGAAAATTTGGGCATGAGGTATTCGTTTATCGGACTATGGGCACAGCCCCTCCATGCCAATCAAAACATTTCAACCCTGTTTTAAATAAAAATAAAGCTGCCTCAACTTGCAGCAAAGTAAACAAGTAAGAAAAGTACCCGCCCAGACATGCGGCAACTAGCACATAAGGAAAAGTACCCACCCAGACTTGCGGCAACTAGCACATAAGGAAAAGTACCCGCCCAGACATGCGGCACCTCAACATGTAAGGAAAGTAAACTAGGTTTATCCACATTTAAGCCAACACCACGTAGTTGGCACTTATACTATCAACATATACTATAACTTGATTCATACCATTTAGCATTTAGCCAATTAGCCATTCATATAATTACACCTCCTATAACAATAACTATTACAATTAGCAATTTATCCACTAAAATACTTTAACTTTAATCACTAAGATCATTTAGCACATAAGCATTTACAATTAGTCAAACCATGTAACTCCACATATTATCCGACAACTCATACTTACTCACTAACAATTAACAATTAGCAATTTAACAATTAACAATCACTACCCCGAACCTTTAATCGGACTCATAATTAAACTTAACAATTATAATTATCTATGCTCTCCGAATTAAATCACGAAAATTAACAATTAAACTCGCAATTTAAATCTAATTAAATTACGACAACTATTTAATTAAATTACCACAATTAGCTAATTAAAATCATAACAATTAAACTATATCAATTTTACCACTAATTAGCTCATAACAATTAACTAATTAATATACTACAATTAGCTAAATAAATACATAATTTAAAAATACGAAGAAATTATACCATTTTCGTTTCCGATTCAACCCGCAAAATTCATGTCACCGAAAAAATCAATTCACCCAACCATCTCTCTCTCTCTCTCTACCAACTGCCCAGCCCCTCCCCTTCTCCTTCTTCCTCTCCTCCCACCGTGACTACTATCCTGCCGGCCACCACCGCCACTCCGGCGCCGCCCCTCACCAGTCCCCGCACCTGCGCGCCTCGTACACACACCACAGCACGAACTCGCGCCTCTAACACCCACCCACACGAATTATACACACATATACATACATATATATATGAGATTTAAACCCTCATTCCCTCTTTCTCTACTTTCTCCCCGCTGATTTCTTTCCCCCTCCCCCCCGATCTGATTTTGTGCGGCTCCCCTGTGTGTTGGTGCGTGTATTGTATGTATGTACGTTGTGTTTTGTGTGGGTTAACCTAATGGGCCTAAGCCCAATAACAATTTTAAAGCTATACCGATTAATACTACATACCTTAAATAATATTTAGAGTTAAAAACTCTAATTTGTAAAAATAAAATTTCTAGCATGATTAAATACTAGAATATTTTTAAAGACTTTTGGAGAAAGAATTAGAATTAAATCTAAATTTTCTAAATTGATATGCATTTTACAAATATTAATAATTTATAAAAACAATCCATAAAAAAATAATAATTGTGATTCATAAATCACAATTTACAGGGCTTTATAAAAATACTACAAACACTATTGTTTCAGTAAAATCCCAAATTCTCGATATTATAAATTAATCGAGTGATTTCTACAAATCCTCAAATAATTAAAATAAGCATTTTCTAAGGATTTTAAAATCTCTAAATTATTCAATAATTTAAATTAAAATCTTTACTGAATAATTTCACATTCCAAAATTAAATCTTTGCACAATTGAACTATTGACTCGAGGTATCTACTCAGTCAATAAAATTTTAAAAAGGAGGACCAGGTTCCACTTAACCGAAAATAAATATATAATTAAATAAAAAAAAAATTCCTCCTCATTTTAGGAAAACATTACTCCCTCCGTCCCGTTGAGTTCTTAACGTTTGCTTTTTGCACGGAAACCAAGATAATGAGTGTAATATTATTAAAATAAATGAAGTAGTGGGTGTAATAGTGATTTTATTGTTAAAATAAGTTAAGTACACTACACCAAACTGGCAAATTACTAACAGATAAAAAAAGCCATTAGTAACGGTTATATCCGTTACTAATTAGTAACAGATATATCTGTTACAAAATAAAAAAAAAAGCAATTGTGACGGACGATTAGTAACGGATATATCCGTTACTAATGTCATTAGTAACGGATATATCCGTTACTAATGGCCAGTTTTGGTGTAGTGGTAGTGGGTGTAATAGTGTAAAGTATTGTTAAAATAAGTGAAGTAGTGGGTGTAATAGTGTTAAAACTTACTATTTTAGGAAATGTTAAGAATCTATTGGGACGTCCCAAAATAGAAAGTGTTAAGAATCAAAAGGGACGGAGGGAGTATTATTATTGAAATAATAATACAATCATTTCTTGAAAAATCCGGGTTATTACAGTTTACCCTCCTTAAAAGGATTCCGTCCACGGAATCAACTAAGGCCACTACTGGGATTCCTTAACTCTTTCATCATCGACATTTATTCTGCCAAACCGGTGAGTGTCCATTCATAAACCACATCTCCGAAACCTCACTCCAACTATAGGATCTCTATTTGACACAGTTATCACTTGAGTCTTACCACGTTATTCTTTTCACACATATATCTCGACCAACTTTCCATTATTATACTATCATTAAGAGAAAGAGTTCACTGACTCTATTAACATGACATTCTTGAGAGAGAATGCACTAATTCTATTGATACGTCACTGATATTCTATTCGCCTTGGGATTCGCTCTTGCTCTTGGCGATTCCGTTCGAATCAAATTTCTATCAGCGAATTTATGACTTGGCCGACCTGGTTGGCATCCCCTTGAAATTCATTAGAGATAATAAGAATAATGGAGCTTTGAAAAGATAGCTGTCATATCAATGCAATTATCACACACTGGTGATCTTAAGGTTATAAGTGTTAAAGTCAGCCTTATTTGAAATGAGAGAATTTACTGAGAGATCAATATGATCATAAGAACTCACGTTGCGTGTCTCAGTTAAGACATTACTAAAGGTAGTTAGCCTTCTTGTATTTCACAACTCACAAGTGACGGCGTCCCGTCAGACTTCTATCATACAGACAGATAGCCCTTGTGTCCCCTATAAGTATAGGGTTGTTCGTCTCAGTGGAAGCTGAGAAGTATGAAAGCAATTCGAAGTGAAGATAATAATTATCGTCTTTCGACAAATAATTCTCAAGTGGACACCCTGGATTAAAATTGATAAGATTCCAAGGTGCAATTTCCAAGGAAAAGGATAACCAGAAGGATACTGGTATACAACAAGCAAGTGGTGCTATAGCACCATAGGATTATCCAATATTTGAAGAAAAGTGGGAATTTAAATATCATCAATCGATAGGGCCTCATAAATCTGAAAGTAGGTATAATGACAGCTTCTAGCAAAATTGAAACCAATATGGTTTAACATGAGTATTATAAAACAACTTCGAAGAGGGAGTATATTCTTTATCAAAATTCTCTCTTGGAGAGACGTCAAGATAGGTCATAGATAGGGGTTAATCGAAATAATTTATGCACGAGGAGGTGTCAAATAATTTACAGATTGGGGAGGTAATAACATAAGTTGCAAATGGGGAGATATCAAATAATTCAGACTGGGGAAGTAATCAAAATGATTCATAATTGGGGAGGGTAATGCCAAGGTCTCCACGGATGCCTTTCATGTTGGCTCCTCTGACGGATAATTATTCGATTGTAGCGCTCTTCTTTTCCATGCACACCCTAAGGTGCTCGATAACCGACGTCATCGTCGACTCGTAATAGTCGCTAGAGATTCAACCATCGGCATTTTACGATATTAAGGAGTTCTATTCGACTCGGCGCAAGCATCTCACGCAAGCGTTCTATTCTTTGAGAAGACTTCGATACCGGTGTCGCCCCTAGCAACGACGAATTCCACGTGTCGAATGGGCGATATTCTAGAACATTGCTGGAAATACATACTTAGATCCAGTCACCATTATAACCGTATTTATACCACATGTTCCTGTCCTCATGAAAATTTCGTGTGCAACTTAAGCTTATCCCTTTTTCGCATAACAACCTTCGTACTAGTCTCTCTCAGACTTTCTCAGTCTGTCTTGATTCTTAAAACATTTCATCTTTATTGATCAATCTCATCTTCACCCTTTTTACTTCTATAATTTTGAGACAATCGGTGTCTATCCACCAATCCATTCATAATATTACCTTAAACTCTATCAAGCTCGAGAGGGTTTTAAATACCCGCAACTTCGACTGATAACCTTTCATAATGATCTTGTTTTTGTTAGCCTATTGATTTTGATGATTCGATGATTACATATATTTTGGAATGTTATTTATTATACTAACATGCTATTCATTTTGATGATAATATGTTCACATGCATTTGGCTTATTAATATATATAAAACAGCATGCTACTTGTTTTTGTGCTAACTTGGTTTTGCAGAATATAGATAGTTTACTGCAGAATATAGGTCGTATGCAGTGCTTATGTTCAGAATCAAACAGCATGCCAAGAGCATGGTCTTTCAACAAGCCAGTTTCAGTAACAGGAGGCCAGTTTCACAAACAGCATGCTGATTTCAGTCTGGGCAGGTTTACCGAATATAAAGGAATTAAAGAGCATCAAGTGGGAACATTGTTAGGAATATTTGTAAGGGCCCTCTGATTATTTTAACCCACCAGATCATAATTCAACTCATGGGGAACAATATATTCTCTACTTTGATTATAAGAAAAGAAGCATGACACTTTTGACTTTTTTATTCCAATCACATGCTCTTGTCTCTCTCTTGAATATCAAATATTCTTCTCCTTGCACGCTCAACATCTTTTCTTCTTCATCAGTTGAATTTCCAGCCTCACCCACGTTCTTGAGAATCAAAACAAATCTAATCTCATATTCAACCTTTTGATTTTCCTCCCGTTGGAGCCATTTCAAGCCTTCATTCAAACACTCTTGTTTACCTATTTAAAAGACTGAATATCTTCAGTTTTTATTAACCTTACAGTGTAGAAAAACAAAGAGATATACACAACCACAAAGCTTACATTGCAAAATCCTTCTAAACCTTTTAAACCCATATATACACGCATATATATATTCGGAGGGGTTCATAGGTTGAGTTGTAATTGATTCAAATCATTGTATTGTTCATATTGTATTGAATAGTTGCTGTACTAGGTTGGCTTAAGGTTTTGGGTGGGTTGAACTAGACTAGAGAAGTGTACTGGGGAAGTATTGCTTAGAGAGTTAGTTCAGCACAGCAAACAGCAAGCCATTTGTAAGCAGCTGGGTATTTTAGTTGCTGGGCAGATTGGTTAGGGAACAAGGGTTGGTGAACGTTGCTAGAGAAGTATACTTGGGAAGTATACCTTAGAGAGCAGGTTCAGAAACAGGTGTTCAGCAAGCCATTTGTCAGTAGCTAAGAAAAAGGGAGATATATTGTTGTATCTTGTAATTGTATTATCTTTGATCAATAATATATTCTCTTACCAAGTTGGTAAGGGACCAGGACATAGACCATAGGGTATTAGGGGTCGAACCTGGCTAAAAGATTGTGGTGTTCTTTATTTTTCCTGCACATTACTTACTGCACTGCATAAACAGCTTGCCATCTGTTAAACTGTTTATAACTAACAGCAAGCTGTTTCTGGTAAAATTCAAAACAGGTCATAAATAAGCATAATTAGCCATATACACCTATTCACCCCCCCTCTAGGTGTTGTTTTCAGTTTTGCTTCCCTTTTTGGAATTTTAACAGTATGAGTACATTCTCAACACATCCTTGCCATAATACTAGATGTCATCTTTCTATCATTCACCATCATATTGAAATTCCCTATAGTTCGGGGAATACATTACTGCCTCCATGAATCCCCTAAAATCATCTTAAATTTAGGCCTCGGGCGCTCTATGCCCCTGCCAACCAACACTTGTCTCTAAGAGTTCTTTAGCAGACATTCATCACCACAAGAAGTGAAGTCTGTATCCACATATTCCTTGACATAGCCTTCCAATCTTAACTTAATCATTGGTACTATATCCAATAGTCCAACAAGAACTCTATATGAGTTCTGACGTTCTCACATAACTATACACACTCCTACTCACTCTCGTTTCTAGTTTACTATAACCTAAGCTCTGATACCATTTCTATAACGACCCAAATCCGGGGTCAGGGATTTGGTCATCACGCGGAAATCCTTAATATCAAATTACCTGTTTAACAACATTAAACCATCTGTAATCATTTAATAACTGAATTACAACATCTGTGACCCCAACCATCAAGCATCTTTTAGGTCATAGGGCTAGAAACAAGAACTAAAATCTTTACACCTTCATTACATCCATTTTATTACATCGCACTATGTCTTACAAATCCTATCCTACTAGTGTAGCTTCGTTGAGAAGTACACTAGCACTAGTACTATCCTGTACAAAGTGATATATACATAATACACATCAATACACTTATATATAACTTACTCCAGCTATCTATGTTCTGGATCATATCATCTTCACAAGGGCACACTGCCTACTTCTCCTGAGCCATGCAGATAAGCCTCAATCATCTACCTTCCTCTGAAAGGTTAATATTTAAAACAAGCAAGTATGAGCGAAAGAATTGCCCAGCAAGTATTAATAGAGCACAACAATATATATCAATATACACATGGAGTTTTCGAAGTATAACGATATTTAATATCAATTTCGAAATATTTACAACAATGAAACTTTAATAAAGAAAATATGACGTTTAACGCAACATCCAATGAGCAGATAAGTTTATAATAACCATAGTAATCCTCATATCTTAGCGAAATAGTGTACACTACCGTATTGCTAATCTTTTAGAAAGATTTTCAAAATACGCAGTTCAATATGCTGCTAAGACAGTTGCTTATCATCATATACAAACCAACCATTAGAAGGTTTCATCTTTAGTATTTCTCAATCTGAAAGCATATACATATAAGTATGTCATTTCCATCAAACACCTTACAGATCGACATCATGTACCGGGTATAAGTTCTTTAACCACTTGATAAGTCTAAACTCAGAAATAACTGATAGAAAGAGGGTCAAAGCTCTTGAAGCAAAACATTTGGGACTTAACATCAATAACCGATGAACCATCTTTCATCTTTTGAATAATTGCAAAAGTGCACAAGCACGTGCCATTGTTGTTAGAATAATCTTGCAGTTCTAGATACTGCATGAATTCATCATCTTTCAAAATTGAAAACAACACTATCGGCTACTTGGCACTTAGGCCTAAGAAGCAGTGTTTGAGTATTTTTCCAAAGTGGAGGATGGGACTTAAAGAAAACATAAAAACCTGACAAGGATTGACGATGATCAGTCGCCACATCCAAGTCCAATAATCCGCGGGTCTTCTCTACCGGTAGAAGGATAGAAACTACATCCGTAACTATCCCCGGGTGAAAACTACATTCGTAATCACCCTCGATGAAAACTACATCCGTAATCATCCTTCGGCAACACCTGGGGCAGAATAATAATTGATGGGCCGCCTGGCTCACGGCCGCTTACACATCCCGAGAATCGTTCGTCAACGATTCCCACACCTGCCAGAGTCCCCTTTTTCTTTTCTTGTCAAAATCATTTTGATAGAAAACTTGAGTAGTTGAAGTTCGACTTCAGTCGACCGATAATTTCTTGAAAAACGAGCAAGAGAGTAAAACCTGACCGGGGGTTTTCGAAAATGTTTTGAGTTCAAAAGAGTTCAAGTATAGATATACACTTGTACCGATATCAATCTCGACACAGGGTTTTGTGATCACACATGGAAAATGGTACGCATAAAGCTTGTAACCACAACAGGGTAATTCCATATATATATAAGTTCTTGAAAAGTAACTTACCTAGATAGATTCAAAATATAATATTTTAAATGACTATGAAAGTCCTTAGACAACCTTTAAATAGTGTTTTATAACCTTCAAAATGCTTAGAGTATTTAATAAATATTTGACTACTATGTAACAAATAATAAATATTCAATAATCCCTTTTTAAAAGAATACTCAAATTAATATTCATTTATTAAGTAATATTCAAATAATATTTACTATTATTACTGGAATATTTAATAACCTAAAAACACCCAAATACAACTCTTGGAATGTTTCTAATTAAAATCAAGACACAATCTCTCCAGCAGTCTCCAAACTTTAGCCACTTTATCAAATAACTACTACTGACTCTCGGTCAATAAGAAATAATTAATAATCATGAAAATCCTTCTTCTCTTTCCTTTTTTTTTGTTTCTTAATGAATATTATAATTAATATTCATCGAATTAAATAAGCATTCAAATAACATATATTGATATCAATCTAGCTGTTTTAAGCTGAAAGTAACCAATTTATAACCATTGGAATATCTTTAATCCGTATTGAAAATAAACTATCTCCGATAAATAATATACTAGATAGAATCACTCCATTAAATTGTTTTATTATTTCTCCGGGACAAAGTGATTTTAAGAAAGCGTTTTGAAAATGATATTCATCTAATTAAATAAATTTAATTAGGCGAATGAGGTTTATTTAATTAGTAAATGCTTTCAGGAGCATTTATTAATTAAATAAACACTGGTTTATTAGTGATGTTCCCTTTAGGTTAATTATTGCGAAATTCTTTTTTTTTTAAAAAGCTTTGCCCGGGTTTTCGAAAACATATAATACAAAATATCCCCAACACGCGGCTAAGTTCTAAAACTCAATACATGCCCTACCCTCTGAGCATTTCTTATTCCCATACATAAATATATACCTCATAACATATAGTCCACTTCCATAGTACGAAAAGTTTATAGATATATATATATATACCGTATAATCAAGATATAGAGCCATAAAAATATCACTGCCCATCAACAGTATTATAAGCCGTGGGGTTTTGGTTGTTGCACGAGCAGGATTTAATATTGTTGGCAAAGTAAGGAATACAATGATTTGGGAGAAGAAGTACAAGGTTGGAAAAACTCGCGATTATGGATTGAAAACTTATTTAACACATTTCATATATTTAAAATAAATATACTCTGAATAATAGAGTATGCATAGTAAACTTGCCTCTGGTCCTTAGCAGAAAATAGAAACCGCGAACAAATCCTTCGCACCTCGTCCAAGTAATTCCATGAACCTTACCTGACGTCTCGATCTTCCTTTTTGGATGCACGTCGCTCCAATTTGATTTCGCCCAAATGGTACTGAAATGGTTACGAGTACGTGTCAGTCATACCTCGTATATCGAGTAGACACAACTCGGGATTATCACTAAATAACATAAAGTCAAACTATAGGTGTCCTCCCTATAGTTGACTATTCTAATACCACTTATTGCACATAACATATTATAGTAAAGAAAATGAAATGGAAAAGTCCCCTTTTTAAAGTGGACAATTCCTGGTGCTAAACACCTCAAACCATACCACTTAATCAACTTAGTATATAGATAGTCCTCAAACATAATTAATCCTCGAGACACATCAAATCAGCAAATTAGCACATAACCCTCGAAATAACAATTAACCCTCAAATAGTTCACTTAGCACATATTCACATAACAATTAATATCCATTTCATGCTTCTAGACCATTGTATTTAACTAAATTAAATAAATTTGATTGCAGGGGATTTTCAGAAAATTTGGGCATGAGGTATTCGTTTATCGGACTATGGGCACAGCCCCTCCATGCCAATCAAAACATTTCAACCCTGTTTTAAATAAAAATAAAGCTGCCTCAACTTGCAGCAAAGTAAACAAGTAAGAAAAGTACCCGCCCAGACATGCGGCAACTAGCACATAAGGAAAAGTACCCGCCCAGACTTGCGGCAACTAGCACATAAGGAAAAGTACCCGCCCAGACATGCGGCACCTCAACATGTAAGGAAAGTAAACTAAGTTTATCCACATTTAAGCCAACACCACGTAGTTGGCACTTATACTATCAACATATACTATAACTTGATTCATACCATTTAGCATTTAGCCAATTAGTCATTCATATAATTACACCTCCTATAACAATAACTATTACAATTAGCAATTTATCCACTAAAATACTTTAACTTTAATCATTAAGATCATTTAGCACATAAGCATTTACAATTAGTCAAACCATGTAACTCCACATATTATCCGACAACTCATACTTACTCACTAACAATTAACAATTAGCAATTTAACAATTAACAATCATTAACCCGAACCTTTAATCGGACTCATAATTAAACTTAACAATTATAATTATCTATGCTCTCCGAATTAAATCACGAAAATTAACAATAAAACTCGCAATTTAAATCTAATTAAATTACGACAACTATTTAATTAAATTACCACAATTAGCTAATTAAAATCATAACAATTAAACTATATCAATTTTACCACTAATTAGCTCATAACAATTAACTAATTAATATACTACAATTAGCTAATTAAATACATAATTTAAAAATACGAAGAAATTATACCATTTTCGTTTCCGATTCAACCCGCAAAATTCATGTCACCGGAAAAATCAATTCACCCAACCATCTCTCTCTCTCTCTCTACCAACTGCCCAGCCCCTCCCCTTCTCCTTCTTCCTCTCCTCCCACCGTGACTACTATCCTGCCGGCCACCACCGCCGCTCCGGCGCCGCCCCTCACCAGTCCCCGCACCTGCGCGCCTCGTACACACACCACAGCACGAACTCGCGCCTCTAACACCCACCCACACGAATTATACACACATATACATACATATATATATGAGATTTCAACCCCCATTCCCTCTTTCTCTTCTTTCTCCCCGCGGATTTCTTTCCCCCTCCCCCCGATCTGATTTTGTGCGGCTCCCCTGTGTGTTGGTGCGTGTATTGTATGTATGTACGTTGTGTTTTGTGTGGGTTAACCTAATGGGCCTAAGCCCAATAACAATTTTAAAGCTATACCGATTAATACTACATACCTTAAATAATATTTAGAGTTAAAAACTCTAATTTGTAAAAATAAAATTTCTAGCATGATTAAATACTAGAATATTTTTAAAGACTTTTGGAGAAAGAATTAGAATTAAATCTAAATTTTCTAAATTGATATGCATTTTACAAATATAAATAATTTATAAAAACAATCCATAAAAAAATAATAATTGTGATTCATAAATCACAATTTACAGGGCTTTATAAAAATACTATAAACACTATTGTTTCAGTAAAATCCCAAATTCTCGATATTATAAATTAATCGAGTGATTTCTGCAAATCCTCAAATAATTAAAATAATCATTTTCTAAGGATTTTAAAATCTCTAAATTATTCAATAATTTAAAATAAAATCTTTACTGAATAATTTCACATTCCAAAATTAAATCTTTGCACAATTGAACTATTGACTCGAGGTATCTACTCAGTCAATAAAATTTTAAAAAGGAGGACCAGGTTCCACTTAACCGAAAATAATTAAATAATTAAAAAAAAAAAATTCCTCCTCATTTTAGGAAAACATTATTATTATTGAAATAATAATAAAATCATTTCTTGAAAAATCCGGGTTATTACAGGTAATGCCTCCAAATCTTCAAAGCGAAGACTATCGCTGCTAATTCTAAATCATGGGTGGGGTATCTTATCTCGTACTCCTTAAGTTGTCTAGATGCGTACGCAATCACCTTACCGTGCTGCATATGCACACATCCTAAACCTTTATGGGATGCGTCGCTATAAATCACAAAATCGCCCTTATCATCGGGCAGGGCTTGTACTGGTGCTGACACCAACCTTTTCTTCAACTCTTGAAAGCTCTCTTCGCATTTCTCAGTCCACACAAACTTCTCGGTCTTTCGAGTTAGTCGGGTCAAAGGGGCTGCTATCTTAGCAAAGTCTTGAACAAATCTCCTATAGTAACCAGCCAATCCTATGAAACTTCTTACCTCTGTCGGAGTGGTTGGTCTCTCCCAGTTTGATACAGCCTCTACTTTGGCTGGGTCCACTAGGATGCCTTGATCGCTAATCACATGCCCTAAAAACTGAACTTCCCTCAACCAAAATTCACACTTCGAGAACTTAGCGTACAATTTTTCTTGTCTCAATGCTCCCAAAACAATTCTCAAGTGCTCTGCATGCTCATCCTCCGTCTTGGAATAGATCAAGATATCATCGATGAAGACTATGACACACCTGTCTAAGTACTTTTTGAAGACTCGATTCATTAAGTCCATGAAAGCTGCGGGTGCATTCGTCAACCCAAACGACATTACTAAAAACTCATAGTGTCCGTACCGGGTGCGAAAGGCCGTCTTTGGTATATCTTCTGGCTTGATCCTTAACTGGTGGTATCCGGTTCTCAAATCGATTTTGGAAAAATAGACCGCGTCCTTTAGCTGGTCAAACAAGTCATCTATCCTGGGCAAAGGATACTTATTCTTTATGGTCACCTTATTCAACTCCCTGTAATCTATGCATAATCTCATACTGCCATCCTTCTTGTTCACGAATAGGACCGGGGCTCCCCACGGTGACACACTAGGTCTTATCATTCCTTTATCCAACAATTCCTGCAACTGAGTGGCTAACTCTTTCATCTCCACTGGGGCTAGCCTATATGGAGCTTTCGAAATTGGGGCCGTACCAGGAACTAAGTCTATAGCGAACTCAATGTCTCTATCAGGTGGTAGCCCTGGAAGATCATCCGGGAATATGTCTGCGAACTCATTAACGACATCAATTTCCTGTAGGCTTGGTGCCCCCTTTTTGGTGTCCTTCACATAGGCTAAATAAGCTTCGCATCCTTTACGCAACAGCTTCTTAGTTTGAATTACAGTTAGGAACTTTTGGTTTTGTCGCTTTCCGCTAAACACTACTTCCTCGTCCCTTGGCAATCTTAAACTCACTTTCTTCTTCACACAATCAATCTGAGCTCCATGGGTGGTCAACCAATCCATACCTACTATTACATCGAATTCTCCTAGTTTAAAAGGAATTAAATCTATCTGAAAGTATCGCCCTCCTATTTCTAGGTCACAACCTGGATAAACCTGGCTAACAGGGATGATTTCACGATTAGCTATCTCTACTTGCAATCTGTCTTTCAACGGTTCAGCCTTAAGGTCTAACCGATGTGCAAAGTCTAGGGATATAAAAGACTTGGTAGCTCCCGAATCAAATAAAACATTTGCATTAACTGAGTTGAGTAGTAGGGTACCTGCGATCACGTCCGTGTTCCTCACGGCATCTTGCACGGTCATGTTAAAAGTCCTAGCAGTAGGGGGCTTATTAGAAGCAGTTCCACTAACTCTTGACGCAGCTGGCCCAGAGGACAAACATTCCCTCATTCGGTGCCCTAGTTTTCCATACTTGAAACAAGTGCCTCCGGCATTGGTATTGTTACTGGTCCCTCAACAGGTGTTAGCATAATGTCCTGTCAACCCGCATTTAAAGCACTTCATATCCTGCAGGTTACACACGTCCGCATGTTTTCTTCCGCACTTATTGCAATCCGGGGGTAGGGCTTGAGATGGGGTAGAGTAAGATGATCCTTGTGGTCGGCCGCCCTGGCCCACACTCCAACTTTCAGCTCTCTTGGTTCCAAAATTCCCACTGGGCTGGGATATCGCCCCTCGCTTAAACTTATTCGGAAAACTCCCACCCGCAGAATTCCCCTTTCGGTTATCCAACTTCCTCTTCCTTCCCTCTCTCTCCTTCTGCATCTGCTCACTTCCAGCCTCTACAATCGATGCCTTCTGTACCAAGGTGGCATAGTCTGTCAGCTCAAGAACCGCCACACGATTCTAAATCCATTGCTTTAGCCCCAACTGAAACCTTCGGGCCCTCTTTGCCTCAGTGTTCACATACTCCGACACAAACCTTGACAACTCAGTAAACTTGGCCTCATACTCGGCCACCGTCATGTTACCTTGCTTTAGTTCCAAGAATTTCAGCTCCATCTGGGTCTCCATGAACCTAGGGAAATACTTTTCCAAGAACAGCTCGCTAAACCTCTCCCAGGTCACCACACCTCTTCCTTCCAAATTTCTTTTAGCTTCCCACCAGTAGTTCACCTCACCCTTCAAGAGATAGGTGGCGAAAATAGTTTTCTGCCCTTCAGCGACTCCTAGTATCTCGAAAGATTTTTCCATTTCTTTCAGCCAGGCTCTTGCCTCAACCGGGTCTGCAGTTCCTTTAAACTCCGGGGGTTTCAGGGATTTGAAGTTCCGAAAAGCATTTGCATTTGCATTGTTGGGTGGTTGCTGAACCGGGGGACGGTCCAATTTCTGTCTAAGTAAGTCAATGAATTGCTCCATAGGATCTCTCCTTGGATTTTCTACCTCTCGGGTGTCATCTTCAGCTTCTTCTTCATCATACTCAGAGTTATCAAACAAGTTATAGTCACTACCTTCATCCTCGCTCAGGTTCAAATCCTCTCTCTCACGGTTTTGGTGGCCTCCCGGCCCACGGTGGCTACCCTGGCCTTCAGAGTTGGCCGGGTGAGCTCGAGTGTTCATTCTTCTGGGTGGCATGATTCTGATAATGAGACAAGAAATGGGTTAGGGTTTTCAAATTATTTGACAGTATTTATAGAAGTTAGGAACGTACTGTTCCTCCTTATATAGGGTTAAAATTTCAAAACTCGCAGTGCCCTTATGATGGTGATAAAACTTCAAAACCTTTTTAGGGAAAATCGTTACGTGGTTCGAAAGCATTTGTAGGAATTTCCAAGATTTCAAAACTTCGTAACTTGTAGAATTATCTTTAAAATTTTAAATACAATAGATTGAAAATTTATTTTAAAACTTGTAGAAACATTTTGAAAACTTGTAGGAAATGAGTTGAAATCGCAAGTTGTAAATTTGAAATAGCATAGTTGTATTTGTGGTTTGTAAAAGTTGTATATTCACAGTTGTATATCAAAACAGTAAAGCATGGCATCGGAAAGTAAGGCAGTTGAGACAATATCAAGGAAACTGAAACTAGATAAATATGGTACAAGAGTCATCACATAGTTTGGATGTTAAAGCCTAACGCATAGTTCCAATATCAAGGTCTAGCAAAAGCGGAACAATACAAGTACATCATCTGAATAGTCAAGGCTACACAAAAATGTGGCTACATCCGTACATACTATCCGAAGTCACATCTCCATATCTGTAGGTCAGTCTACTCATCCACTGGTCAGAAAGGACGCCACTGCATAAGTCAACTATCTCGCAAAATCGACACACTAATGTCATCTGAACCTAGAGGACTGAGCTATCCATAACATATCATGGTGCCGCCCCGCGACGGAGCAATGACCTCACCCGGGAGAATGCACGACGCAAAACGCGCCTAGCATCCCTGGTCCGGATCACTCCGTCCCCGCGGACTCCCAAACCAATAATCCTCGTGCGACTCCTCCTCTCAATTCGGTGGAGTCGAGCTCTAGTCCTCCTAGCAACAGCAGTCCTCATCTCAGCCTGAATCCTCAGTCGCGCCTCGCGCTTTTCCACTAGTGCTCGCCTTGCCTCATTAAGTCTGGCCTCGGCAGAAAGTAAGTCCCGGGTCATGAACTGCACAACATAGGCGTGCTCAGCGCCCGACACCGGGGGTAGGTCCAGTGGTGGGGGTGGCATAACAGGGGTAGGAGCAGGAGTAGGGTCAAGCTCCTCCTCGCCAGAAGTATCCTCCTCGAAGTCATCATTCGAAGAAGTGGGGCTCAATGACTGCGGAGAGGATGGGGGTGACACAACACGGCCCTCACCGGATCGCACACTCTCCTCATCAGTGGCTACAGGGGAGGGGGTAACAGGATCAAGCTCAACAAAGGGCTCCTCCTCGGGATCCTCATCCTCAGTATCTCCTAACAGCATAACCCAGGGGCCAAGCTCAGGGTCATCACCCATGTCCTCCTCAGGATCCTCGGTATCTCTCAGCAGCGCCTCATCGTGCTCTCTCTCATAGGCCTCATGGTCTGGTATCTCAGGGATCTCCGCCACCTACACAAGGAAAATAAGGTGGGTCACTAACCATAAAGAAAGGTTTAATGAGTAGTTCCCTCTCGGGCCTTAGAAGTCAGGGCAATATCCGATAACCCGACTGCGAACTCGATGAGAGCTCTAGGTATTAGTGGGGTTATTATTAGTGTTATCATTATTCTTATTATTATGGTTGCTTTCCTAAATTACTACCGTTTCTGAGAACTGTAACCTCTTCTCTGATTCCATTTCTGTGACGCCCCCAGATCTGGGGTCGGGAATCTAGGCGCTCACGGTCTATTTTCCATTGTTAACATACTTGTTCTTGCACATAACGAATATAACAGCAATCGACCCCACAATAAACTCACACCGCACCCACTCACACACACACAGAGGTTAGAGTCTCAGAAACGTCATACACTTGATTGAGCAAAAGTAACAGTTTTAGAGTTATTATAAACCGAATTAAATAGTATTTATGCTACCAACAACACTTCTACATGAAGCGGTGTTAGCGGCTTGAATGTTTGTTGCGGTACACTGCCTTGCACAGGCCATACTTATAAATAAAGTGTACTAATAAAAGTTGCAAACCAATCCGGCTAATGGGGCCTACCGGTGGAATCTCAACTGCTGCCTGGGGTCTAGTCACCTGCTTTCGGACAGTCTGACGGGGTCTTGCCATTTCTCTTAAATGTTGTGTTTGCAAATTTAAAAACAAGCAAGAGTGAGCAACTATAGCTCAGCAAGATATATATAAGATAAGTAGTGATAACCTTTATTTAATTAGCAAATATTAAGCTTGATTATAGCGAATAGTATAGAATCATCTTTCATCTTTGAACTATCGCAAGGGTACACCAAGACGTGCCCTTGTTTGAAAATAATCTTGCAGTTCTAGATACCGCATGAAGTCAATATTTTTCTTACCAAAAATAACAGTATCGGTAACTTGGCACTTAGGCCTAAGGAGCAGTGTCTGAGTGTTTTTCCAAAGTGGAGGATGGGACCTGAAGAAAACATGAAACCTGACAGGGATTGGCGATGATCAGTCGCCACATCCAAGTCCAATAATCCGCGGGTCTTCTCTACTAGTAGAAGGATAGAAACTACATCCGTAACTACCCTCGGGTGAAAACTACATCCGTAATCACCCTCGATGAAAACTACATCCGTAATCATCCTTCGGCGACACTTGGGCCGGAATAATAATTGATGGACCGCCTGGCTCACGGCCGCTTACACATCCCGGGAATCATTCGTCAACGATTCCCATACCTGCCAGAGTCCCCTTTTTCTTTTCTTTAAAAATTTATTTTGATTAAAAGATCGAGTAGTTGAGGCCCGACATCAGTCGACCGATAATTCTTGAAAAACGTGCAAGGGAGTAAAACCTGACCGGGGGTTTTCGAAAATGTTTTGGGTTCGAAAGAGTTCGAGTTTGAAAACGATAAAGGTATCTTGGATTAGTTTTGTCTTTAAAATAATGAACAATAACTAATAAATAATATTTTGAGATTTAGTATAAACAAATAATAAAATAATTATTTAATTAAAATAAGCTTTTAATCCAAGATAGATATTTTTGAGTATTTTTAACAACGTAAAAATAATAAATACGTAAGTATACGATACTTCCCGAATGACCTTTCGGGTTTTCGTAATTTAATCACGATACAATAATATACCGCTCCCCGGTCAATAGTATACTTGGACCGCTACGACCTCTATTGCTAGTGTCGTTGTCCGAAGAAAACACTTTCATTCTAAGTTCAAGGGTGTACAAGCACATATGCATATATCTCAACTTCGACATAACCTCATAAGGCATAAGCATGCAATACGTTTGGAAGTACAAACACAACAGTGAAAATCCTTATATATAAGTTTTGAAAAGTAAACTTGCCTTGGTGAGGTTGGGGTGGTCGAGCTTGTGGAGTGGAACGAAGATCTATACATAATCAATATCCGCTCGTTAGTACCTTAACAATACATCTTAATCACAAGTTTTAGAGAATACATACTAACTTAATGACTCCGTCCTATGACTCTCTAGCCCTCCTATAGGTCTATGCCATCACTCTATTACGCTCGTCACTTATTTGACTCAAATTGCTTATCACATTCGAAGCATAATGATTCCTCCTTAAGACCATATCAAACTAACTTCTCTTAGGGCTTTTTCGCTTGCGCGCAATTTACTCTAACATTTTTATAAAATTGAAAAATACATATTTTAATCCAATTCTTTTTGGGTAACCTTTACCACTGCAAAATATAGATTCCCTAAATGTTTCATAAGGTTTACTTAATTTTTAGGGGTCTAAAGGGGGTTCACAAGTGGACCATATAGTGCAGTCCGGATTCCAGAACCACTCTTCACTCCTCGGGTCATAACTCAAAATCTACACATCACCTAGTCATGAACCTTATATTTCTGGAAACTACATTCAAATACCTTTCTAACCATGGGTATTAGACCCTCGGTAGACAAGGTTAAAAGGTTCAAAAGCATACTTCAATGCAGTACATACTCCCAAAATTTTGACACATTACTCATCCTTACTCAAACCTTCAAGAACTCCACTTATACATCATATCCACCATCAAAACCACCAAGACATGACTCTCTAGCATACAAGGGGTTACATACTCTAAGTACAAGCTTTAAAATCATCATAACAAGCACATAACTTCAAGATCTCATCATCTATAACTCATACTACCAAGATATGCACTAATACTTGTAGATCTAACATTATAAATCATAAACAATCCATGACTAAGAGTGGTTAGGGTTTTATACCTTCTTGAGTATCTAGGAACCTTGAATGAGCTTTGTAATCTCTAAGAACACTTGGATGAGCTCCTACAACCCTTAATCCTTCAAGATCTAAAAGATGACAACTTTGGTTAACACTCATCCAATCCTTCAACAATTTTTATCTCAAGATTCAATGGATGAAATGCTATGAAATTGATACCATACCTTTATTATAATGTAAGGAAGCCCTAGGATTTTTGCTTGGATTTGTAGGTGAGGAAAAGATGGAGAGAAAATCTCTCTTCTCCTCCTCTTCTTGCTTCGGCCGAGAGCTTCAATGGGGGGGGGAGAGTGTTTTCTTTTTGTTTGTGTTTGAAATGAATTAAAAAAAGAGATGAGTGATATGTATTATTGTGGGGGTTAGATAAGGTTCACATGTTGCCAAGCTAGGAGTCTAGGTTGTCTCCCCATGCCCTATTGTCCCCTAGGTTGCAACACCCATCACCCATGACACTATTCACTTCTACTTTATGCTTTTCTAGTTTCTTTTCCTAACTACTTAGTTACATGACACTTGCATGCAATATCCTTTCCTTGTATTATTATTCCTCCACCAATGGTTATCACTTAGTCCTTAATTCATATCGTATCATAATTAATTCCTCGTAATAATATTTTGTCGCGTAGAGATTTCACTTGTAATTCTTTAAGAACTTAATTGGGTAAATCCTTTAAATATCCACAACTCCTTGTCATAATCTCTTGAAATCTCCTAATACTCTAATAATCCTCATGTCCCAAGTTTTTATAACTCTTAATAGCAGTAGTCCTCTTGCCTTCAACAATTTTCCCTTTTTCTTACACAGTGACTATAATAACATAAAATTTCAGATAATCAACTCCATTACATAACATAGGTGACTCAAAAGTTCCCTAATTCACCATATCATAAGATTTTACACATTTAAAATATTACAAAAATCAGGGTTCTTACAACTACCCAAACAAGTTCTTCCTCGATCCTCTCTAAAAAAACAGACATATTCAAAAAATTAGTAACTAAAAATATAAACAAATTAATAAAATTATTGGGTAAATGATTCTTACCCAAACACATTCTCCTTTTAAATGTTGTTCCTGAATTAATAAGAACAAAGAACAAACTAATTAGAAAATTAAATTTCCACTCCCAAAAAACCCCAATTTAGAACTGAAAATCAAAGTAATTTGAGTTTACATACACATGCAAGTTTACTCACCGATTCAAGCTTTAAAATGTTGCTCCTGCATTAATAAGAACAAAGAAAAAACTAATTAGAAATTAAGAACTCGAACACAAAAATCCCCAATTTAGAACATGTATTCAAAAAATCCCCAATCGAGTTTACATTTGAATGCAAGCTTACTTACTTACCGATTCAAGATTTTAAGCAGTAAACAAATGGATTTGTGAAGTGAATTGACTAATTAACAACTGAGGCACAGTTTGAGTAATTAGGGTTGGCCATTCTAGCGTTGATCTTCGACATTTCAGAGTGACTGTCAACCTCCAGAGTGACTGTCAACCTTCAGAGTGACTGTCAACCTTCAAACGTGACCAACAACCTTTGAAAATCAAAGAATGATGTCTAAGGTATGTCTAGTTGACTGTTATGTTAAAAAAACGGTCTCCAAAATAAGCACCGATTAGTGCCGATAAGCACCGATTATTGTCGATAAGCACCGATTAGTTTAGTGCCGATAAGCACCGATTAGTGCTGGTAAGCACAGATTGGTGCCGATAAGCACCGATTAGTGCTGATAAGCACATATTAGTGCTATTTTATGCCGCTCAACGACGTTGAACACTGTTTAAACGCTGTTTAAGGCTGAGTAGCACCGTTTAGTGTCGTTTAGCACCGTCTAGTGCCATTTTATGCCGTTTAAACGTTGTTTAAAATTGTTTAAACACTGTTAAGGCAGATTAGTGCCGGTTAACATCGAATTAACATTGTCGTAAATGTGTCGGTCGCTCCACGCTTTACATCAAGACAATACTCGTGAAACACTAGTGTACAACGATAAACCCTGACCTGAGTCTCGTGAAAGGCCGTTGAAACTTCAAGGAAAACCTGATCAGTTTTCCTAAAAGTTAGGGGGCAAATGATATGGGCTAAAAGTAAGCCCTAAAGACACATTTAATGTGGCATTAATTAGACCCGGTATGGTCCAAACGTGGGGGCCACCAGATGGGCCCAAACCCTATTTATGATATTAATTTTGTAATTAATATTAAGGGTAATAACCAGCTCAGCAATAAGAGTCAAACAAGGATATTACTCTTGCCTGACTTAGCCTCCAAGGCACCTACTCCAACATTGAAACTGATTCCTACAAGGAAGGAGTCTAGAACCTTCCTCAAGGCGATGGTTTGCCCGCCAAGTCACCTAACCCTACTATGATTCTAAGGCTCCCGCAGCCTATATAAGTGCCTGACCCCTCATTCTCAGAACTACGTCTTGGCTTGATTCTCAATACAAGATACGTAGGCACTTTGTGAGGACCGATCAGTCTCGAAACATGTAAACAACCATTAAAGCTCGAAGCTCACCAACCCCTTTGCATTAAATACATATAAACCCTAGCCACCATATTTATAACCTAGTTTTTATTCCACAACATATATATATATATATGGAGGTGCTCAAATGAGACCCCTCTTATAATGAGACCCTCTCTTATAATGAGTGCCCCTCATATTTTGTCTATTCTAAAGGGCCCCGCCAGGGGCACCCAACACGAAAAAGTCTTATAATTATACCCTCTATTCATTCATCAAAAAATTAAATTAAATAAAATTTAAAAAAAATTGCTGCCACGTAATCATTTTTTTTCAAAAAAAAAATTATTTTTTTCATTTTTTTCTTTTCATAAATGGATAGAGGGTAGAATTATAAGCCTTTTTCATATTGGGTGCCCCTGGCGGGGCCCTCTAGAATACAAGAAATATGAGGGGGACTCATTATAAGAGAGGGTCTCATTATAAGAGGGGTCTTATTTGAGCAGGCCCATATATATATATATATATATATATATATATCTACGCTGTGTGTGCATCTCTACGCGTGTGTGTAGTGCGTATGTATATATGAAGGTATGTGTGTGTGGCCGTATGTGGCTGTGTGTGTGGAAGCTGCAAGGGTGTGTGTGGCTGTGGGTGTTAAGACAGATGAAGGTAGGACAAGAGCAGGGGAGGTGTTGTTTTTGTGGGGGCAGATAATCGAAGGAGAGAGTCAGGAGGGGGTGAGAACAGGGAGATTGAGAAGGAAAGCGGGTTGTGTTGGTGCAGAGGTACGGCGCTTTTTGGGCAATGGGTTGTATTCGAAAGTGTGTTTTGTGTTAATAAAATGGAGGGATTGAGGAAGTAATGAGGAGCAGGGGAGAGTAGCAGATGATAATGCAGAATGGGGTGGAGGCAGCCTTGGTCGTCGTATGTTGGAATTCCAAGCCAGAAGAAAACAAAGGTGGTGGGTATAATTGAGTGTGGGTGTGCACAGTTGTGTGTTGCGGCATGGTGCTGCGTATTGGTGTGCTCAGAGAAGGGTACTTGTGTGCGTAGGTGGTGTGTGAGTGCAACAAAGGGTGGTGGGGATGTGAGTTTATGAAGTAAGGTTACTTGGGTGATTTGATGTTCGGATTGTAGATGTATGAAGCAGTGATGGGTTGCGTTTGGAAGGATGGGGTTTGGTTGTCTTGGTTTGTCTTGCTTGGGTCTAGATTGTGTGGTCGTGCTGTGTAGAACTTGGTGAGGTGATGTCCATGAGTGAAAGATTTGTGTTCTGTTTTTGCAATGGTCCGAGTTGATGTTTTTAGAATTCAATTTTAAGTTTTTAATTATTGAATATTTGAACGTTTGTGTCTAGATTTGGCTTAGTTCGAAATATGGATAGATGAGTATATTCGTAATAATTGGGTTAATATGAATTCTTTGGTTAGCATGGTAGTAATTCATATGGTACGAGTAAAATAGAGTTAATGAAAAGCTAGAGTAGCAATTGAATTTACTTGAGATTCTTAACGGGACTGACGGAAGAAACCAAAATGAAAGTTATATATTACTTAGTGATTCGTTTGAAAGCTTTTTTGACTCAAAGGCCACTTGAAAATTATCCACCACTTCAGTGATGCAACTGCTTATTAACCCCAATTAGAAGAGTATACATAAAGAAAACAGAAGCAGTTATGAAGATAAAAAACAAGGCATAAGAATCATAGTGCAGTTATACCAGATTCAGAAGGAAGAAGGCCAAGGGGAATCAGGTTCTCAGGAGTCATCAACACCATACAATCCCTAATGGAAGATGATAACTCTAAAATCTCATTAGCCCTAAAAAGCTGATCACCAATTAGAGGAGTTTGTTTTGGAATCATGGGGCGACGATTGAATTCGTACCTAACATTTGGGCAGTCGAAACAATACAGAAATTGCTCTTGCCATTGCTCAAAGTTTTGTTTTACATTTTTAATGCATCGACCTTTATGACAAGGCTATGCAGATAGATAGAAACATCCAGAACTCCTACCTATATCTTTTAACTTGAATAAGAAACCAAGTTCTCTACCAGACAGGGGGGGTCGTATATTTGCTTGTATGTAGTATGTAGGTGCTGATTGCCAAACGATAGGAACTGGGAGTAAGCTGCATTGGTGCTAAGTCATAAAATTCTAATACTTCCCTAAGAAAGGGATGGATAGGCATATAAAAACCAACCTTGAAGAAAGCAGCTGAAATAACCGCATTAGGAACGCCAACTTTCGGATTCCTAATATCAAACTTGTGAGCCCTCTAACCAGGTTCATGAATCACTATTTTGCAAGAGGGACGAGGACATTCTTCAAAGAGTTTCTCTAGTTTAGCAAAAGTCAATATGGAATCAGTCTTTTCACAATATGGGGAAATCTCGCTCCTAAAAAGCTCCCTTTCTACCTCAATCACAGGTTCAGAAGAAAGAGGTTCAGGTTTGGACACCTCCTCATTGTCAGAAGGCTAATCGTCTCCTAAATCGACGAATTCTAGTACATGAGGGTTTACAGACAGTGAAGTTAAAGGCTTGATTAATATATTTTCAGGATCATTTTTATCAGGAATGATGAACCTATATCTAGTTCTCTCGCCTATAGGTATGTTGGGTATAGGTTGAATTGAGGACTGATGGTCTGAATATGTTGACTCAGAAGACATCTGCAAAGACAGACGAAGAAAGGTCAAGTTTAAGGGCATCTAAGAAAGAGGTTAAAATCCAAAGGTACTTAGACAACCATGGTTGTATAATGATAATACCTTAAAGGGTCTCGAAGAGAATACCCATCAACAACAGTAGACAAATTTAGGTATGCAAAACACAAATACAAAGATATCTACGAGCCATTATGACATCACTTGAGACAGCATAAGCACGAATTGACAAAAGAAAATAGCTGAAATACGAAATACACTGGAAATATGTGTGTGTAACATGAAGTGTGAAAACGAGATTCATACACATATACATACATTTGAGTGAAAATGAGAAGCAACAAAATGGACGACATGCAGGAGACAAATGAGCAGATAACCGAAAATAAAGTTGAGATTGTGAAAGAGCAAGGAAAATGAGTCAGAATCATACCTTTGATTGAAGAAAGCGGCGACGAAGAAGCGGGATTGAATAGATGACCGTTGGACTTCTGCTTCTTTTCTTTCTAAGGGTTTTAGTAAGTATTTGGTAAAGGTAAAGAATGGAGCTGAATCAATTCGGGTGATTAAATAGTCAAGGTAAATGGAGGACGGCAATGTACACGTGGCAGCGAATGACTGGAGTAGTAAGTAATGAGATACACACGTGAGAGGCGTGTGAACCTTGGGAACTCATACATTAATTGCAGCTTAAGTAGTTGGTCTGGTTAATTCAAATTTTGAGTTATCCATTAAGATATTTATTGTCAACCATTATCTTTTCCCGAATTTTTATATTTTTGAAATTCGAAGAGATGTGTCAAAGTGTGGGACAATAGAGGAGATTTTGCAGGAAGCTGAACGAAGATTCTAAGTTGACTTAGAGAGCTAAAGCTTGAAGAAAAAGTATTTAATGAAAATTCAGAAAAAGGATAATAGAAGAACATATTCCTCATTGAGAAGGAAGCTAAATAAGACTATACCAGCTGAAATATTTTGTGTCCTGTTTCCTATGAAGAGTTAGTTCATGTAGGCTTGGATACAAAATATTAAAGTAGGGTATTTCAAGAAGAATGATTCAGCATTGAATCCCAGAGCAGAAAGCAGGATAGGTTCCTTTCACATCACATGATTTCATGGAACCAACAGAAAGCAGGATAGGTTCCTTTCGATTTTACTTATCTTGTGAAGTGGTGCTACAACCTAGAGAAAGAATTCTCTAGCTGCGAACTTCTTGAGAGATAGGTTCCTGTTGGTCCCGGAGTATTGCAGAAGGGGGGGGGGGGTTGAATGAAATACTTATAAAATCGAATCTTTAAAATCAACAACAATAATAAAGATTATAGATTATCAGTTGAGATATGCAAACGTAAGTGGAACAAGATTTCTCACATAATAAATGTTTACTTATCTTGTAAAGTGGTGCTACAACCTAGAGAAAGAATTCTCTAGCTGCGAACTTCTTGAGAGATACAAGTTGTTTCATTGTTGTTGCATATAGAAAGAAATTAGAGACAAGTATCTAAGTAGACTAAGATACTTTGTTGTCCCTTTCACATGGGGTGTTGAGCTGCTATCGTTTTCAAGTGCCAGCTCATTACAATTTGCACACCCATGTTACTTTCCTAAATTGCTATACATACAGTGTTAACGTTACAAGTAAAGCAACCTAGATTCTTTCTATTTCTAGCTAATACAATTATAGTATATGTGGATATATCATACTCTTTGAATTGACCAGCCTTGTATTGTGATCTCTCAAGCTTTTGTCGTAGTTTTTGCAGGTCTGATACAAACAATTGAGTGTTGCAGTAAATCTGTTTCTTGAACATATAACCTGTCACGGGCTTTGAGTGAGAAAAATACTCAAATCAAATAATTCAGTGTGACAGTAACCTTAACCACCAAGTCTGATGTCGAAGGAATATTCAGATGTTGACAGTACGAGCTCCCGCCAATGTTGTTGTCGGAACTCCATACTTGCTGTCAAGTGTGAGAATATTACTGTCCCATGCTTCAGCCAATGTTGCTATCAGATATAGCTTTGTCGTGACTTTGCAACAATTGTCTTCTTGTAACCTTACTGTCAAGAGTGTGACAGTAACTTTTATTCTTGCTGTCTTCTAGATGTATTCCTTAAGGCTTGAACAAATGTATGAACTTCTCCCAAGACATACAATTATTACACGACAGCAATTATTTGATTACAAGAACATACTCTGGCTATGACAGTATGTTCTACTTAGTAAAAACTAAGTACAGGGAAATATAGTTAAGTTGTCTCTATGCTATCACCCATAAATCCCAAAAATCTCCCCCAATTTGTTTTTATGGACAATAACAACAAAATTACAATCAAAACATGCTGACAACTTAACTAACATGGATCTAAATAGTTAAGAAACCATAACTGATAAATGTTGAAGAATTTTGAACATGAAACTGATGGGCTAACTGCAAATCAACTACTCCTATAGAATGAGCAGATCAGAGATTAACTTAACTTGATTTTAGCAGTCTTCAGTTGTTCAGATTCTTCCCTCTCTTTTGAGAGCTTCATGTTTTGCCTTCGTGAGGTCTTCAACTAAAGCCTTTTCTTCAGGTGATCTGGCATCATCTTCAATGTCTTCTATGTACCATTGAATCACTCGAAAAGGAAATACTTTAGCATCTTTCTGATCAAACCAAGTTTCAAAATCATACGTGAATGTTCTGAACTTCAGAATTCCTTGGATGATCTTGAATCTCCTTCCAGGAAAAGCATTCAGAGATGCTCTTCTCTTTCTGTCTAGCTTTGGATCTTCATCTCTCCTTTGATCAATTATTACCTCTAGTTCCCAAGCAACTAACATTTCGAGATTATGACATGATCTAACAACTTTCCAGTAGAGATCCTTCAGTACACTGGTCCTCAATTTGTGAAAACTATCAACATAGATTTCTTCCTTTTCATCTTTAATTCTGAGAGGATTGTCCAGTACACAGGGCTGATAACCTGCTTTCTCACTGATTAGCTTGTTGATTTTCTTGTAGCTTTCCTTCAGTTGAGCTTCTAGGTCTTCAGCACTTTGTTTGGAAGGATTGGTAGGTTTGGTAGGTTGGGATGATTTAGCTCTAGCATCCTGAAATGCTTGTTCTGCCTCATATTCAGCCATGCCAGCCTTTGTGGAAGGGCGATGTGCTTCTATAAGGTCCACATCAGGCATCGGCTCACCATCTAAGCTAACTTCCAGGTCTACATCATCATGTGCTATCCAATCACCATACTTCTCATAAAATTCAGCATATCTTTTAGCATAGTAATTTTTGACATGCTCTAAGATCTGTTGGAAACATCTTGGTCTGTTTCCATGAGAGTGATCGTCCTTTCCAAAATGAAGAAATCAATTCTTCTTCTTACCTTTACAGATTTGAACGAAATGTCATATCTGCCTACCACATTTGAGACTATCTCCATAGTGAAGTCTGGTTCTACAGTTATGACTATAGTTCCACAGTCTTTAAGAACATACTTGGATACACCGTTATTGACTGGGTCCAGTTCCACTGAGACAGATGTGATGCTCCCATCAATTGAATTTTTCAATAGTTCAAAACTATTTACTTTTCTATTATCAATGGGCTTCTCTGTCAAAACTGCTCCATGCTTCTTTTTCTTTGCTGCTGCAACTGTCTTCCCTTTTATTTTGGTTGTATGCCAGGCTTGTGCTCTAGTCTTAGTTCTATTAGACGTAAAGTTCTTAACAAGCCTCCGTACTTTGACAGTTTCTTCAATTTGGATCTTGACAGCATCTTTCATGACAGATCTTTGACAGCTTCTTTGTCTTGGCTTTTGACAGTGTCCTTTTTGACAACATCTTTCACTTCAGTGTCTCCAGCCATTTTGACAGTATATTTCTCTAGATCAAAGCATTCAACTACAAGTCTCAAGATACTTGCCTCCAAGGCTTCAGCAATCTCTAACTCCCCTTCATTATTGACAACATCTTTCTTTTCAGTACTGGGAGTTTCTTGCTCTTCTTGGGTAGCATCCTTCTGAGTTTGTGTTTCAACATTCCCAGAGGCTTCTCTTCCAGAACTCCTGATTTTTCCAGGTCCACCACTTCCTCCAATGTCAACCTCATCATCATCCAATGTATCATCATAGGTGCAGCTTCCTCCTATTTTGGTATTAGCATCATAGACTAGCTTCTTTATGATTGAGCTAATATTCTCATCTCTTTTTGCCAATAGCCTATGAATATCATTGACAGCTTTAACCTTGTCACTGGTGATACTGGATTTGAGAATTTTCTTCAGCACTGTCATGATTGACTCAGTGTTTAGTCCTGAAACTTTATCCAATGGTAGGAAATCCAGCCTTCTTGCTCTTGTCTTTGTGATCCTTCTGAAGCACACACCATAAGGATTATGAATCACCTCAGGGAGTTTGTCTTCAACCATCCTTTTAATTTGTAGTAACAGACTATCATTGAAGGTTATTGAATTCCATATCACCAATGTTCCAAGGACTTTGAGTACTTTAGCCTGCAAACTTTGTAAAAGTTGCATTGTGATGAATATGGTCAATCTGGTCTTTAGATAAACTTGAACAGCCCATCTTTTCTCCAAGTTAACCCTCATAGAGATACTTATTATTTTGCTTTTCAGTGTTGATGCCAATTTTTTAAAAGCTCCCCCTGCTTCACTAATTGTTTCATCCACCAACTTACTGAATTCTTCATCTTTGTTGTTCAAAGTACTCTCCATTTAATCAACCATCATTAGTTCTGTATCTTCAGGAGCATATTCACTTCCATCTGACCAGATAGTTCCAGTAGCAGAGTTCACATACTCGGGCATTTTGCCTTTGCCTTTATCCAGAGCATTTTGTTTTTCTTTTTCTCTCCATTCCTTCTACAACTTTTGGAATGGAGCTTCAGTTTCTTCAGGATTTGGCTCATTGATTTTTAGTGGTGGCAGTACTGTTCTTTTAGACTTTTGAGTCTCTTTTAATTGCTCCAACACTTCTTTAGTTAACAATACTACCTCACCATCTATCTCTCCTTCAATCAAATCACCAACTCCAGCTGACATCAGTTCTTCACCAAAGTTTCTTTCTTCTACTTCTTGCTCCTCCTCACTTCCACCTTCATCTTCACCACCTTGTACTTGCTCCCCCTCACCTGCAGCTCCACCTCGTTTCTCCTTCTCTACTAGTTTTGCTTTATTCTGATCATTTACCACTTGTTCCTTATTCTGATCTACCACTCTCTCCCCCTTAGTTGAGTTGGCAGCACCAAGGGTAATAGAGAATGACAAAAGAGTCTGTTGAATCTCAACAAAACCAGCAGCTACCATAGTGGTAGAGCATCAATTTTAGCTTCCATGGATGCACATCTGCCCTCAATGGATTTCAACCTTGATTCAGCTTGTTTAGAAGGACCACCAAATCTCAACCTTTTTGATGACAAAGGAAGTGACCGGGGCAAGGAGGCTGTAGGGTTTCTCACACTCTCATTGTTTTTGTGAGTGATCTCATCACTCCTCACAGAATGACTCTCAAGGCCTAGTGCCTTTGTGTGCGGGGTTCCCTTAATTTCACTTTGGACATGCTCAAGTCCCTCACCTTTTGCCAACTTGTTTGGCTGCCTCTCATTTTTATGCTCACCTCTCTTTTCTTTTATCTCTTTTTTCTTTTCACTCCCTCACTCATCCTAGATACATGGGTATGAGCAGTACTTGCATGCATTTTAGTTGAAGAAGTAGAAAGTTTAGATTGTACCTTTATAGCAGAGATAGTTATTTGATCATCTTCAGAAGCATCTTCAACAGTTACTGAATCTTGATCAAGCTGTGTAGAGGTGACATCATCTTTACACAAAATGTTTAATGTCTACAGGTGGATTGACAGCAACTTTTGTGGCGACTTTGACAGTAGCTGAGGTTGTGACAGCAACTTCCTTAAGGTCAGTTGCTTTTTGGAGTTCGACCAAGATGTTGGCTGTTTCAATTTCTGGCAGAGTACCATCTTCATCTAGCTCAGTATTTAAGGGAGTGGTATCCATTTCACTTTGAGAAATGGGTTCTTGTGGACCACTTGATGGAGGCTCATCCATGACTTGAGATGGATGATCAAAACCTGAAGGGTTGGGACTGTCCACCTCTCTACGTTGTTGAGAAGAAACAATTGATGGATTAAAGAATAAAGAAGATGATGGTATAGAAGAGATTTTTTACTTGTGGAACATCAAGGGTAGAAGTTTCATGACCCTTACTGTGCCCTAACTCAGTGTTCATTTCTGCAAGTGTAGGCTCCTCATGAGTGAGTACATGAGTTTGTGCAGACTCTTTACAGGATGCCTTAGGAGACAGGCCAGTTTCAATAGATACTTCTTGTTGAGAAGAAGCACCTAGGGATGTGTTTGATTCCCTTTTATCCTCCACAGCCTTTTGTGAGACTGTGGGGTGGCTGACAGTGGCTTTGCCCCTCTTAGCTCTCTTCTTCTTAGGCTCAAGAGGAACCACTATGGGTTCACTTGTACTAACATCCTTATTTGCTGCATCTAGTGCAGTTTCTCCCTCAACATTCTCAGAACTACTACAAACACCTATTTCCAAGGGTCTTTTCTTGGATTCTTGCAAGGCTATTTTGGTGGCTTTTGTTTGTCTGGAACATCTGAATAGAAGGTATGGAGTAGAATGTGGGTTAACTGAATTTGGGTCTAATTCAGCTTCATTCTCAAGGGAGAAGGTAACATACCCAGAGGGTAGTTTAGAATCAAGATTAGGCTCTTGATCAGCAATGTGCTTGGTGAAACAGAGTGGAATATGTGAATTTAAATCTTGTGAATTGAGTGATGTGTGTGTATTTCTCTTCAAAACATTGCACTTCATAGAGAGAGATGCATTATCATCAATACCACATAATGAATTCAAACACATTGTAAGAAAGCGAGGGCATTGGTTGAGAAAACAGCTCTCCAACATCCACTTTGTATCCATGGAGTAGAGAGTGAATGAGCTTCTTGATATAGGAGGGAATTCCATTCCAACCAGTGGTATTGGTTGAGAAAACCTTCACCATGACATCAAAAATCATGCTCCATTCATTTCTCAAGTGCTTTCTGTCCATTTCACCTATTGAGTACCATTTTGATGTACCCTCTTCAAGAACAGGACCTAAACCCAATTTTCAAGAAACACTTCTTTAGGGTTTCATCACTTGCAAGTTCCTTGTATGATTCTTTAGCTTGCAGTCCAGTTCCCAAAGCTTCATTGATGCCTTTTATTGTGAGGATGCAGGTAACTCCTTTGATTTTGCATTGTATGGTGTCTTTACTTGCGCCTCCTGGAACATAGGCATTTCTCCAGAATTCTTCAAGTCTTTCTAGGTTCAGAGATGGGTAGATGTTATAGCATGACCTAGATAGGACTTGTTGATAAAGGATACGAGTCCTTTGAAACCTTCACCAGCATCTCCAATAGTGAAAATACCAGCAAAGTTTGTTTGAGAAGTGGATTGTTTGGGTGCCATTTTTACTTTGAGTTTTGGAGAGAGATTTTAGCTTTTGAGAGAGAAGTTCTGTTGAGAGTTATGTGTTTGTGTGTTTGACAGTTGCTTACATGAAAATAGCAAATGTTTTACTGAGAAAGGGGAAAGTAGCAATGTCTTAGCCCATTAATCAGTCACGTGGTGTCGTGGGTAGTTACTTTTTAGTGGCTGTAAATCGTGGAGGTAAAATCCCAATTAAATCGGTCCATTAATCTTGACAGTAACCAGTATGCTGTAACAAATTCGTTAGGAATTTTGTGAGGATAACAGCAGGTTTTGCTTGACAGTAACATCATTGCAAGAACATACTGTCATCATTAAGCAATTTATACAATTTCCTTTAAATTTCATGACATAGACTTTTTCCTTTGCTCTCAGAGAAACTTGCTGTCAAGGAACATCGTGACAACATCTTCACTTATTGATAGCAACTTGTGCGGAAATAATTTGTGTCATGAATTTTAATCGACTTTGCCCATTGCTTAAGAGAGAAATTACCAATTAGCATATTTATCGATTTGAGCACATATTTGTTAAGCAAGCACACATCCACAAACATCCATACACACAAATAAACACATGCATCCATTCACAGACAACTAAGAATATAAAGAAAAAGAAGGGCATGCAAGACACTGGAAAGATGAAACGATGAACTTTTTATAAAAAAACTTAAAAAAATTACAAAATAGTTCTTAAAAATTGAACATCATTTCTTATTAAGCTCTGCAAGAGCTTCCACCAGCAGCTGCTCAACGACTTTCTCTATCTCCTTCTCCTCAGTAATCCCTTTTGCATCCAGATAAGCTTGAAGCTTATCAAAGAAAGGATCAAGAGGATTCTCATCAGCAGCAGTAGTCACCTCCGTTGGCTTAGGTACCTCTTGGCCTTTGTTGATGGCTGAGCTTTCTGAAGTGGACATTTCTAACGCCTTCCTCTTACTCATAGTCTCTAAAGTCTCTTAAGTGTGTAATGAAGAATAAGGGCTTGGCCTCCGTCTTATTTATAACACATTAAGTGACTCTACAGCTTCCCAACCGCTTCTTTTTAATAAAGTATTAACTTTAAAATTAAAAAGACTGACAAATACCCGCAGTCATTTCAAATGATGCGATTAATTATCACTAGCACGCATATGGTTTAAGTTAATGTCACGTGACTACTCATTACATAAGTTAAAACAAGCATGTGATTTGAATTTAGCATAGTCATAGCAAACATGTTGTCAAGTAAACAAGTAGCACATAAGACAGTAACTTCTCATGACAGTAACATTGAAAGCTACGATCACAAGTTTCGATTTAACCACATTGAAAATGTAAAAACTAGTAAGTTAACATACCAGATTTAGCATTCCCAATTCACTTACCAACCTGTTGAAGGTTGCTTTATCTAGTGGCTTCGTGAAAATATCTGCAAGTTGCTTTTCTGTTGGGACATAAATCAGCTTCACAGTTCCCTTTTCAACATGCTCTCTTAGGATATGATGTTTGATATCAATGTGCTTTGTCTTGGAGTGTTGAACTGGATTATCTGAGATGGCTATGACACTGGTGTTATCACAATAAATAGGAATTATAACGACCTAGAAATTTTCGTAATTTTATAAGTGTTTATTTAATTCTTAAGTGTGAATTATGTGGTGTGAAAATTTTGTGAAGATAAAATATGTGTGAAATCATGATTATATGATTATGTGATGATGGATAAGTGTTGTATGTGTTCGTGGAATTTTATTTGCATTTTTGAGTATTAAAAACCATTTTAAACGTGCATTTTTAATCTTCTGAGATTTTTATAAAATCATTGGAGTTGTTTTAGATCATGGAATCTTTTGCATATCATCTTTAAGATATGATTTAGTTTTTAAAATTAGTGTGAATATTTAATTGTGTGTTTTTGATATTTTAAAAGAGTAAATTGCACCATGGTGGCCAGATCAATTAATTTTTTGCACTTTGATGGCCAATGTTACAAATCTTGCACTATGATGGCTCGAAATTGTTTTTTTGAACATTTAAATGACTTCCGTCTATTTGCCCTAAACGGAGTTAGTTTTGACAGGGGTTTTTTGGTCTCTATAATTTACTAACAGAGATATATACATATCTAATTCATATTTTCATCTAATATAGATACAAATGCATTCCAGTGGCAAAGGAAAATCCATGAATGAGAGGAGAAATGAGTGATCAGGAAAGGGATCAGAGAAATTGAGCTTGATGTTCATGGTCTTTACAGCCTCCCTTCGCCCAGCCCCTCCGTCGCTCGTCAACGCCGCCTGCAACTCATCGCCCCTCCGTTAACCTCAACCTCCTTAGCCCTACACCCCTTTCTCCTCTCTCCATTTCTCCGTTAACCTCAACCTCCTCTCCTCCTCACCCCAATTATACACAAAATCAACATCTCTTTCTCCACTGATTTTCATAAGGCTTTGAATAAAGGAAAATTTAAGTGAATTTCTATGTTATCCTTGAATACAACTGATCAACCTGAAATCAGGTATCTCTACTAAGTACTAGTTCAGTCATGGAGAAACCTAATTTGTTGATTAAATAATGGAGATTGTTAATAATAACATGATCCAAATAAACCCTCCTAGCATTTTCTGATTATCATTACCTACCGAAAAGCATTTTCATTCACGAATGCAATTAGAAAGTACTAACACAAAACGATATATACATAGACACTATCTTGATACCATGGTGCAATTTACTCATTTTAAAATGATTTAAAAAGCTTAATTTCTTTTAAAGAGCCTTTATTTCGAAAATTCGTATAAAATTCATTTTTGAGGCTAAAATTATTTTAAAAAAATGGGGAGCCTTGTAATTTCATTAAATTTATTTTAGAATTTTAAAAATTATTTTCCCCCTAATTTCCTAATTAATTTCAATTTAAAATGATTAAAAATTAGTTTTAAAAAGGACATTAGATTTTGGGTGAAAAACCAAAATACCCACCATTTAATTCCTCCTACCCAAAATACCCACCAGCAGAACTGTCTGCCCTTTTTACCCACAGGCCACACATCTTCAAGATGCGTATAGCCTACACGCATTTTCTTTTTGCGTAGACTATGTAAAAATGAAATATCCACATGTGAACAGTTCATTGAACACGCATGTTCAAGATGCGTGGCTGTGAATACGCATGTTGAACATGTGTATTCAAGGCACTATTCACCTTCGTTCCCCAATCGTGCCGAAGATATTTTCCGTTCAATTTTTGACCATTTCGTTCGTCCTTCTCCGACATCCAGCAATTGCATACTACATACCAAACTGATTGTATTTTCATCGTCTACAACCCTGTGTAAATCGTTTTTCATTTTGTTTACCGGATTTAAAAGCCCCATTAAACATCATTTTTCTCCGATATGTTTTCCGATAAGTCCTTACACGCCCCTGCGGGGCCAACAACCAACAAATCGATGGATTAAATGAAGAGGAATCTCTGGGATTCGTTTTGATACCATAATCAGTACTGGATGTTGCCTGAATGTCATGTATGGGGGAAATAAACCGAAGAGGCAAAAAATCGTCTCAGAGAGACGCCGGCCAGTCATCCAAAATAATGATGCATGATGATGTCATCGCGCATTCTGTGAATGCGTGACTTGAGATACGCATTATCAAAATGTGTATCCCAGGCCACGCATTCCTAGAATCGTAGGCCATAGGTCATTTGGGCGGAACCTCACGCACATCGGTATTTCGGGCAGGGGTCAAGCAAAAGTGGTGTAGTTTGGAAATTATTTCTTAGATTTTCAGCTTTTGTTAAAAGACCATTTCGCCCCTAAGGCTATATCATCACCACTAGCCTCTTTTCTTATTCATTTTCTCCGTGGTTTCTTTTTTTTGCAGAGCTCATTTCACTCTCTCTCTTCATTGGTAACTTCACTCTTCTATATCTCTTCGGTTCTTGATCAATTTTATGATCCAAGACTGGTTTTCTTCCTATTTTTCAGTCCTCCAGCCCGTACTGACCTTGCATGTTGCAATAGTGATGATTTTCTGAAAACCCATTTTGGGTTCTTGCTTTAGTTCGGCTTATTTGCGGAGGTTATATATGTTTATGATGCTCATGAGTATTAGTAACTGTTATTGGTGCTTAAAATCGTGTGGGTGCTGTGTTATGTGTGTTCGGTAGTATATATGTATAAATATGTATGTATAGATTTGGATTGATGCATACAAAGCTTATGAGAGGTTTAGATGATGATTAAATGATTACATGATTGTATGATGTTAGTTATAGCAAGAAACAAAGTTTTTGGTTAGTTGATTTTCAGATTTGTTAGTAGTAAAACCTGCTGCTGTAAATCAATTCGTTCAGTGATCATTTGAAGTCGTCCAGTGATCTCTACTTCTTTATATATGACGGTCTCTAATTACATATTTGGATTCCTTGCGAAAAAAAAGATGGAATAGGCTCTTGAATCATGTAAATCGGATTTAAAACGAATGAGTAATGGTCCGTCAAAGTTAAGCAATTTGTATTGACTTTGGGATTTTGATCCCTGAACTTTGAAAAATCATAGTTAATCGAGTACTTGTTTAAAATTTATGAGTCTTACCATTTTGGAAAGGTCTCGTAATTTTCTTCAAGTTTCGTGTTCTGTACTTTTTCATTTGAATTCATCTTTATGTAGTAAAGTGGCATTCTTTGGGACGGATCGGTTCAGATTTTATCTTTGATGGTCTATTTGTAAGATAATTGGGTTTGGTCGTAATGGTGAAATGGTTAAGTCTAGTATGGTATTAGATTATGTTTGGTCTTGTAGGTGGGTTTATAATCCATCGGATTGGTTTTATTGTGATTTGAGTCGGTTATGTTCCGACGGGATAGTCTAGTTTATAAAGGAAACTCTTCCCGATTTTTACTAGAATTATAAGTCGTAAAGTCTATAGTATAAGGCTATAAGTTGATTATAAGTCAAGGTGATGTTGTGTGTTAAGTGTTTAAGTGACATACGTGAATTGCATGTTTTAGTTGCTAAGTGTTTAAGTGATTTGCATGACTAATGAGAGCTATGTGTTATGTGCTTAAGTACTTATCTGATTGTGCTAGATTGTCTGGCAAGTATAACTCGTACGTGTTATGTATGTTAAATTGTTAAGCGTTATAGGAACCCTTTGGGTAGAATAGAGTTAGACGATTGAGAATTATAGTGTACTGAAATAGTACTTTACCTTATTATAGGTGCAAGTAGGAAGCCGGTAAGAAGTCATTATGCGTGTAGATGGAATTTCAAGAACGAAGATATTTATCGGAGTTGACTAGTATATTGATATCGAGACGGACCAATTATAGAAGAAAGATGGAAGTAAAGTCGATTAGAGACCGTCATATATAAAGAAGTAGAGACTGAGGCAAAGTGAGTAACGAATCGATGTATTGGAATCAGTACTATGTGTATTGAGGCAAGTATTTTATCCCTCACTTATTTTTCAACTGAAATATATCCGCTTCTGTTATTTATCACATGTTCCTTCCAAATCAATTTGTAAGTAACTCTGTCTTTTCTTGAAGTTTTCATTCCTGAATTGTTATACCCTGTTGATTCCAGCATGCCTATTCTATTCATATTGATAATAAAATTGTTATAAACCTGTTTTATTATGTACATGTAAGAACCCATATTTTTGATATAATTAAAACTTTTCTTATGTAATAATATAGGAGTGATTAGTGGTTATGACTGCGATGTAACGAATGATTATTGAATGAATGGGATGGATTTAGCTTCAAATATTATATGTCATGAAGAATGATTTTGGTTGACAGCATAGATAAGAATAATCTATCTCGTAGGGATATAATTTATAATATTCCAAGAAAGATTATTCTTGTGTCATCCAAACCAATATCTGTTATTAGTCCAGTGGTTCCGTAAAAGAGTAAGGAACGCCCGAAAGAGGACCAGGGCATTTTAATATATATTAGGAATAAAAGAAATAATAAAGTGTGAATAGTGATTTTGGTGGAGATGGGAATATTATCGGACGACGCTATATAGAAGTATTCGGAACGGAAATCTGAGTTCGTATTAGTGATCCAGGAGGAAAATAAGTGTATGTAAAAGCTGTCGGATTCAGAAAAATAGCACTTTTATTTTCTCCGAGAATTCCCTGGACACTGCCAGGCTTAAGGATTTATTAAAGGGATTTAAGGAATTTAAATTCGAGAAGTATTTAGAAAGATGGAGAATGGTATTATAAATATTAAAAAGGTTTTCGGCAAAACCCTAACTAGAAACGAATGAGTTATTCCCTCGAACGATCAATGAATTGAGCAATAAATGGAAAAAAGAAGCAAGCAGAGGGCTAGATGCATGCATGTGTGCAAGTGATAAATATCTAGCAACCATGTAGTTACTTAAGTAACCAATACTTAGAGATCAAAACTAGTACTTAACACCACTTGATCATCTTACCACCAAAAATCAACACATGTCTCTCCAAAAACCTCATCCATTGCATCACACCTTTAATAAAGGTGATTTATGCTAGATGTTATCTTAAAACACCACAATAATTCATTTAGCACACAAACCAAGCAAGAGACCAAGCAAACAATTCCAAACTCTCTCTAATATAGCCATTCGGCTTTTGTGGAAATTCAAAAACCAAAACCCTACTTCCAACCATCATTTGATCTTTTATTTTTTATGATGAGTCTTAAATTTCATAAAAATGATCTCCTAAAAATTTCAAACCCAAACTCCTTTGTTTCCATTTTCAAAAAAATCAACAAAGAGGAGGGTGAATAGTGTTTTCAAGAACTAACTTGATTTTTCTTGATTTCTTTGGTTGATCTAGCAAGCTTAAGCACTCCTAAGGACCATACCAAGTTTTTTAAGGCTAGTACATACTCTCAAGAAGGTATAACAACTTGAAACCCTAGGCTTTACTTTGAGATTTTGCATGTTCTTGATGGATCTAGCTTAGTTATTATTATGTTCATGTTATAAGCATGATTACAAGCATGATTATGGTTTAGTTTTGATAAATGTTAAAAATAGCTTAGATGAACGGAAAGGCATTGCTTGGCCTTAGTTCATGGTTATAAATCATGTATATGTTGATTGGAGTAGATATCATGATTATTGGGAGGTTTGGAATTTGGTAAATATTCGATTTATAGCCGTCATAATGCCGAAATTTCATTAACCTTAAGAACACGAATTTGACAGTAGGTATAACTCACTGTTTAGCTTCGATTTTTGCCATGGTAAGCTAGATTATGTTATAAGCTTCGTTTTGATATAAAGTTCGTATGAAATGGACTTACGGTTTAGGAGTTATGATTAAATTCATAAAATTGGTTCGAAACCGTAAACAAAATTTCGTAATTGAAATTGGATCCCTTTAATATAACGAAATCAGTGGAGAATCTTTTTAATTAAATACTAGAGGTAAAAAGGAAGGTGTGAGAGAAAACCACGTTTCGATTGGATCGTTTTCCGATTTTATAAAAAGGTTTGAATCGAGGTTAAACGCGAACGAACCCCTAAAAGCATGCTTGATTATAACTTTGGTAAATAACTTAGAAAACGTGCGATAAAATTCGTAGTACAACCTTGATTCGTAAATGATCGATCTTAAAACATATATTGCTTAAGTATGTATCAAGTGTGGGTACAATGACATGTCATAATAATGAACATATGTTGAATCGTATCGGGGGTAAAAGAGTTACACTAAGACGTGTATAATGAAATAACGCGAGCAACGTGTCTCGACTTAAGTGGAGTTTATATTTAACCTTTGTAAAGTGTTAAGTGATTAATCCCGAATGCCTTGGTTATTTATAGATCACCAGGCCGACCCGGGACCCGCTACCACTACCCCTACCTGCACTCGATTTCCAGGCAAGTTTCAAATCCTTTTTAAAAGGCTGTTGTTGTGAATATATATATATATATATATGCTTTCTGTTATACATATGCCATAGCATGCATGCCTACTTTCAAAGTCATATTGATATACTTGTTCCCTGAATTATTGTTGGCTTATAAGCTAGATAGTTGTTATATCAGTTATAAGCCGGAAATTACTAAGACCCTTAAGCGAAGGGCAGTTGAATCTCACTCTTTGATTATAGACCGGGAGTCGTTATTTCTTGATATATTGATATTATTTCCAGAGGAAATATTTAAGTAAATATTTTCCATTTATTAATTGGCAAATATTATTGGAATATTCCTTTGAGATTATTTGATAAATATTATTCGGATTGTTCATCAGATATTTATTTATTCGACGAACATTAACTTTAATATTCATCTAAGGTCGAGTTAATATTCGAATATTATTTCGAACTCTCAGTTAAGTTATTTACTTAAAGAATATTCATTCTTATTTACTCAATAAATATTATTTCGAATGTTCATTCGAGTTTATTTATTCAACGAATATTATTTTTAATATTCATTCGAGCCTTATTTTTTTAAATGAATATTATTTCGAATATTCATTCAATCTCTAATTATTTTATAAATATTAGTTGAACATTGATTCGAACTCCAGTTACTCGATAAATATCATTTTAAATATTCCCTTGAAACAATGAACATTATCTTCGACGTTCATTTAAAGTCGATTCAATTATTAACATTACTTCAAATATTCATTCGATAATCATTTCTTCTATAAATATTATTAAGTTGAATATTCATTGTTTATTAAATGAATATTGTCTCGAATATTCAGTCGATAATTATTTCATCAATAAGTATCATCCTTAAGTTGAATATTCGTTATTGATTCAATGAATATTATCTCAAATATCCATTTGACGATTATTTCATCAATAAATATTATTATTTTGAATATTCATTTTTCGTTCAATGAATATTATTCTGAACATTTATTCAAAGATTATTCCGAGCAACACTCTCCCAATATTTGTGACTTAATAAATATTCTTGGAATATTTACCTCATGCTTCTAACTCGTTTCAAAAATGATTTACTTCATTCACATAGTATCATCGACCTTCGAACATTATATAAATTATTACAGAGTCTTATTAATATTATTATATTATCAAGGAAGGTTATCAGTAATTCCATTCTTCCTTCGATTCTACTGTAAGGGAACCTTACTTGAGGAATGTTATTTATCTTGTGACTGCCCGGTCATAAATTATTCGTTTCATTCGCAACTTGGTTGCTATTATTCATGAAATTGTGTGTACCCACTCATTATTCGAGGGGTAAGAATGTTGGAACAAGTTGGTATCCATTAACAAGCAGCAGCTTGGGAAATATTGGTGAATTTTCCTTTCCAAGTAGATAAGACTACTTTGTGGAGTCTTATCAACAAGTATTATACTTGGGGAAAGGGGGACGAACTTTACGTTTCAAAGTTATGGATGTGAAATGAACCAGGAGATCCGTAAGTGACCCAGTGGCGCCGGTCCAGCAAATGGCCCAACCGTTGGCCGAGGGGGTTCCAGAGGGCGGTAGACAAGTAAATCCGTCGGTGCTTCCTTCTACATGTAGTAAACAAGAGGTGGGGAGCATAACATGCGACTGATCATCGTGTAAATGCTATGTCTCCTGGCGCGTCAAACTCCAGTATTAGTTCATCACTCAATGTTGGAAATTTTCTGCAACATCATCATGGTTGGCAGAGTTGAAAAGTATTTCAAACTGGAATTGCAATATCTTTCTTGCAAGTTCCCATTTTTTTTTATGAAAATGATGCTATCTTGCTTATTTTGGCATAACATATGCTTCTACGAAAAATATACCTGTTGAGTTACCTTGTAACTTCATCCTTTATATTAAACTGGCACTATTTTCGCAAATGCATGGCATGTGATTTCAAAATATATCTATGAACTGTCATATATATTACCGCTCAGTTATATTATTGTTGGTGGGCTATTGCTCACCCTTGCTTATTTATATTGTCACAACAACAGCTAGGTCACATGGCTCGCGTCAGGCGCACTCGGCGCAAGCAGGTTACACGCCCCACAGGGCTACCCGTTGATATCATCGCTGCCATTGCTGAGGTAGCATAGATCAGCAGCCTTTGGTTACCAGTTTAATTATATGTATCAATAATGTTAATCAACGGCAAAACTCTTAAACTTATGATGTTATCCTTTTGGTTTGTAATAACTTTTATTCGTGATCCGTAATGTGAGACTTATTTCAATTTTATCTCTGGGACTATAACTGTGTGTGTGAGTGGTTATTATTGCGGGGTCACAGCATGTGATTTATTTATTGTGGGTTCAAGTAAAGTATTAATCATGGAAAATAAGACCGTAATGACCCGATCCGGACCCCGAATCTGGGGGTGTTACAGTACACGTACCCTAAAGCAACATAATTCTTTTTAATTGCTTCTTGATCATATATGTCAACCAGAGTCTTTCACAATCATACCATATTGACTGACAAATAAACCAGTGTTCTACTTGACCTAGGTCCGTGGCTGGTTGAACCTATGTTGGCCTTAAAACACATAAACTCCTTCATGATCTAAACATTGATCCAAGATCTTAATTACCTTTAACACTATTCCTAAAACTTGAAAGCTGATCAATTGCCTTGATACCTTGAGTCTATATCTTCTTGATTCAGACTTGTATCCCTATTTCATTGTTGTCATAAAACTTAGTCAAACCCTTTGACTTCTATCATTGTAAATCAAAATGAGTTGTTTTCTTAAGATTACTTTGAAGCTACCTAGACTTGGCTGATTTGTTATTAGAGAGTCGAAATTACTTCGGAGTAAGGGTTTTTGAAAAGGTGAAGTGTTAAAATGTTATGAAGTTAAAAGAGTTTTGTAAATCTTAAACAATTTTAAAATGAGATTTTTATAAAGTGTTAGGAACTCCGTCTAAATGGTTTCCACGGATTCCTGATGATTGGAGAGACGGGGCGAACGGGTAATGCTGGTTCCGTCGGTTTTATGATGTAGTATTGTGTAGTTCTGGTTTGTCCAGTTCGACACCTGTATAGGCCAATGTGTTGCCTCTTGGGTACCCAAGCTATCCTAATGAAAGGAAATGATGTCCAGAGGGACTCTGTGTCCGGTATGGGGACTTTATGGGCTGATCACATGTATTGTCTATTATTATAAAAACCTCCAATCAGTTTTCTTAAAGTGATGATTACTTATATTTACTGTGAAACAAAATTGGTTTACCATTTGAAATGTCAATTGCTTTACACATTTTTGAAGTATATACTGCTATCTTGTTATCAGTTGATCCCCTATCATATTCAGGTGTCAGTATCAGTTATATTTTGAAGAATGAAAAGTTTAATACTCTAAGGGAAATTGAATTACTCCCTTTAGTTATATTGATCATTGATATTGTTTATCAATGAATTATCGAAATAATGATTGTTTCACTATATTATTAACTTGCTGAGCACTGTTCGCTCATTCATGCTTTATTTTCCCTCCCTTTCAGTTAAGGTTGCAGATTGTCTACCTACGAATGACAATTCGATTGTGAGCGATGAGGTGTTCTCTAAAGAATAGATTACAGAGTCAGCATGGACCCCGCTTCAGATAAGAAGGTATAGTAGTTATAATAGTTGTTGTTATTTAGTTTCTTGTTTCATACTATAACCTGAGATCGATCCTTGTTGAGGGGTCTTCTATATGATTAAGTTATACTTAATTATATTGGTTGTGGCACCCTGACCCCGGATTTGGGGGCGTCACTGGAATATTGGACAACTCCAAACCATAATCCATTAGCTGATTTTTCATCCAAAGAATTTGAGCACAGCAACTTCCAGCTGCAATGTATTCAGCTTTTGCAATTGAAGTAGATATAGAATGCTGCTTCTTGTTAAACCATGACACTAATCTTCCACCAAGAAATTGACAGTTTCCTGTTGTGCTTTTCCTGTCAATTTTGCATCCAGCATAGTCTGAATCCGAATATCCTATCAGATAAAATCCAGTATCTTTAGGATACCAAAGGCTTAAATTTGGGGTGCCTTTGAGATATCTAAAGATTTTCTTGATTGCTACCAAGTGTGACTCTTTTGGATCAGTTTGAAACCTTACACAAAGACATGTATTGAACATGATATATGGTCTGCTAGCAATTAGATATAGCAATGATCCCACCAAGCCTCTATAGATACTAGAGTCCACTTTCTTTCCTTTAGGATCCAAATCTAGTTTGGTTACAGTAGAGATAGGTGTCTTGGCAGGTGATGCATCTTCCAAGTTGAACTTTTTAAGAAGTTCCTTGACATATTTCGATTGGCTTACGAAGATGCCATCATCCTTTTGATGAATTTGTAGACCCAGGAAAAATGACAGTTCTCCCATCATGCTCATCTCATATTTGCTCTTCATAAGAGATGAAAACTTTTCACACAGCTTCTCGTTTGTAGAACCAAAGGTTATGTCATCAACATAAATCTGAACCAGAATGATGTCCTTGCCATGGTGCTTGTAGAACAATGTCTTATCCTGTTAACTCGAATAACTTGTGGAAGGGGGGTTGAATACAAGTTATATAATCGTGTCTGATTTTTGCTTGATTAGATAAACAAGAATAAATGAATGAATCAAACTGTTTTTATTAATAAGATCAAATACAAACTCTACCAAAGGTGTACAAATACCTTTAGCAGCTGCTGAAAAAATAAATTTCTCTCTCTATGTTTGTTTCGAACTCTCGAATACAAACCTAATACAGAGCTACGCACACAAACTCATGACTTACACACGCTCGACTCACGTACAATGCGAACTCTTTTTACAATGATATAGAGAGAGTATTTATAATGCTACTTATCAACTAATAATAGAAAGATAAACTATACATGACAATGTTCTGCCGTCCAGTTGATAGTTTCCATCAATAGAAAATTCTTTCCTTCATGAAATATTCTTGCTTGTTCCTCAAACAAAGATCCTGTTTTATAGCACTTGCCAGTTTCTGTAGCATCCATAATGACATCATCAGTAACACAACTGATATCAGGATTTCAGCTTGCATCAGGATCTGACCATCCCATCAGTACTTGATCAGTATTTGACTTGACGTATCGGGATTCAATCTCAGTTCCTGACATGTAGTACTTGATGCACTATTCCTGACTTAATTCTACAGATTACTGTCTAATACATATCTCCTATACAAAGTGCTAAATCCTTTATAAATCAGGATATACAAGAAGTATAGGTAAAATTCTATTCTTAACATCACAACTCATGAATTATTCCTAACGATCTCCCCCTATTTATGCTTTAAGATCGATCTGAAGCATAAATCTGAGTTGTTGATGTCAAAACATATAATAATACAATCAGAATAGAATTTATGAATTCAAAAAATCATGAAGTTAAGTACCTCCTTCTTCAGATGTAGACAAAGTATCCAGTACTTAGAAGAAAGAATTCAACTGTTTGATGCTTATTTTCCTTTACCACTTCCCTGATAAGATTCACCTTTGTCATCCTTAGTTCTTCTTTTATCTCTCCCAGTCTGTTTATCTCCTCCCCCAGTCTGTTGCCTTTGAACTGTTTTTATCTCCCCCTTTTTGACATCAGCAACATTAATTCCAAGAGATTCAGTAACAGAACAAATGAGATTCATCAGAACTGCTTGATTTTCCATAATAGTGACTTGGTTATCTTCAAGTGTTTGAAGTCTTGATTGAATTTCAACTTGAGATTTCAGAATTTCTTGTAGAACGTCAGAATTAACTTCAATATTGGAAGTGTTTGGAATATCTTCAGATTCAAGTCTTGTAGAAGAAATTGCCTGTATAGAACGATATTCAAGTAATAATACTCGATTAGAGTTACAAACATCTTCATCTTTCTGATATGAAGCTGCAATATGATCACTCTATCCTTCACCAGTATTCTATGCACTAACATCTACAAATCTTGACTCCTCCTTAGATTGATCAGATACTGTTGATGTCTCAATTCTGGTTAATATTGGAAGTACATACAAAGGAATACTAGGATCATTAGGAATATCTTCTGGTACAAATGGTGTAGAAGTTTGTCTTAGCCTTTTACCGCTTCTGTTGATAATTCCTGCAAGCCTTTTTTTGCTTCTGAGCTTTAACTTCTGTCTTTGCATTGTGCTTTGCTAAATCATTCTTCTCATACATCTTGATAAAAGAATAAGTACCAGCATCCATACCAAGATTGTCATACCAAGATTCAGGAAAAACCTGATCCCAGAAATCAAACGATGGTGGTTTCCTAATTTTCTCTCCCTCACTATAGAGTTTATCATCCATACCCTCATTCTCACTTTGACTATCTAAAGTCAACACTCGTTCTACCTCTCATTTTGCCTGGTCAGGAGCCAGCCTCTCTGATTGTGGATTAATATCCATCTTTTCAATTGTATCACTCAAATTTGGATAAGTGCTCTCATGACCTACAGAAAAATAGAGTTTAGAAGAAGTTTTTATACCTAAACTCACATGGAGAGAGTGTTCCTCATTTGGCAAGGGGCTTGAGGTTTTCTCCAAGGAGTGAGCTGCTGTAGTCTCTGAATCCTGACAATCATCTTCTTTCCTTCTAGAGACTACAGGCTCCAGTATACCACTTTCAGGTTCTATACTAGACTCTGATATCTTCAGTAACACTTCATTATACACCATAGTTAGCATGTTACCATCTTTAAGTGTTGGTTGCTGAGACACACCCTCAAGATGAATAGACTCTGACTGAACAATATTTGTTTGATCTTCAGGAAAATCAATCAAAGCCATTTTTCTCATATCATAGGGTTTCTCACTTGCAATTTCAGTCATCACAGAAGACCTTTCAGCATTAGCTATCACAGCTCCTGAGTCATCCAACCTCTGACTAGTTGGGTCTTGTGTTACAGTGACTGTGATCTGATCTGTTCTACTATCCACCACTGGTGCAATAATATCTCCTGTTGACTGTGTTCCTCTATCTACTTCCTCTTGTTGTTCACCTTGATCTGAAGCATCTTCAATAATGACATCTTTGTCAAATAAATATGCATGAAGTGATTGAAGTGCAACATGCTTTGAGAGTCCAAATTTCTTGACTAATTGTCTTCTGACAGTTACATAGAAATACATCTTCATTAAGTCAAGTATTTGATGTAAAAGCCCATACTCTTCTGGAAATAGAAGTTTTGGTACTCTTTCAACTAGAAAATCTAGAACAGGCCTGGATAGCTTTACTTTGATAGAAATAACTCACACAGCCAATCTGTATGATAATGTAGTTTCCCATAAAGAATCAATATCAAGATCTCTATTGTCATTTGCTGACTTGATTGTAGCTTCATTTGTAGAGACCTGCATGATATTAGTTGGACTAGACTCTGTGTGTGTAGGTGACAATTGAATCTTTCTCCTTGTTCTCCTAGTATAGTGAGTAAAAGATTTATCCTGAGAAGACTCAAGAGGTGTAGACACAGAAATGATCTTGGGATTAGATCCTTTTTCAATAGACACGATCTTTTGAGAGACAATATCCAGTAACTGTTTTCCCTTTTTAAGTACTATAACCTTTTGAAAGACTGCAGCCTGGCTGTGACTAGGTGTTTCATCTCTTTGTCCTAGCTTAGAAAGTTGAATTGCAGCTGTTGTGGAATAAAAACTAGGTTAATAAATTGCGGCTAGGGTTTGCTGTATTTAATGCTAGGGTACGTGAGCTTCGTGCTTTTATGGCTGCTCTCGTGTTTGTGGCTGAATCTGCCTTCACAAGATGCCTACGTAATTTGATGTGTATCAAAGATCAAGCCAAAAAACGTAGTTCTGAGGTGAAGGGTCTGACCCTTTATATAGGCTGGGAAGCCTCAAAATTATGGTAGAATTAGGTGACTTGGTGGGCAAGTCAGCCTTGAGGAAAGTTCTAGACTCCTTCCTTGTAGGAGTTTGTTTCCTTGTATGACTATGTGCCTTGGAGGCTACTCTTTATAGAGGTAATATCCTTATTTGACTTGTATTCCCAGCTGTTAATTTACCCTAAATATTAATTACGAAATTAATATTGAATTAGGATTTTGGGCCATCTGGTGGGCCCCACGTTTGGACCATACTAGGTCTAATTAATGCCACATTAAATGTGTCTTTAGGGCTTACTTTTATCCCATATCATTTGCCCCCCAACTTCTAGGAAAACTGATCGGGTTTTCCTCGAAGTTTCAATGGTCTTTTCCGAGACTTTGGTCAGGGTTTACAATTGTACACTAGTGTTTCACATATATCGTCTTTTCGTAAAGTGTGGAGCGGCCTACACATTTACAACGATTTGCCTTTATTCGTGGCTAGGCAATTATTTTTCAAGTAACATTTGCTACTGAATTTTTGCCTTTCTTTTTCAAGGAATTATTCACAAAATTCCTCGTTTTTTATTTATCCTATTTAGGATTTTATAGTACCCACAGGTATTTTCTTCATTTTTATCGAAACTCGCATACTCATGAGTATTTATCGTCAAAAAATTAGCTCTTTTTTTAAGACAATTTTTCGACCAGAACGTGCCATTTCGACCAGGAATTTGACCAGAATCCTGGTCGAAATAAGGGCCTCAGATTTTTCTGCTCGAAGGGATTCTCGACCAGGATTCCTGATCATTTCGACCAGGATCGTGGTCGAAACAAGGGTCCAAAATTTTTCTGATCGAAGAGCTTTTCGACCAGGATTCCTAGTCATTTCGATTAGAATCATGGTCGAATTAAGGGCCTCCAAATTTTCTCGTCGAAGCCTTTTTCGACCAGGATTCCTAGTCGTTTCGACCAGGATCGTGGTCGAATTAAGGGCGTTAAAACTTTCTCGTCGAAGCCTTTTTCGACCAGGATTCCTAGTCGTTTCGACCAGGATCGTGGTCGAATTAAGGGCGTTAAAACTTTCTCGTCGAAGCCTTTTTCGACCAGGATTCCTAGTCGTTTCGACCAGGATCGTGATCGAATTAAGGGCGTTTCTTTTCTTTTCATCGAACGACTTTTCGACTAGGATTCTTGGTCATTTCGACCAGAATCGTGGTCGAATTAAGGGCATTTCCAATGCTTTAGTCAAACGAATTTTCGACCAGAATTTTTGGTCATTTCGACCAGAATCATGATTGAAATTAGGGCCTATTATTATTGGGCTTCAAGTTAACGAGCCTCTATCATTTTTGGGCCTTCATGGCTTAACTTGTGTATATATATTTTTATTCTCTTAATTCTATTGGGCCTGGCCTCTTGGTTGTAATGGGCCCACTTGGGTACTCTAGATCCTTCCTTCATAATATCTTAGATATTCTCTTTTTTAATATCTTAGATATTTTCCTCAAAATATCTTAGATATTTTCGTAGAACATTCCAGAATTGGGCTTTTTACGAATTGGGCCGACTTCATGGGCCTTCAACAGGTTAATTCTATCATTTTGACCGGTTACAGTAAGTTTTTTGACCGTTTGCAAGTATGTCAACCAACTAGGCATTTCTATAAAAGAGTGAGAGTTGAGTGTTCATTTCTCACTTCTCACTTCTCACTTTCACTTGTATGTTCTCACTTTAGCTAGTAATTTTCTCTCGAGTTTCCGTCGAAGTTTTCTCGGCTGATCCCGGCCTTCTTCTCCGGTCATCTTCTCCGTTTCAAGTTGAAGTTTTCAAGCTCTCTTCAATGGCGGACAGAGCTAAAGCTCGACTTATGAAAATGAACTCAGCCTCTTCCAAAGGTACCATCACAATTCGTTCTTCTTATACATCTCTTTTAGATATGTTAAATGAGCGAGCAGATGACTACCCCTCTTTAGCCGAATTAGATGCGTATGACTGTTGTAACACATATCACGATCATGATGAAATTATTAAATATAATAAGTTATTTAAGATTAGAAAACCTTATAAACTTGTCCCAGCTGGGCCAGGTGACAGGCCTTGTCACTGGAAGCCCAATGCTTTGTGTGTCTATAGGGAGTGTTTGATAGCTGGTCTCCGCTTCCTTTTTCATGATTTTATCCCTCGCTTTTTAGCTGATATCCAATGCAGCCCTTGTCAACTACCCCCAAACGCATGGAGAATAATCCTGTGTTTTATGGTTTTGTGCCTCAGGCAAAACCTTTCTTTATCTGTCCCTCTTTTTCGTAAAATTTTCCAAATCTACAACAGCCCTGCTATTTATTCTGGCTGGGTATATATCAAACTTCGTCCCAAAGTCCCCCTATCTATAATAGTAAGTCAGTACCAGACAACAACCCTGGCTGGAAGAAAGAATTTGCTTATCTTGAGTGGGAGGGTGGTGACTGGGGTACACTCTTTAGAAAAACCTTTTCGAAGGTTTCAGATGGAAATGCTAAGGGGATCACCCTTAGTACAGAAGATCAAGCTGCTTTTGACACTTTAACCAAAGGTGATGGTATGTCTATAACCTGCCAAAGCCTCGTAAATGAAGAATCTCTGAGGGCAGTAGGCCTCTCACCAGTTTCTGAACGGGGTAACTTTCTTTCCTGTCCTTATTTTTCCTGTTTTCATACTTGACTTATTCAATTGTATTTTCATTCATATTGTTTCAGTGGCAAAAATGCTTGTGGAAGCTTCTCCTGACCCTGATAACGAAACTTCTAGAATGGCTCGAGAAAATAGGAATGCAGATCCTCAAGAAAAAGCTAGGGGCTGAGCCTTCATTCTTACGCCCACACAAGGTTCAGAAAGGGAACCTCAAGTTTGGCGACATAGGTGACTTGGAGGGTAGCTCTCAAGTCAATGTCTAGTCTGCTGTGTTTAGGCCATCTTGGGGCTTTAGGAAGCAGGACTCTGTTGTGGGCTCAACCAAGCATGCCATGGACTGGTCGCTAAACTCAATCACTCCACCAGACTGCAAATACTTGGTTCTCAATGGAGGCATTGGCGAATCAGAGGCACTGGGCTCTCAGGCTATTGCTGTTGTAAGTCTCAAACCTTGTCTTTTTAACAACCACTAGATTTTTTGTTTTATCTTTGCATTCTAAATTCGTTTTCTTGCACAGCTAACGTTCACTTCCAAAGCTTGATTTATCAATCCAAAGCTTGGAAGGAGAAGGCCAAGGGTTTTGAAACTGAATCTCAGAAGAGGAGCCTACACATTCACCAACTTGAGGAGCAGCTAAAGAAGAAGGATGAGGAGCTGGTAAGTGCCCATGCTGATGTGGTGGCCCTGAAGGATGACAGGGAGAAGCTGATTGATGATTATTTGGACTCAGATGAGTACAAGAGTCTCATGGACCAGCATGATGAGACGCTCTATCCTGGCCAGTTCATAGAGGGGTGGAACAAAGCCCTCGAGGCTGTTCTGAGAAGCCATCCTGGCCTATTCCAGCTTTTTGCCTTTCCTAGCCCTCATCCTCCTAGCACTTTGAGTACCATAGTTGAGGCTGGTTCTAGCGAGGAGCTATTTGGCGAGGATGATGCTCTGGTCCGAGAGCGTACTGCTACTACCACTCTAGATCCTGAGCAGCCCCTAGTTAGGGATAGAGATGTTGATTCTGCTGCCGATGATGCCTCTTCTGAGACTAGTTCTGGTGTTTCTCCTACCAAGGAGGCCTCTAATACCCCTTGAGTTTATTAGCTATATCTTTTGTTTAAATTCTGAATTTGTGTAACTTAACTTTAATAGCCTTCGGGCTTTTATTTATGCAACTCTTTAACTTAACTATTCATATAGTTACTCTCCTTTTTGCTTTTACTTTCTTGCTTTTTGCTTGCTGTCTGTTAAGCTTTAGAGTTCTTTAGGTACTTGGCCCCTTGGTTTGTACCAAACTCATGAATTAATTCATCATTTGTTTTACGTGTTTATAATAACAAACAAAAGAAGCAATTCAGAGAGAAAGCAAACAAACTTCATTAAGCTGTCAAAGAATACTGATAAAATGGGCTCAGCCCTTACATAAATACTCTATCTCCTACTGGGAGCAATATGCTCAGCAATGGTTTCATTTGAACCTTATTTCTACTACTAATAGATAAAAGACCAAGTCTTTAAACATAATAAGTCTTGAGGTTCACTGCATGCCAAGTTCGGGGCACCTCAACCCCATCCAAGGTTTCCAACTTGTAAGATCCTCGTCCTAACACCTTCCTAACTTGATATGGTCCTTCCCAGTTTGGTGCTAGCTTGCCTTTCTGGCCAACTCCTGAGGCTTCTATTTTCCTTAGAACTAAATCGCCTTGTCGAAAGAACCTCTCCTTAACCCTTTAGTTGTAGTGAAAGGATGCTCTCTTCTGATGTTCTGCATTCCTGGCATTTGCTTCATCTCTTACTTGGTCAATCAGATCAAGGGCTAGTCTCATACCTTTTTCATTACTTTCTGGTTCATATGCTTCAACTCGAGGTGAAGCATGCATAATCTCCAAGGGCACCACTGCCTCAGCTCCATAAGCCAGTAAGAAAGGGGTTTCTCCAGTTGTTACTTTGCAGGTAGTGCGATACGCTCGAAGTATAGGCAGTAACTCATCCACCCAAGTATTTTTCAAACGTTCAACCCTCTTCTTTAGTCCATCAAGGATAATCTGATTGGCTACCTCAGCCTGTCCATTAGCTTGCGGGTGTGCTACTGAGGTAAAACGAAGCTCAATGGCATTTTCCTCACAATACTTCTTAAACTCTTCATTGTTGAATTGTGTCCCGTTATCTGTCACAAGGATTCGGGGAATTCCATACCTGCAAATTACGTTCTCCCAAAAGAACTGGGCAACTTGTTTGGTGGTTATCTTGGCTAAAGGTTTAGCCTCGATCCACTTAGTGAAGTAATCAATGGCCACTATCAAGAATTTCCTTTGTGATGAAGCTACAAGGAAAGGACCGAGTATGTCCATTCCCCACATTGCAAACGGAATAGGAGAGTTAACTGAAGTTAACCTCTCAGGCGGCTGCCTTACGATTGGAGTGTGCTTCTGGCATCTATCACATCTTTTAACATAATCCTGAGCATCAGCCAACATTTCTGGCCAATAGAATCCCAAATGAGTAATCTTGTGAGCTAAGGCTCTGCCCCCCAGGTGCTGCCCACATATACCTCCATGAACCTCTTCTAATGTTTCCTTTGCCTCCTGGGGCCTTAAACACTTCAAGTATGGGATGACAAACGACCTTTTATAAAGGATGCCTTCAATTAAGGCATACCTCAATGCTCTCACTGACAGTTTCCGTGCTTCAAAGGCATTGTCGGGGAGCCATCCGGTTTCAAGGTGAGCTTTGATAGGATCTATCCAACAGCCTCCTATATCGATTGGTGCCACTAACTTCGAGTTGACGGTCGGGGCCTTCAAGACCTGGAAGTAAACACTCTCTGCATAATTTTCTATCTCAGAAGAAGCAAACTTGGACAGGGCATCGGCCTTAACGTTCTCTTCTCTCGGGATGTGCTCAACATAACACTCTTCAAACTGAGTCATAACAGCTTTCACGACTCTCAGGTATCTCGCCATAGTTTCATCCTTAGCTTCAAACTCACCGTTCACTTGCGATACCACAAGCATTGAGTCTCCACAAACTTTGAGGTTCTTGACCCTCATGATTTTAGCAAAGCCCAAACCGGCTATCAGAGCTTCATACTCAGCTTCATTGTTGGTCGTTGGGAAGTCTAACTTCAACGCATATTCAACTGTAAACCCATCGGGGCTTTGTAAGACCATACCTGCACCACTGGATTTTGTTTTTGATGCTCCATCAAAATAGAGCACCCAATACTCTTTCAGATCAGGGACAAATTCCTCATCCTTATCCTCTTTCTCAGGGGTAGTTACCATCTCTTGCCCCCCGACTTCTTGGTTGTTAATGGTGCATTAAACCACGAAGTCAGCCAATGCCTGAGCCTTAATGGCTGTCCGAGGCTTGTATGTGATATCAAACTCTCCTAATTCAATTACCCACTTGATTATCCTTCCACTGGCTTTAGGACTGTGTAGTATGTTCTTCAACTGCTGGTCTGTCAAGACTTGAATCTTATGTGCCTGAAAGTAAGGTCGCAACTTCCTCGAGGCCGTTACTAATGCCAAAGCAAACTTCTCAATGGGTGAGTACTTCAACTCAGCCCCATGCAACACCTTGCTCACATAGTAGATAGGCTTCTGAATCTTCTTTTCTTCTCGAATAAGGACATCACTCAATGCTTGTTCGGATACCGCCAGGTATAGGTAAAGAGTCTCTCCAGGACTAGGCTTAGCCAACAGTGGGGCTTCGGCCATGTACTTCTTTAGCTGTTCGAAAGCCTCTTGGTTCTCAGAGGTCCACTCAAAATTTTTCACCTTCTTCAATGCTTGAAAGAAAGGCAAGCATTTATCACCAGATTTGGAGATAAATCTCCCCAGGGCTGCAACTCGGCCTGTTAACTTTTGCACATCTCTTATAGAACGGGGTGGTTCCATGTCCAGAATTGCTTTGATCTTGTCGAGGTTGGCCTCTATGCCTCTCTTCGAAACCATTAATCCCAAGAATTTTCCTGATCCAACTCCAAAGGCACACTTGGCTGGATTCAACATCATCTTATGGTGCCTCAGCAATTCGAACGCCTCTCTGAGGTGCTTAATATGATCTGTCTTACACAGGCTCTTAACTAGCATGCCATAAACATAGACCTCCATGGTTTTCCCAATCAGATGGGCGAATATCTTGTTCACCAGTCGTTGGTAAGTGGCTCCTACATTCTTTAACCCAAAAGCCATAACAAGATAGCAGGAAACACCAAAGTCAGTTATGAAAGATACCTTTGGAATGTCATCCTTGTGCATCTTAATCTGATTGTAGCCGCTGAACCCATCCATGAAACTCAACATCTCATGTCCAGCCGTGGCATCTATCAACATGTCTATCCTTGGCAGGGGAAAACAATCCTTCGGACATGCGTCATTCAGATCAGTAAAGTCTATACACATTCTCCACCTCCCGTTTGCCTTCTTAACCATCACAGGGTTAGCTAACCATTCGGGATATTGAATTTCTTCAATGAACCCAGCCTCTAAGAGTTTATCAACTTCTTGCTTAATGGTCTCCTGCCTTTCAGGAGCAAAATTCCTCTTCTTCTGTTTTATCTTCTTCCGGTCAGGATCAACATTCAACTTATGAGTTATGAGTTGGGGATCAATCCCTGGCATGTCAGCAGCTGTCCAAGCAAACACATCACTATTCTCCTGTAAGAATACTATCAGCTTTCCTTTCAGAGGTTCCTTTAGAGACGCTCCTATGTAGGTGACTTTCTCAGGATCGCCTAGCTCCAGAGGGATGGGAACCAAGTCCTCTGCTGGTTTCCCACGATGTTCATCATCTCCGCGGACATCCATGTCCTCAATTTGGAGTACCTGCCCCCCGACTCCATCAGCTCTCAGTGCGGACACATAACAACTTCTTGCCATCTTCTGGTCACCTTTCTGTTCTCCAACACCATTCCTGGTTGGAAACTTAATCTTCATGTGATAAGTTGAGGCAACAGACTTGAACGCGTGAAGCCCAGTCCTTCCAAGGATAGCATTATAGGTTGAGGCTGCCTTGATTACTAGAAAATTCAGCATCTGGGTAGCCACCCTAGGTTCTTGCCCAATTGTTATGGGCAACTGAATAGTGCCCTCAACCTTGGACTCCACTCCATTGAATCCATAGATGGGCATGTTAGTCGGGGTCAGTTGAGAATCAGTGTATCCCATTTTCACAAAAGTATCATGAAACAAAATATCAACAGAGGCTCCATTGTCTATCAAGACTCGCTTTACTTCTGAATTTCCAATCACAGGGGTTATGACTAACGGGTCGTCATGGGGGAACTTCACTCCTTCAAGATCAGAATCATCAAAGCCAATTGCGATTTCAGTTCTAGCACGCTTCGGGGCTTCTCCCATGATATGCATCACTTCCCTGGCATACGCCTTTCGAGAGTTTCGAGTTGAACCGGCCGCTATCGGGCCTCCCCAAATCATGTTGATAACTAGCCCTCGGGGCTATGTGTTACGATCATTATCCCTTCTGTCATTGTCTCTTCTATCGTAGTCCCTTCTTTGGGTTCCACGATCTTCACCCTTAGTGAATTTATTCAGCTTCCCTTTATGGATTAAGAACTCAATCTCATCCTTCAATTGTCTACAATCATCTGTATCATGTCCCACATCTTTGTGAAACCTACAATATAGATCCTTGTTTCTCTTCTCGGGGTCTCCCCTAAGTGGTTTCGGCCATCGAAAGTCCTTATCCTTCTCGATATCCAACATGATCTGGCTCCTTGGGGCATTCAACCTTGCATAGTCAGAGAACCTTGGTCCCAGACTCTTTTTTGGCGGCGAATCAGAGTCTTCGCTAGTTCGGGGATACTTGTCCCTAGCATCGTACTCCTGCTCGTGATTTCACTTCTTTACATCATTGTTACCCTTAACATTGCCTATCGTGACCTCCTTCTTTGTGCTGTCCTCAGCCCTGATATACTTATCAGCCCTTCGCTGGAGTTCAGCCATATTCTCGGGAGGATACTTTGCCAATGATCTCTTGAAGTATAGGTTGGTGGTGCCATGCTCCAGAGCCACCATGGCCACCTTATTCTCTAAATCAGTAATGTTCAGGGTCTCCTTGGTGAACCTCTTAAGGTAGTCTCTCAGATTCTCTTCCCTTGCACCACATACATAAGGGATGCGGAGCTCTTCTCATGCACCTTCCCGCTGATAAACTGGCTAACAAAGGTAGCACTTAGCTCCTTAAAAGAGCCAATTGAGTTTGCAGGCAATTGGCTGTACCATCTCTGAGCCATACCCGACAGGGTTTGAGGGAACGCCCTACACTTTAAGGCATCACTTGCGGGCTGTAACAACAGTGCATTCGAGAACGTCCTGACATGATTCGCAGGATCACCTGTTCCATCATAGGCCTTAATTGTGGGCATCTTGAACTTCTTTGAGATGCGGGCATTCATTACCTCCTCAGTAAATGGGGGCGTGGGATCATCAGGATCTCCAAGTGGCATCAGATACTTAGGGTTGCCCCTAGGGGTTTCCACCCTTGTTGTTCTTCTAGTTGGGGCGTCAGCCCTCTTCTGCCTCCTTGAAGATCTCTATAGATCTATAAATGGAATCGGTCCAGAGGTTGGAGGAGGCTGAGTTTGATTCATCCTAGCTTGTTCTCTAGCAATATCTTCCTTTATCCTTAAAATCTCAGCCTCATGAGCCTTGATTCTTTCAGCAGCTGTCAAGGGGGGTCCATCATGGATAGTTTGTGTTCTCCTTCTTGGCTCTTTGCTAGCACGTCGCCTCCTTGGTGCTTCATCACGATCATCATCAGTCGATGAATCGTCGGTATAGGGGTTAGAGTAGTCAAGATACTCTCGATCTCGGATCTGCAAGGCATGGCCACTAGGTCTAGGAGGATAGTTAGGCAAACCATACATAGGGTTGGTATTCCTGGGGAGATCCGTAGTATGGATCTGAACTCCTGGCGGTGGGCGACTGGGATCAACTAGAGGAGAAACCAGCGTCTGAAGGGAGCTGGTTCCCTGACCCGGGTGGATGACCAAAGGTAATGTCCCCTTAGTATGGGGATTCGTCCCTAGGGGCTGAGAAGACTGAGTTTGAGTGATTGCCCCTGGGGGCACCTGATTAGTGGTCGCCCTTGTGGCTGGGGGTACCTGTTCAGTGACAGGCGGAGCAGAGTTTAGAGGCAAGGGCTCGGTTGAGGACGGTGCTGTTCTTCGTGTTTGAACCATGGTTGATGTCTTCGTCCCACAGACGGCGCCAAATGTTGTGGAATAAAAACTAGGTTAATAAATTGCGGCTAGGGTTTGCTGTATTTAATGCTAGGGTGCGTGAGCTTCGTGCTTTTATGGCTGCTCTCGTGTTCGTGGCTGAATCTGCCTTCACAAGATGCCTACGTACTTTGATGTGTATCAAAGATCAAGCCAAAAAACGTAGTTCTGAGGTGAGGGGTCTGACCCTTTATATAGGCTGGGAAGCCTCAGAATTATTGTAGAATTAGGTGACTTGGTGGGCAAGTCAGCCTTGAGGAAAGTTCTAGACTCCTGCCTTGTAGGAGTTTGTTTCCTTGTACGACTACGTGCCTTGGAGGCTACTCTTTATAGAGGTAATATCCTTATTTGACTTGTATTCCCAGCTGTTAATTTACCCTAAATATTAATTACGAAATTAATATTTAATTAGGATTTTGGGCCATCTGGTGGGCCCCACGTTTGGACCATACTAGGTCTAATTAATGCCACATTAAATGTGTCTTTAGGGCTTACTTTTAGCCCATATCAGCAGCCTTCAATTCTTCTCTCTCATCAAGAGATATATTATCATCATCTTCACTAGAACTATTACTACTACTTGACACAACAAATCTTCTCTTCCTTACAACTGATGTCTTTTGAGAAACACCAGAGGTTGGTTTCTTTGAAACAACAGGCTGTGGATCAAAACTTGATTCTTGAATTGTTTCAGAGACTATAATGTTTTGGGCTACTTGGGTAGACACAGGGGGGTTCTCCTCCAAATGAGATTCCTGAGCCATTTTACCACAAAAGAAAGAAGAATTGTATAGAGTAAGAAGATGAGTTTTAAGAATTACCTGAACATGATATGGATAATGAATTGCAGGTATTTCATCTAGATTCTTTTCATTGTCGTTCTTTGTAATGTTAGAGAAAATTCTCTTTTGCTGTACATAGAAGAAACACAATGTTCTCGACCAAATCTAGCTTCAACATCAAGAATAAAATGGTTAATAAACATTTGCATAAATCTAGGATAATAAACCATTTTCCTGTTATGATCTCTTGACCCAAGTTTAATACACATCTGACTTAAGATAATGTGACCAATGTTAATTACTCTGTCATAAAGCAAACTATAAGCAATATGTGAAGTAACAGAAGTAATTTGCTGAAAAGAACTACATTTACCAGTAAAACATTTTGCAATTTGATCAAAGAAGAAAGACCATTCTTTCCTAAGAAAAGACCTATTTAGCTGGCTCATGTTGTCTAGAGGTCCACTATAACCTAGTGCAGACAACAAATTTCTTACATCATCATCAGATGGTTCACTTGCATAATTTACATTAACAGGTAAGTGAAGTACTGAATTAACAACAGATTCAGTAATGTCATAAGTATCTTGTCCTAAATGTAGAACAATCTTACCTGATTGACTCTGAGTAGAATCAATTACCTCAGCATTCTCCCAAGCTTGTGAAACAGCAGCTTGATTAATTTCTAGAGATGCTGCCAATGCATAACGCAAAGGTCCAATAGCCATAAAATCCATCACATGATGAAAATCAGCTAATACTCCTTTCTTGCTGGTGATTGTTGCAACATGATTGTTAGTCATAAAATCAAAGTCACCAAACTTGAAAGCTATTGATTTAGGTAGACTTCTTTGAGCTGCCATTTTTGATCTAAAAAGAACTTGAGAAATCTTGAAATTGATTAAAGATTTTGAGTACTTGAAGAATGTTCTTGCCTTTGAAAATACGAATTAGAGGTTATCAATAAACAATCAGAGTCTCAAAATAAAGATATATTCAAAAATTCTTCAGACCCACTAACCCACGTTGACACGTAGGTTGACAGGTGTCTGTCCCTGAAAAAAGCAGTTTACCCATGATTTTTGGAAAATAAAATCCAAAATTGATTTCAATTAAATAAATCAGGGTAAGATCAAAATAAAACCAATACTGATCAGCTTCATTTTCTAATGTGATCTTTTTCACCAAGATAACCACAACTCTGAATGTGATTAAAAATAATAAAAATAATCATCAATCCTGATGAAATCACTTTCATTTTCCTGATCACTATAATCCTAATTCCTAAGATTAAATGGAGTTCCACGTGGCAATTTTTAGAATTTAACCTGAAAGAACATCAAAAATCTAAACAAAAATATTTTGTTAGATTGTCAAAATATCTTGGAAATATGAGAAGGTCAGTCATACGCATTGATATTTACGCAAATACATTGAACACTTCAAAATGACTGCTCAGCTTCTCACTCTTTCCTTTATAAACGCTTGATGTCTTTTGCATTTCTTAACTCCAAAAACATACAAAACCTCTCTGTAAACACAGAGCTTCCACAAAATGACTTTCAACCCAATCTTTCGATTCCTCAAAGACGATGGACAAATTTTCCATTACCAAAGGTTCATAGTTCGTCTCTTTGAAGAGATGACTTTTCTCATCGCTTTTGACATTGTTGGAGTAGATTAACATAATGTCCAGAACCTTCTCTTAAAACATCCATCTGTTAGATACAATCACCCTCTAACCTCCTCAAAACTTGAGGATGAAGAATTTAGTCGAGAGTCTGAGGTTGATCTTGATGGGGATGCTATACATTCAAGTCAGCTGCTCTCATTCAAGTCGCCCAGACAAGGAATCCAGGAGTAATCAAAATGACTCTTTAGATGCTCCTTGTCCTGAAGTAGATCTCTGAAGACTAAGAACAGCAACAACTTTTAGACAAGAATAGGGTTATCAGTAATATTTAGACAAAAAGATATTTGTATTTCATTTCCATGTATGTAATGCTTTCAGTTAATGAAAATACAATTTCTTATTATCTACTTGTCTGTTGTTGTTTATTGACTGATCTGAAAAACAATATAAACTATCAGTATGAATGAATTAAAGCTTGCTGGCATAGACGTAACAAAACTCAGAATTAGATAACTACATAACATGAACTTCAGGATTTGAAACAATTCACACACAAATTTCAAAATCCTGATACTGACGATAAAATCCTGATGACATCAGCACACTGATAGCAATCCTGATCCTGATGTTTATTAACAAATCTATCATACTGAAATTTATCAAAGTACAATGTTACAACTTAAGCATTTAACAATCAAATATATATCCTGACAAGAATATCAAGTCTATAAGCTGAAAACAACATACCTTGCTACTTTTGCAGATGTTAAAGATCTAGAAATTTAACATTCCTAACTCACTTACTAACCTACTGAATGTAGACTCATCAAGTGGTTTAGTTAGAATATCTGCAAGCTGTTTGTCAGTAGGAACAAAATGAAGTTCCACAGTACCATTATCAATATGTTCTCTAATAAAATGATACCTGACATCAATGTGCTTAGTCCTTGAATGTTGAACTGGATTTTCTGCAATTTTGATAGCACTAGTATTATCACAAAACATAGGAATATTACTAAGTGTCAAACCATAATCCATCAACTGATTTCTTATCCAAAGGAGCCGTGCACAACAACTGCCTACTGCTATGTACTCAGCTTCCGCAATTGAAGTTGAAACTGATTGTTGCTTCTTGCTTGCCTAAGAAATCAATATGTTTCCCAAGAATTGACATATACCTGTAGTGCTTTTCCTGTCTATTTTACACCCTTCATAATTAGAGTCTGAATAGCCAATTAGGTAGAAGTCAGATTCTCTAGGATACCACAAACCAAGATTTGGAGTTCCTTTGAGATATCTAAAAATTCTCTTCGCAACAATTAAATGAGATTCCTTGGGATTACTTTGGAATCTAGCACATAAACAGGTAGAAAACATTATATCTGGTCTACTTGCAGTTAAATATAACAATGAGCCTATCATGCCTCTATAACTAGTATTATCCACACTCTTTCCCTCAGGATCAGAGTCTAGTTTAGTGGTGTTGTCATGGGTGTTTTTGCAACTGCACAGTCTTGAAAGTCAAACCTTCTTAAAAGATCTTTGATATACTTTGACTGATTAATGAAAATACCAGTCTCAGTCTATTTGACCTGCAAGCCTAATAAATAATTTAGTTCACCCATCATGCTCATCTGATACTTAGACTGCATAAGCTTGCTAAACTTGGCACACAACTTTTCATTAGTAGAACTAAAAATAATATCATCCACATAAACTTGAACTAAAAGCAATTCACCTTTTATCTTTCTAAAGAATAGAGTTTTGTCAATTGTACCTCTTGTGAAGCCATTTTCAAGAAGAAATTTAGACAAGGTCTCATACCATGCTCTTGGTGCCTGCTTTAGTCCATAGAGTGCCTTGTCAAGTTTGTAGACATGATTTGGAAACTTTGGATCAACAAATCCAGGTGGTTGCTCCACATACACTTCCTCATCAAGCTTGCCATTTAGAAAATCACTCTTTGCATCCATCTGGTATACCTTGAATTTTGAATGAGCTGCAAATGCAAGAAACATCCTGATTGCTTTCAATCTTGCTACATGTGCAAAGGTTTCATCATAATCAATGCCTTCTTCTTGAGAGTAACCCTTGGCCACCAGTCTTGCTTTGTTTCTTACAATCATACCAGATTCATCTAGCTTGTTTCTGAAAACCCATTTTGCACCAACAATAGATCTATCTTTAGGTCTTGGTACCAGTTTCCAGACTTTATTTCTCTCAAACTCATTTAACTCCTCCTGCATTGCAATTCCCCAATCAGGATCCTGTAAGGCTTCTTCAACCTTCTTAGGTTCATTCTTTGAGAGAAAGCAACTATACAAGCATTCATTTTGAATTGATCTTCTAGTTCGAACACCACTATTTGGATCACCAATTATCAAATCTTCGGTATGATCCTTTATCCATTTTCTAACAGGTGGTAAATTGCCTCTGCTAGACTCTCCCCCTAAGTTAGTGGTATCTCTTGTAGAAGAACTCTCTCTGCCTTCAAAAACTCGTTCTTGATCAGTAGAGTTAGTAAATTCCATTCTGCTGTTAGTTACTGATCTTTCCTCAGTAGACTCTGACAGATCAGTTCCTGATGGAGTAGACTCTGAATAGCTAGTCTGCTCCTGATGATCACTATGTCCTCCTTGATTTATTTGCTCCCCCTCAATAGTAGCATTCCTTTGAGAAGCAATAGAAATTTCTTCTGGAGAACCTTCATCATCACTGGAGAGTATCTCATAATTCTTCAGATTTTCAAATCCCAATTTGTCATGGCTTTCATCAGTTTGCAGTATTCCAAATTTTTTGTCATCAAATGCAACATGAATTGATTCCATAACAATGTGAGTTCTGAGATTATAAACTTTTAAGGCCTTTGATGCTGAATATCCTAGAAAGATTGCTTCATCCGATTTGGCTTCAAATTTTCCAAGTTGTTCTGGATGAACTTTTAGGACATAGCATTTGCATCCAAAGATGTGAAAGTATTTCACACTTGGTTTCTTTCCTTTGATCATCTCATAGGGAGTCTTTCCATGACTATTTACCAAGGTACAATTTTGAGTGAAACATGCAGTGTTAATAGCTTCTACCCAAAAATAGGTTGGAAGTTTTGCATCTGCAAGCATGGTTCTTGCTGCCTCTGCGAGAGTCATGTTCTTTCTTTCCACTACACCATTCTGTTGAGGTGTACCAGGTGCAGAAAACTGTTGAGTGATTCCATTGTCTGCACAAAACTCCTCCATTGTAGAATTCTTGAATTTTGTACCATTGTCACTCCTAAGTACTTTGACTTTGTACTCAGAGCTATTCTAAATATTCTTGACAAGTTCAATGATTTGTTGAGGAGCTTCATCCTTCTTATGTAGAAAGAACACCCATATGAACCTTGTGAAATCATCCACTATCACTAGAGAATATCTTTTCTTGCTGATAGACATAATGTTTACTGGACCAAATAAATCAAGATGTAGCATGTGAAATGGTTCAGTAATTGAATTTTCAGGCTTGCTCTTGAAAGTGGTTCTTCTTTGTTTTCCATGCTGACAAGCATCACAAAGTCCATCTTGCACAAAATTTGCCTTAGGTAGGCCTCTCACCAGATTATGCTTAACAAGTTGATTAAGCTTCTTGAAGTTAAGATGTGAGAGCTTCTTGTGCCAATTCCAGCTTTCATCATTTGTTGTTTTGCTGTAGAGACATCTAACAATCCCTTTAGATGTATCACTTAAGCTGGCTTCATCTATGTTACCATGTCTTTGACCAGTTAGAACAATGTCTCCATTTTGCATATTCAAGATTTTGCATCCTTCTCTGTCAAAGATTGATTGGTAACCTTTATCACCCAGTTGACTTATGCTTAAAAGAGTATGTTTCAAGCCTTCAACTAGTGCTACATTTTCTATGAGGACATTCCCCAAAACAATTGAGCCATATCCCAGAGTTTCTCCTTTGTTTCCATCTCCAAAAGATATTACTGGGCCAACTTTCCTCTCAAATTTTGTAAGCAGGGACTTCTTTCCAGTCATATGTCCAGAGCATCCACTGTCCAAAATAATTGAATGCTTCTTTCTTGTGCCCTGCAAACAAAAAGTAACTAGTTAGAATTTTTTAGGACCCAACTTTGATTGGATCCTTTCTTACTAGATTTAGAAACAACAGGCTTTGAAGATTTTGATTTTACTTTACTTGTGGCAGAGTCAACCTTAGACTCTGATTTCACAAACTGTTTGTGACTAGGAGTTTCAGATTTCAGAGAATAATAGTCATAATAAAGTTCATGATATTCTCCACACATGTAAATGGAATGAAGTAAACTACCACAATGATAACAAGCTTTTTGTGGTTGGTATTTGTGACGGCCCCAAATCCGGGGTCATAAATCTGGGCCATCACGGACCAATTTCCATTCAATATCAATATCCCTTGGGTTTTTTTTTATAACAATTAATACATATGCAACTGACCCCGCAATAATACACACACACACACGCCAGTCATATGCTCAGAGAACAACATTTATCACAATAAAATTTTAAAGTTAACAGTTATTACAACCCAGGCTCACACTTAAATACATTGCTGAATGATACTTCGACATGAAGCATTTCAACAATCAAAAGTTTATTACATGCTCGCAGACTTAATTATACATAAAGTTCCCAGCGCCCGTCTGCCTCATCACTACCTCAGGAGTCGATGTTAGCGCGCTCTCAGAAGGTCGCCTTCCCCCTACCCTCTTGCGGGGCGTTCTGCGTAGAATCGGCATACCTAGCTGTATATAGATAAGTAGCAAGAGTGAGCTAAAATAGCTCAGCAAGATAATTTCTATCACTAAAAGGTAAAATTTAAACATCTAAATATATGTATATACGGTTGGGAAACCAATTATAGATTTTAAGAAAGTTTAACATTCTTATTTAATAATACATCATCCACTTTCTATTATAAGAAAAGAAAAATACAACAATATAATATCAATTCCTTTTCTACATTCAGATAATAATCCACACTTCCTCAATATATATTATCTCAAGATAGTATAGAAATTTAAATTATATCTCATTATAATCCTTCCATTTCCTTTTTACACAACAACTTTATACCACTATATAAAATCAGTTTCTCTTCCATTTATAACACAATTCCTTCTTTTCATATCATTTTTCTGTTTCCAGTATAAAAATCTGAAAACCACTTTTCAATTCTTTCCTTTTAAGAAAGCGTTGGGGATTTCCACTGCTGCCAAATACGTGAGCCACGATGATCAGTCGTCTTCCGTACCCGTCCCTTTTTACTACCGGTAGAAGGAGGAAGGTACACCACTACATCCCCTTGGAGGAAGGTACACCACTACATCCTCCTTCGGCAATTCTTGGGCCAAATTAAAATATTGATTGCTGGACTGTGCAGCACACAGCCTCCTACGCTTTTTGTTGCTATCCCCCTTTTTGTCAAATAGTTATTCTATTTACAAAATATTATTCCACATTTCTATTTTCTCGCTTTCATTTCCATATATCATTCACTCATCTCATTTCCATTCTCGCACATTATTTCTATAATATATATATATATATAACATAATACTTTGATTATGATTCAGACTTCTCTTTTATATTCAAGAATTCAAATATGCTTTTATATTCATAAAACATTCCGTCTATTTTAAGAGTAGTAAATAATAATCAAATAATATTTATTCAACCACTAACACTAAAAAGAATATTTTTAATATAGTATTATAAACCATATAACCCTAGATAATAACTGATACCATTCTCTTTCATATCTATTTTACCATAGAGCATATTCGCTCCATTCGTAATCATCTCTATATTCATATTTCATAAATCATATCCATCTCTCTTTAGTTCCCCAAAATCAAGGAAATATATTCTTTGCAACATAGCAACAACAGCATCACATATATATATATTCCATAATATCATTTTTATTCCGAGGATAAATAATTTTCAAAGTAGGGATAGAATGATCTTGCCTGGATCTCTAAAGCGAGTATGTGAAATCCTGAGTTCGTCTCCCGTTTCTATAAGAACAAAAGGATCACTATTAGTATATATCCCACTTAATCACTTAATCTCTACACCATAACACCCTTAACTCATATTATAAGTTTAACATGGTTTTTATGCACCAAAAGTTTACATGCACTTAACCATTTTTAAACTCGATCTAAGTTTTAGCATATTCCACCATTCCCCTTAATAACCACACTCGACTATAAAAATTCTCAGAAAATATAGATTTCGAATTTTAATGCAAGGTCAATTGTCAATGGTCCTCTGACTACCCTACTACACTATACCAAAATTTCGTGACTTATAAAAATGTCTAAGTATGGTAACTTTAGCCTCAAAGTTAATACAATTACATTTTCTCGGTTATCGAACGTCTTTCACTAAAACTGACTTTTCTCCTAAACCGTACGTCAGATTTTAACGTACTTTATATCAAAACGATCTATGAACAAAACTCTATCTCATCATGGTCACAAGATGGTCTGGACAGTAAGGTACCGTCCGTGTACAGGGGTCCAAAACAGGGCAATTTACATCCTAACGAAAATCGGACATTATAACTGGTGTACTTTCGTACTTTCCATAAATCCAACCCCTCCAAATCAATTATCAAACACAATAATCATCACCTACACCATGTGGTCTTCATTACCAGCCATGGTTACAAGCCCAAACACTTCCATATTTAACTCAAACCACTTACAAACACATAAATCACCATAATCTTAACATTTATACCACTAAATCACTAAACACAACCATATCCATCATAAATATAAAAGAGCAAGCATGATTATACCTTCTTGAAGCTTTGATAACCCTTAACAATCCTTGATATACCCTTAATCAACCTTATACTAGCTTGAATCAACTAAAAGAACCATGAAAATCAAGTTAGTTCTTGAAAACTACTATTCATCACTATTCATCATCAACTTTGGAGATTTTATTACCTTACTAAATGGTGTTGGTTTGCTATGAAACTTTGTAGATGATCCTTCCTAACCTCCAAGCATCTTCACAAATTTTCCCTTGATTTGTTGTTAATGTTTGCTAGGGTTTTGGTTTTTTTTTTTCTCTTTTTTTTTTCTTTTGGCCGAATGGTGTTGTAAGAAAGGGGGAGAGGTTTCTTTGCTCTTTGTCTAATCTTATCTTGGTTTAATCTTGTTAATCTAGCTTGTCTTGGAAGCTTAGTTGATATTTACATGGTTAAATGACTAATCTACCCTTAAAATGGTGTTAGCGGAATGTGACATCATCTTGATGATCTAATAATCCCTTTTTCTTGATTTTCCTAAGTAATTTGCTAGCACTCTTGGTAATAATAATATGGTATATATCCTTGTTATATTATTAATCTTGGTTGCTTAATCTCCATACTCGTCTAATTGTGGTTCGTTTCGAGTATACCTCATTGTCTCAGTGGTTTTCGAAATCATTTACAAATCCAATTTCCTTTGGTATTCTCTTGACTTATTAATCCCTTGGTTTAACCTAAATCTTCTAATTCCTCAATATATAATTCTTATAATATTTCCATGCTCCTTAATGTCCAATAGAAGCTTATTCGAAATCAAAATCTTAAAAATCCATGTTCAGGAATTTCTGGAATCTATCGTCATTTCGAGTCACTTATTTTCAATGTACAACACTAATATGGTTTCTGTTTATTCATTTTCCGTTTCCAGTGTGGAGTACTTATATACCATTTCTCTAAATCCTCGAAATTTACTATTCATGTGACCACTGTAGCATTATTTAAGTTAGGGTTATTACATCCTTCCCCCCTTAAAAGGATTCCGTCCCGGAATCACGTCAGAAATGTCCATAGATACCTTTTCATCTACACCTTATAACTTCTATACCACTTTCTCCATCCTTTTTCCTTCATAATATCTCTATCTTGTTTGCACAGAATACACCAACATAAACTTGCTTGTCATTCATCAACATTCCTCTCTTGGTTATGGGTATCGGCCACCACATCGGCCTCCCCTGAATGGTAGTGTATCTCACTTATGGTTTATCCCTATGTTGATCTCTATCATGACATAAAATATACACACTTCGATCTTATTATATCTTGTCTTTGTAAAATCTTCCAGAAATCCGACTAGAATAAGATTCTTTGAAACAATTGTAAGAAAATACTACCTATAATATATATTTCCTGTTCGTATGTAAACAAGTCTGTGGTTTACCCCCAAAATACAATTATTATCCTTTTCATAGAATTTCTAACCCCTAACAGATACTGATTTTCCTTATCTAGATTGTCAACCTACCTATACCATTCATTGACCACATTGATTCCTAACCAAACATTTACACTAAAAATTTAAATACTAAAAGAAAATATTCACCTGCATCTGTATCCGGCTTTCTCAATGCTTCTCCTAAGGTCATATTGTATACTCTGGCAGTAGGTTTGTTTGAAGCAGCTGTACTTTGTCCTGGCGCAGACGACCCACCAAAACGACAATCTCTAGCAAAGTGTCCTAGTTTTCCACATTGGTAACACTTGACATCACCCTTATCAGCTGATGGACACTTGTCCTGATAATGTCCTTTCTGTCCACACTTAAAGCAAGTTATTCCTAACATCTTACACTCTCCGATATGCTTCTTACCACACGTGTTGCAATCTGGTAATGGTGGTCGCAATTGATTAGACTGAAAGGTTCCTGTGGATCTACCACCCTGATTCACAGTCTCACTGGTAGCCTTATTATTCCCTGACTTTCCTCCAAACTGGGGTTTTTGTCCTTTACCAAATTTGTTAAAGTAGCTTCCCTCACTTGAACCTCCCTTTGGACCCTCAAATTTCCTTTTCTTGTTCTCTCGACCTAATTGGGTTTGTTCACTCTCGGCCTCGATAATAGATGCCTTCTGAACCACCGCAGCATAATCAGTCAACTCAAATGGTGCCACTCTCGTTCGTAGCCACGGTTTCAATCCTTGTTGGAACCTTTTTGCTCTTTGTTCATTAGTACGCACAAATTCAGGAACAAACCTAGACAGTTCTGTAAATTTAGTTTCATACTCTGCCACTAATAGGTTTTCCTGTTTTAACTCTAGAAACTTTATTTCCATTTGGTTCTCCAGGTACCTAGGAGAATACTTTTCTAAGAACACCCTACTGAAACTCTCCCAGGTTATCACTCCCGCTCCTTCCAGATTCTTTTTAGTTTCCCACCAGTAATTTGCCTCTCCCTTTAAGAGATAGGCTGCAAAAACTGTTTTCTGGTCTTCCTCTATCCTCAGTATCTCAAAAGCTTTTTCCATCTCTTTTAACCAGGATCTGGCTACTACTGGGTTAACAGTTCCCTCAAACTCTGGGGGTTTTAATGACTTAAAAGCACGAAAGGAGTTAGCTGCCTGGTTGGGAAGAACAGGTGGTTGTGGCGGATTCTGTGGATTAGCTAAATTCTGCCTCAATAGTTCCATAAATTGGTTAAAAGGGTCACCACCCTGATTTCCTTGTTGTTCAGTTGATTCATCTTCCTCTTCCTCATGATTTTGTTCATTATGAGTATTTTCATTCTGTCTATTTCGACTTCCTTTATCTCTCTCATTTTCCCTTGCATTCGCTCTATTGTTACGCTTAGGCGGCATGATTCTGTATATAACAATATTCTTCATTAATCACCCAAATTTAGGGTACAACATACATCATTTCTATATATGCACAACTATACCATTAGTTAACTTATTTATACATCACAGTTAATATCTAGTTATAATACCACCTCATTAAATAAACTTATCACTTTTAGCATAATAACCTTTTCATTTAAGTCAATTACCTGTCATACATTAATATTTTCGAATCTCAACACTTAGTATCAAAATACGATAAAATTAGGCAAAATACATAAACTTCATTAATTTACATAAATATTATACAACTTGGGTACAACGTCTTTTACTACTAATATCATACATCATAAAGTACAAGGTTTGAAACCCCAAAAGCATAACCGTACATACTAAATCGCTATAACAAAAGCACTACTAGCTGTCCTCTAATCAGACTGGGATTAAGACAGTAAACAACTAACCTAATCCCCAAAATGACATCCACAAGATGACTAGTCTGATTAGTGTCTAAGACTACTACTCCGAATCATGGTAACGCCGCTCTGACAACGTCTCTGATCTGCACTACCATATGGTGACTACGTCAACTATCTGAGCCCTCCATACTGGATCCCCTCTGTCTCCCAACATCCTCCTAATATCACCGAGTGCCCGTAGCTCGATACTAACTATGCCCAAGGACAACCCATTTGGTATCACACCTCCTCCTCCTCTCGCTCTGTCTAACCTCTGCACAAGTGTATCTATAGTCCGACAGACTCCTCCAGCTGTCCCTGTAGGACAAAGTACTCTGACAAGAGAATAGCTGGCAACTGACCAGCTGGAAATATAGGTGCCTCCTGAGGTGGCATAGCAACTGGGGGAGGTACATCTACAAGTAGGGGTGCATCCACTGGTGGAGGTGGTGGTGGTGCAAATGGTGGGGATGGAACTGCCGGTGGAGATGGAGGAACGGGCTCCGTGTCCGCATCCTCAGAAGGGTCATCCTCCAACTCATCCTCTGATAAGATAAGTGTCCCGGAGGAGTAAGCTGCTCAGCTGGGTCCTCAAAAGGGTCAGGGCTAGGTAGAGGAGATGGAATAGGTGAGGGCACTGGATCAGGTATAACAGGGGTAGGAATCACATGAATGTCAGTCCACTCGATCTCCTCCTCCTCCTCCTCAGCTATGACTGACAACCTAGGCCTCTTACACAAAGGCCTCTCCTCCTCGGGGATCTCCTCCCTCACTCTAGAAGGACCTGCCTCGTGAGATCCTGAAGAAGGTCTACCAATGTATGGCACTATAGCTACGGCATCCCTCTGCCTGTGCTCCTCAGCCTCCTCCCTCAGTCTCTGCTCATGTCTCTCTAGGGCCGCTGCACGAACCCTCCTCCGGAGGTCAGCAATAGCATAATCCGGTACCTCTACTCCTACTAACTGCAGGTCTACAATCTCCTGCTCGGACAATCCTAGCCACTGAGGATCTCGACTCGGCTCACCCATCTCCACTCCCTGTAATAAAACATAAAATTCTATTAGTAACAGTCTATAAAATTATAATATATGCTTAAAATAAATACTACCTGCGATATACCACCCCTGAACTTGATGGAAGTTCACAATTTATATTTTAACTGATACATTTATTATTATCACTCTTGTTCCTGAGCATTATGACTCTTAGCTCTGATACCAAACTGTGACGGCCCCAAATCCGGGGTCATAAATCTGGGCCATCACGGACCAATTTCCATTCACTATCAATATCCCTTGGGTTTTTTTTATAACAATTAATACATATGCAACTGACCCCGCAATAATACACACACACACGCCAGTCATATGCTCAGAGAACAACATTTATCACAATAAAAGTTTAAAGTTAACAGTTATTACAACCCAGGCTCACACTTAAATACATTGCTGAATGATACTTCGACATGAAGCATTTCAACAATCAAAAGTTTATTACATGCTCGCACACTTAATTATACATAAAGTTCCCAGCGCCCGTCTGCCTCATCACTACCTCAGGAGTCGATGCTAGCGCGCTCTCAGAAGGTCGCCTTCCCCCTACCCTCTTGCGGGGCGTTCTGCGTAGAATCGGCATACCTAGCTGTATATAGATAAGTAGCAAGAGTGAGCTAAAATAGCTCAACAAGATAATTTCTATCACTAAAAGGTAAAATTTAAACATCTAAATATATGTATATACGGTTAGGAAACCAATTATAGACTTTAAGAAAGTATAACATTCTTATTTAATAATACATCATCCACTTTCTATTATAAGAAAAGAAAAATACAACAATATAATATCAATTCCTTTTCTACATTCAGATAATAATCCACACTTCCTCAATATATATATTATCTCAAGATAGTATAGAAATTTGAATTATATCTCATTATAATCCTTCCATTTCCTTTTTACACAACAACTTTATACCACTATATAAAATCAGTTTCTCTTCCATTTATAACACAATTCCTTCTTTTCATATCATTTTTCTGTTTCCAGTATAAAAATCTGAAAACCATTTTTCAATTCTTTCCTTTTAAGAAAGCGTTGGGGATTTCCACTGCTACCGAATACGTGAGCCATGATGATCAGTCGTCCTCCGTACCCGTCCCTTTTTACTACCGGTAGAAGGAGGAAGGTACACCACTACATCCCCCTGGAGGAAGGTACACCACTACATCCTCCTTCGGCAACTCTTGGGCCGAATTAAAATATTGATTGCTGGACTGTGCAGCACACAGCCTCCTACGCTTTTTGTTGCTATCCCCCTTTTTGTCAAATCGTTATTCTATTTACAAAATATTATTCCACATTTCCATTTTCTCGCTTTCATTTCCATATATCATTCACTCATCTCATTTCCATTCTCGCACATTATTTCTATAAAATATATATATATATAACATAATACTTTGATTATGATTCAGACTTCTCTTTTATATTCAAGAATTCAAATATGCTTTTATATTCATAAAACATTCCGTCTATTTTAAGAGTAGTAAATAATAATCCACTACGCCATAGATGGCCTATAGCAACCCCCAAACTGTGTTACCATAGACACCTGTTTGAAGTTACCATATGCCAAAATAGGGCTATGGTAACACTTCAGCTGTGTTAGGTTCTCAGCAGTAACTATAGATATCTAAGGTAACATCAAAACACAGCCTAAGGTAACATAGTAAATGTGGTTACTAAAGACCTCTATAGCAACATCATAAACACTCTATAGCAATATAGTTTGTGTGTTACTAAAGATGATACAAATTTGCACAAGGGCAATTGTGGGGCCCACATCTAGGTGGGGACCATATGTGGGGCCCACATTTATATGTAATAAAATAAAAAAATATACAATTTAAATGTTGCATTTCCCAGCAAAATAAAATCAACCACAATGCAAATCCTATTTTCATTCCCCAATAAAATAATCTAACAATCATCTAATGATAAACCAACAATCTATACAACGCTGGAGTCTTAGCTCCAAGTTACATCTACTATAAAAAGTAATTACTAACAACGTTATTACAAGTTCCAAAAGTAAACAAAAAAGCAGATAATAAATAGTTCCAAAAATAAACAATGCAAATCCTCTGTATTTATTTCTACATTGCATGGTTGCTTTAGAATGAGTGAAAACAGATGACAAATAGTCCAGCCGATGGCAGATTAGTCCCATTTTCTTTGGCCACCTGCAGAAATGAAAAGAAAAAATGTCCGAAAGTAAAACTGACAAGAAAGTATTGACAAAGCTAATACGAAAGCAAATTAAGTACTCAAATTAGGCACAAGATGGAGGGGGTATTAAGAAACTCTACCAATGGAAATTGCATTTATTTTCAAGTAATGTTTAAAATGTACAAAGCAAGCATATAGAGTCAAATACATGCTGAAACAAATGAAAGTTTTAAAACAGATCTGCTTACAGAAGAATGTGTGATAAAACCCCAACATCCATCCACACAATTACCTACAAAATACTGCAGCGCTATCCTTATATCCACAGAAGGTTATCTATAAAGATACAGTAGGCTTGGTGAATTTCCTGCAAGATTCCAGAGAAAAAAAATTAACCAAGATGCACACATTCGCCCATGCGTGGATGACTTATAATTGCAACCTCTTTAAAAGCATATGCATTTTGCTCTGTAATATATAAAGGTGCATATTAGTTTTAGGACTATGTGCTTCTTGAGATAAACTAGTTATACTTTTTTAGTTCTTTGTGAAAAAAAGAAAAAAAATAGAACATGTGGTAGAACCACAACACTTTATTATTAAGAGCAAAGCAGTATCACGGTGACTAGAAGATTTTATGAGATATCACTGCTGCAAGTGTTATTGCTGGGCATGTTAGCCAAGTGTAATTTTCAACACCAATTTGTTTAAAAGTCAAGTTATATCTTGCTGTCAAAAATCTGCTTCGAAATTTCCACATATTTCAATCCATACACCACAGTGAAATGAATAAGTGTACAAGTATTACAGGATGATTTCCCTTATATATCTGTTTAGTGTCCATTCACCTTTTTCAGCCAAATGCAAGGAATCAAGACAATGAAACAAGCAAGACCCTAGTCTGTCGCTAATAAGATAATTTTATAAAATTAATCATTAATCTACAGTATTTTTTTAGTATAATGAGGCCCATAAATCATAAATCATAATACGTTGATGCAGATTTGAAAAACATAGTAGAGCACATCAATGCAGCAAATTGTGTTCACGAGGCAATCTATACAAATATATAAGAGATCTACATAGATGCCAATGTATGAGTTCTTGACCAGATGAAAAACTAAGATAACTAAAATACAAGATAGAGTGCATTTGCATCCCTGGAGTTGTGAGTAAATTACCATTATGAAAGAGAACACTATCTTTTCAGGATCCTCCCGTTCTTCAATTGAGCCAATATTTCCAGGATCCTCCCGTTATTCATTTGAGCCAGAAGGTTTATCTCTTAATAATCGTCTTGCTGACTTCTTTAACTGCATGTTAGAGCAAGTATAAAGACAAATATAATGAAATGTTTTCTGGCATTCACTGCTCGAAGTTGAAGTTGATGTGGAATGACCTTTGGGTTCTCCTTCAGTTCAAATAGCCTACAAAATTCATCAATAACAGGTTTGCTGTGAGATAAGAGATCAGGATCAAGTTCCGTTATCTTTTTGAGGGTTTCATCTAGAGGTGGTACAGCGGCATCCGGATGTCTTGATTTCAACGCAAGATAGCGATAGAATCGCTGTGATGTTTCATCACATGCATTTCAGCTAAAAATCATGGAAAACTGTAATTTACACATTTTAAATATTTTCAGGGTTGAGCATGCAGGGGAGGGAATGTAACATGTTCTGTTGCAGGTTTTATCTGTTTGTCAGCTTTATTTTTCTTTTCCGTAAGAGTGCCAGACATGTATACTAACTACAATGTGAAAACTAATTTTCAAGAAATTTAAGCACAGTTCAACTGTGACATTTATGCAGGGAGTTTCCTATGATGCTACATCAAATTACTAATTTAAGATTGTTTGTCTTTCTCACAAAAGCTAAAGAAGAAATATAATTTGAAACCTGCCTTACCATTAAAACTCCATATATTAGTGTACAATTTGTCTGGGCTCTTATAACGGGCCTACAGACCGTGCTCACAAATTGAGCCAACTATATCTACTAAATTATTTTTATAATATATCGATATTAAAAACACATTGCATCTCTCCCTCCGAAAAAACAAAAAATACATTGCATATGCACATAAGTTTCCTTAAGAAATAAAAGCTCCAAAATTTCATTCGAATCCAACTTCAGGGGTCAAGAGACCATTCGGTATAAAAGAATAAAACTCAATTGTACTTGCCAATAATCACGAGCTTTATAGTTAACAAAGTTAGAAACTGTTCGCAAAGAAACAAATATTTATATAAACAAATATTCATACATAAAGAACAAATATACAGCTTCAAGTCTTCAAGCAGAAGGAAATAGCACTTTTATAAACTAGTAAAAAGACACCTCCATCAGAGAGTTAAACTGTGCCATCTTTTTATTATTTTCTACTGTTTTAATCAATAAAAACAGAGAGGAACAAGGTAGTTATATTGAGATTCAGCCATAAAATCACGATTGCCAACCACAATATACCAGTACTAGTTGAACCATCTATCTGTTTTCTCAGGTATGATATATGCCACAAACAGATGTTAAAAAAAGAAACATTGTTCGACAAATTTATACCCAAAAGAGTTCACCTTCCACCCCAAGTTTATGGAGATTCAACAAGAAACAGGCATCACCAAAGAAATAAAGTAATATAAGAAATCCTTGCAAGAGGTTGATGTCAGGTTCCAACCACATTGCAACAGAGGACCTGCAATAAGAGGTATCCGAAAGCTTTTAGAAAAAGAAAGTGCGACAACATTTTACAAAAAGGAACTGTAAAACTGAACCAAGTATTATTTAAACTATAAAATAAAAATTGTAGAGACTATAAAAAAACACTGAGGTGTTGCAGCAAAGTCTCCAAGATAAATCATAAACATCAAACAGGAGAAGAGAAGATACAACGAGACATTAATTAATCTATAAAAATAGTGCAGAGGTTATGTTACTTGAACCAAAAAGGATTATTTGTGACATAACCAAAAAGAAAGAGTATTTTTTATGTCCAACTATGTGAACAGAAAATGCTCTTTAGAAACACCTCAACCAATTAAATTTTAAAACTAGCATGTACTTTAAACTATTGCATACTTCAGTGATACATTAGTCCGATCTATACATTAGTCCCATTTTAAACTTTACTATCCAACACCTAATTGCTAGCAAATAAAATACTCAAAACAAATTAATCGAAAAAAGCAGCAATCATGTAATGAATAAAACAAGATACAATATATATGAAAGTAAAATAAAGCGTGAAAGGAAAAAGGAAAAATACATTGTGTTGGCAACGCATACAGAGACTCTCGACTTGATAGAGAGGAGCATCGCCAATAGAATCCGTATTAATTGCTTCTACTACTGATCCTATTACATCTTGATTTGTTTGTGCCGCCATTACTGTAAGTATCTGTTTGTGTGTATATATTGATTGCGTGGAGAAGGGAGATTATCTGAAAATTAATTAAATGGGGTAGTAAGTGCTAACCAAATTAAAAATCTAAACAGAACTCAACTTTTCAAAAAGAAAAAGTGAAATAAAAAAAATACACTTACAAAGTTAAGCTAATTGCAGAGAATCCGATTAATTGAAGCTGGATTGGTGTTATATGGCTCGAATTAAGGTTTGTACCGTCTTTCAAAGTATCATCTAGCAGAGAATCGAGATAATTGTAGAGTATTGAGGGCTCGATTTAGGGCTCTTATTGTGTTTGTATGTTTGCGAATGGGTGTGTGTGATTGAGAGAAACGAAAGAGATAGATAGTAAAAAGAGAGACCAAAGAGAAAGATAGTACAGAGGGAGATGAGGGAGATGAGAGAGAGAGAGAGAGAGGGGCGGTGGGTTGGAGAGAATGAATTATTAACCCCAGTTTTGCCGCTCTGCCACTGCTCAAATTTTTGATCTACCGCTCACACAATTAAGAGAATTCATAGATATTTGTGTCATTCTCGATACTTTTAATTTTTTCTATTTTAATAATATTACAAATTTATTTTAATTTTTTGATATTAATATTATTACAAAATATTATTATTCATTTAATTTATAATAATCCATAGTTATTACAAGCTGTTATTTTGTACGATAAATGTTTTAATAATTGTTATCAAAATTTAATAGTTTTAATATAATATTTTATTTAAAACCTATTTATTTTAAATTTATAAAAATATTTATAAATTATATTCCTATTGTAAAAATATAAATATTTTAATTATTTGATAGAATATTAATTTTATAATAATAATTTCAATGACTGGATTAAAATTTTTGAATTTTAAAATTTAATAAATATTAAATCGTTAATTATAAACAAAATTCAAAAATATGTTAATTATACTCTAAGGTAACACAGCCAATGGTGTTACTAAGTTCAACACCTTTCACAGCTATGGTAACATACCTTTAAGGATATGGTAACACCACAATCACAAGGTTGCGATAGCTCAAAAATTTCATAGCTATGGTAACATCCAAGAAGGTAACACCCATGCCAAAAGGTTACAATAGGCCATCTATGGCGTAGTGATCAAATAATATTTATTCAACCACTAACACTAAAAAGAATATTTTTAATATAGTATTATAAACCATATAACCCTAGATAATAACTGATACCATTCTCTTTCATATCTATTTTACCATAGAGCATATTCGCTCCATTCGTAATCATCTCTATATTCATATTTCATAAATCATATGCATCTCTCTTTAGTTCCCCAAAATCAAAGAAATATATTCTTTGCAACATAGCAACAACAGCATCACATATATATATTCCATAATATCATTTTTATTCCGAGGATAAATAATTTTCAAAGTATGGATAGAATGATCTTGCCTGGATCTCTAAAGCGAGTATGTGAAATCCTGAGTTCGTCTCCCGTTTCTATAAGAACAAAAGGATCACTATTAGTATATATCCCACTTAATCACTTAATCTCTACACCATAACACCCTTAACTCATATCATAAGTTTAACATGGTTTTTATGCACCAAAAGTTTACATGCACTTAACCATTTTTAAACTCGATCTAAGTTTTAGCATATTCCACCATTCCCCTTAATAACCACACTCGACTGTAAAAATTCTCAGAAAATATAGATTTCGAATTTTAATGCAAGGTCAACTGTCAAGGGTCCTCTGACCACCCTACCACACTATCCCAAAATTTCGTGACTTATAAAAATGTCTAAGTATGGTAACTTTAGCCTCAAAGTTAATACAATTACATTTTCTCGGTTATCGAACGTCTTTCACTAAAACTGACTTTTCTCCTAAACCGTACGTCAGATTTTAACGTACTTTATATCAAAACGATCTATGAACTAAACTCTATCTCATCATGGTCACAAGATGGTCTGGACAGTAAGGTACCGTCCGTGTCCAGGGGTCCAAAACAGGGCAATTTACATCCTAACGAAAATCGGACATTATAACTGCTGTACTTTCGTACTTTCCATAAATCCAACCCCTCCAAATCAATTATCAAACACAATAATCATCACCTACACCATGTGGTCTTCATTACCAGCCATGGTTACAAGGTCCAAACACTTCCATATTTAACTCAAACCACTTACAAACACATAAATCACCATAATCTTAACATTTATACCACTAAATCACTAAACACAACCATATCCATCATAAATATAAAAGAGCAAGCATGATTATACCTTCTTGAAGCTTTGATAACCCTTAACAATCCTTGATATACCCTTAATCAACCTTATACTAGCTTGAATCAACTAAAAGAACCATGAAAATCAAGTTAGTTTCTTGAAAACTACTATTCATCACTATTCATCATCAACTTTGGAGATTTTATTACCTTACTAAATGGTGTTGGTTTGCTATGAAACTTTGTAGATGATCCTTCCTAACCTCCAAGCATCTTCACAAATTTTCCCTTGATTTGTTGTTAATGTTTGCTAGGGTTTTGGTTTTTATTTTCTCTTTTTTTTTTCTTTTGGCCGAATGGTGTTGTAAGAAAGGGGGAGAGGTTTCTTTGCTCTTTGTCTAATCTTATCTTGGTTTAATCTTGTTAATCTAGCTTGTCTTGGAAGCTTAGTTGATATTTACATGGTTAAATGACTAATCTACCCTTAAAATGGTGTTAGTGGAATGTGACATCATCTTGATGATCTAATAATCCCTTTTTCTTGATTTTCGTAAGTAATTTGCTAGCACTATTGGTAATAATAATATGGTATATATCCTTGTTATATTATTAATCTTGGTTGCTTAATCTCCATACTCGTCTAATTGTGGTTCGTTTCGAGTATACCTCATTGTCTCAGTGGTTTTCGAAATCATTTACAAATCCAATTTCCTTTGGTATTCTCTTAACTTATTAATCCCTTGGTTTAACCTAAATCTTCTAATTCCTCAATATATAATTCTTATAATATTTCCATGCTCCTTAATGTCCAATAGAAGCTTATTCGAAATCAAAATCTTAAAAATCCATGTTCAGGAATTTCTGGAATCTATCGTCATTTCGAGTCACTTATTTTCAATGTACAACACTAATATGGTTTCTGTTTATTCATTTTCCGTTTCCAGTGTGGAGTACTTATATACCATTTCTCTAAATCCTCGAAATTTACTATTCATGTGACCACTATAGCATTATTTAAGTTAGGGTTATTACAGTATTGAATTTTCAGAGTCTTGGGGAATCTGGACTCAGTTTTCCAAGAAGGTTTTTGATTGCAGTCTAGGGCCAAATGATTATGATTTCCACACTTATAGCATTTTTTCCTAGGTGCGTCAGGTACATTCTTGTAATTATTCTCTTTGTTAATACCTTCTTTTCCATTCCTATTTCTTTTGATCTTGCTAGACTCTGAAAGACCATCTAGTCTCTGTTTCAACTGAGACTTAGACAGAAACCCTATGTTTACATTCTTAGGTTTCTCTAACATTTTCTCATCTGAATTATTATTGTTAATTCTTTTGTGTACAACAGGAGTACCTTTTGAATCAACAAATTTAACATAATTAGGTTCAGAAACAATTTTCTTACCTTCAGATTTAGATGTGCTAGCTTCTACTTTACTATCATCATTGACAATAGTTACTTTTTCTCCTTGTCTAGCTTTATCAAAACCTAAACCATTAGCCTTACCACGAATTCCACTTTCAAAGATTTCTAGAGTCTTTTTACCGGAATTGTTAATGGTCTTAATCACCTCTCTCTCTTCCTCTAGTTCTTTTCTGACATAGTCATAAGCCTCAAGAATAACACTATAATCATGCTTAGCTTTATCAGAACTTAACTTGTATTCTTCCATTTGAATGAACTCAGATTCAAGAAAATTATTTTTATCAACTAATTTATCATTCTTAACTTTAAGTTCATCTCTTTCACTGGTAAGAATTCTAAAATTAGTCATAAGATTCTTAAACTCAGCATGGATAGATCTAATTTCATCAGAATTTAAGCTATCAAATGAATCAAGAGAGTGAAGTGATACCTTAACAGAAGATGGATAAGTTTTCTTTGGAGATCCAGGTTTTTCTGAAACACTTGTCATCAATGCAATGTTGTCATAATCCAATTCATCTTCAGAATCACTGGAATCAGCCCAATCCTTCTGTGTGATCATAAGTGCATTGCCCTTTCCTGAATTCCTAGGCTTCTTACACTCACTAGTAAAGTGTCCAAGCTCGCTACAGTTAAAGCACTTGATCTTGGCCTTATCAAGCTTGACAATTGTACTTTTGCCTTTGTCACTCTTCTTCTCATCTTTCTTTTAAAAAGGTCCTTTGCTAAATCTTCTCCTGTTGAATCTTCCTTTCTTGAAAGCTTTAGCAAACATAGCAAAGAGTTCCTGCATCTCTGATTCAGAATCACTGTTGTCAGAGTTTATATCAGTAGTCTCTGACTCAGAACTTTCTTTGCTTTTCTTCTTCCTTGAGTTCTTTACGGCAGGCTCATCATGTTGTTCCTCTGGAAGCTTCTTTGATTCAGATTGTGTAGTGAGTGCAACAGTTTTCATCTTTCCTTCACTCCTGCTCTTCTTCTACTGCTTGTCAAGTTCATAAGCCCTCGGTTTTCCATATACTACTTCTAATGATATCTCATCCAGATCATTAGCTTCCTCAATTGCAGATATCTTCTCACTGTAGAAATCAGGCAAGGCTTTCATGAACTTAGTATTCATATCCTCCAAGTCATAATATTTACCATGCATGGCCATCTCATTGATGAGTTTTGTAAACCTATCAAAGGTGTCAATAAGTGACTCACCAGACTTGGATTCAAAATACTCATACTGTTGTATGAGTAGTGTCCTCATATTCTTCCTGACAGGCTTAGTTCCTTCACAGTGAACCTTAAGATTGTCCCATATATCCTTAGCAGTTTTACAAGAGAGAACATAGTTAGTGAGAACAGAATCAAGACTATTGAATAATATGTTTCTCACTTTAGCATCTTTAAGAACATTCTCCTTGTCCTTATCTGACCATTCAGATTTAGGCTTCTCTGCTGTATGTTCTGGAACAACTTCACCATCAACAGTTGCTTGTCCAACCACCTTTGTTGGAACAAAAGGTCCATCTATGATTCTGTCAAGATAATCAGAATATGTTGCTTCCAGATGATGCAACATCTTTACTTCCCATTGCGTATATTCGTTTCTCTTGAGCATAGGAATCTTAGTATTCACATCCTTGTAACCAGACATGATTGCAGATCTTTATGATTATTCGAAATCAACCTGCTCTGATACCAACTGTTAACTCGAATAACTTGTAGAAGGGGGGTTGAATACAAGTTATATAATCGTGTCTGATTTTTGCTTGATTAAATAAACAAGAATAAACGAATGAATCAAACTATTTTTATTAATAAGATCAAATACAAACTCTACCAAAGGTGTACAAATACCTTTAGCAGCTGCTGACAAAATAAATTTCTCTCTCTCTGTTTGTTTCGAACTCTCGAATACAAACCTAATACAGAGCTACGCACACAAACTCATGACTTACACACGCTCGACTCACGTACAATGCGAACTCTTTTTACAATGATATAGAGCGAGTATTTATAATGCTACCTATCAACTAATAATAGAAAGATAAACTATACATGACAATGTTCTGCCGTCCAGTTGATAGTTTCCATCAATAGAAAATTCTTTCCTTCATGAAATCTTCTTGCTTGTTCCTCAAACAAAGATCCTGTTTTATAGCACTTGCCAGTTTCTGTAGCATCCATAATGATATCATCAGTAACACAACTGATATCAGGATTTCAGCTTGCATCAGGATCTGACCATCCCATCAGTACTTGATGTGTCAAATTATACATAACCGTAAGCGCACGGTGTCTATTGCTAGTACAAATGGCAAGCGGGTCGAATCCACAAGGAGACAGGTTCTACTAATTCCTTTTTAGTTATCGTTAATTGTTTCAAGGGTCAGACGAATATTGGAGAATATTAATTAACTAATTAAACAAGATTAACACTAATTAAACAGGTGATAAACAAATTATTTAAAACATAGGGCAATCAGGTCCACCATGCTTACACAATTGGCTCTTAAGCTAAAGCAATCAATGTGATCCTATAACTAGAGTATGTTAATCTCTTTCAAGCATTAACACTCTCAAAACATTCAACACAATTAACCACTTTTAGTAATTCAATCAATCAGGTAATTAGAGTCAAGTTAATCTCTTCCAAGCATTAACGCTCTTAGAAATCTAATGATGCTTCCGCACTCAAATTCAATTCTACTAATCGTATGTGTGCCTTTAGTAAGTAAATCTCTCGATTCATACCCCTATTTGCATATAATTAATCCATGATATCAGCCGATTACACAAATTAATGATTAAAACATATCAATCAGAATTAACCATAACCAATCAAACCACTATGAAAATCATGCCAATATTAGTGCAAACATGGCCTCCCTTTAAGCCCTAGAAATAACTACTCGCTAATAATTAAACAAGTAAAAGAACTCAAAGAACAAAGAAGCATAATTAAACTAATAAGAATTGAGAAGAAATTCAGATAAGAAAACCTGCAATCATCAATCCTGTCACAAGAATGAAATTCATGGTCTCCTCTCCAAAACCCTAGCTCCTAAGAGTAGAAGCACGTATGTCTCTCTCCCCTCTCTAAATAATATATATGTATCTTCTATGTCTCCCCAATAAAATTATTTTAATACTCTAAATAAATTACAAGTAGGATTTCATAACTGAATAGGATTCCTTAATTAAAATTCGTGACTATATTTACTCCTCTGTTTCTGGGCTGTTCAGCTCGATTTTGCTTATTGGACCACCTCTGAATTAAAGAAAATTCCACAAGCTTCGCGTGGACAGTAAGATCGTCAAATTCTGACTTCTGGAACTCAAGATACGGCCCAAACAGTGTTAGACAGCCCGTGTAGGGCAATAATACGAATTTTCTCCTATTTTATCTCCAAAATAGCTCTTTTTGCTCCAAATCCTTCCAAGTCATGAATTCTTTATTTCCTACAATAAAACAATCAAATCTATTAAATAAAAATCCAAATCAATGCAAAACATAATAAATATGAGAATAAAATCATCTAAAATATATATAAAAATATACTCTATCAAACATCCCCACACTAAGCATTTGCACGTCCTCGGGCAAATAAGTGAAATAAAAACAAAGTCCTAACAAACATCACTTTCGTAGATGACACGATTGCATTGAGCATATGCAACAAGCCGTTAAACCCCTAGGCAGCCCTAATAGGACGAGTGTTGTCTCGTGAGGGTTTATAGTGAATATACCCACAAAATTCATCTAACCATGCAAAAGATCAATGCTAACACAACACCACACACACAAGTCCTCTCATGCCACATCAACTTAAGAATCAAAGTAAACATACGATGTCTTCGTGTCGAAAGTGCAAGTATTCACGTAGTCTACTCAACCAACATGCAGAAGGTCATAAAAATTCATGTCAAGTGTAAAAATCGTTGGTAATCATGCTAAGCCCACAAGAAATACATCTTTAAGTCTAAACCTGGGATCTCCTATGCCAAAACAAGTAATAACTCACCTTTCACTCAAAAACGAATATTCACTCAAGAACAAGGTTAAGTGTATCACTCAATTCCAACAAAATCATAAACACAACTTGACACTCGCAATCAATCTCACTCTCAACACAACATACATCATTGATGACAATCAAAAGGTCTTTATTTGGGTTGTAGCGTGGGTTAGGGACCAGGTATGTCAAGTAAAGCTAAAACAGGTTAAATGTCAAAAGCTAGTACCCAACAATAATCATTATTCAATTCCCTTTCTATTAAAACAAATACTTCCCCACACTTGGATTTTTCAATAACCCTTACATAATAACTTGATTAGTCGAATGAAGAAGGATCATACAAACATAAGAATGCTCTCAAATTTATTTATTATTTTTTTTTCTTTTTTTTTCTTTCTATTTTTTCTGTTTTTTTTTTCTCTGAGAGCTAAGGAATAAACACAATGATCCATAGATATTATTATGAATTTCGACTAACAAGCATCAACCAATATCAATATTCCCCAATGGTATGATCATCAATAAAACCCCCCCTTTTGCGAACACCTTATTACTCCCTTAAGCACAATACTAGCCTTTGACAATTTAGGTTCAAATTCAATGTAAGGCCAATAGAATAAAAAGGATAATGGCAAGTAATGTTGTGTGTCACCAAAAGAATAGGATTAAGCTCAACGGGTTAACTAATTGATCATGTTTAAAAGGTGTGGAAATATGGGAAATACGAGGTTAAACCTAAGTGCCTTTATCATCTTATCATCAAGTAATGTCATGCATTTCCAGAAAGATCTCAAGTAAGTGCTAGCAATGCAAACAACATGTGGACACTCAAGCAAACGAAAAATCATGCAAAAGATATGCATATAGGCTCAAAACTCACTTGGTGTGACAAAACATAATCAATCCCAAGTAACAAGACTCTCTAACGCACCTACTTGTACTCAAAGCATGTAAACCAAGTCATCTTGCACATATTCATGTCATTCTAATCACTTACAACATCCAATTAAGTCTACCAGTTTCAACTTGCTAGTGTAAGTGTGTGCACAAGAACAAAGCACGTCACTTCTCATACAAAAGCGTCAAGAACACAAGAATTCTACGCATGCATGGGTGTATCAAGCAAAATACAACAACTAATCAAATTGCATGGCTAGAATGATTTTTGGTATTTTTAATTTTTTAATTTTTTTTTTTGAATTTTATAATATACTACGTTGAGAACATCTCCCCACACTTAAGTGCTTGCTTCTAGAGCTGTTTAACGAACCGAGTTGTTCGTTAAGCTCGGTTTGTTCGTTCGTGTTCGAGTTCGGTTAGCTCGTCCGATAAGCTTACCGAACTCGAGTTCGAACAAGAAAATATGTTCGTTAAGGTTACCGAACACTGTTCGATTCGTTAAGATTTCGTCCGAGTTCGTTAAGAGTTCGTCCGAGTTCGTCCGAGTTCGGTTCGAGTTCGGTTCGTTCGATAAAAACAATAATATTTACAATTTTTTTTAAATTTTTTTATATTTCAAATTATTATATTAATTTTTTATTCAATAATATATATATATAATTACCGAACTGTTCGTGTTCGGTTCGTGTTCGGTATGTTCGCGAACAGTTCGTGTTCGGTTCGGTTCATTACCGAACTCGAGTTCGGACAAGAAAAGTTGTCCGATAAGCTTACCGAACATTGTTCGGTTCGTTAAGAATTTGTTCGTGTTCATTAAAAGTTCGTCCGAGTTCGGTTCGTTTACAGCTCTAAGTGCTTCATTGTCCCCAATGAGCAAATATAGAAAAGAAAAGAAAGAAAATAACGAAAAAAAATAAATATAACAAATATACAAAGAAAGGTGTAGAATACTCCCCTAGTGCATAAGCATGAAGTGGCCTTTGAAAATATTGAAGAAGTATGTGCTTGCTCAAATTTAATTTCTACAAAGCGCGCCTTACATATCCTTTCCCCATCGCAACTCAACATGCTTGTTAGGCAAAAACCCCCTTTTGTAGCGATTAAATTCAACCTCCTCCGTCGAAGACAAAAATTTTGCAACACTAGCATCACCTCTCCCACGCTTAGGAGCCATAAGAATAAATACCCAACTCACAAGAAGCTCCACCAATAATCACCAAGCAATATCACACCAAAAATAGCCCAAATACCAAGAATAATACAAAATCCCTAATTTACAAGAACAAAAATTCGTAAATAAAATAAAATTAGAGAAGAGATTTACCCAATACGAATCAAAGAGGTGAACTTGCAATTAATTCCTCTTTAGAATTGAATTTTTAGAGATTTAAATAAATAGAAGATGAATTGGATTTGTATGTGTAGGTGGGTATATATATATATATATATATATATATATATAATGGAATAATAGGATGAATAAAAATAAAAATAAAAAAAAAAAAAAAAAAAAATAATAATAATAATAAATAATAATAAATATGAATTAGAATAGAAATAGGTTTAGAATTTTGAAGAAAAGATGGGAGGTTTTGGAATTGAAATAGGAAAAGAATTAGGTGAAGATATGAGAGTATAAAAGAATTGGGGGTGGAAAAAGTTTTTTTTATATATATATACAACACAGCTGAACAAAAAAAAAACCATCGGACAACACACTGCTCCACTTGCAATCTGCGCGCGTCAGGGCAAACTGCTCCACAGTCAGTCACGCTAGTGCAACCTGCGCATCAATCCAGCAGACTGCGCCACATCCAGTAACGCAGGCGCAACCTGCGTTACTCAGCTGCAACCTGCCCTAAAATCAGTAACGCATGCGCAGACTGCGTTACCCATCAAAAATTCGAATTTTTTTTTTTACAACACAATTTTTTTTTCTTCCTACACTAATGCGGGTTGCCTCCCACCAAGCGCTTCTTTAGAGTCATTAGCTTGACCTCCTCAAAAATACTCCGATGGAGACGGAATATCCAATTTCTCGATCATAAACTCGCCACCACAAAAAGTATCAAGAGTGTTAGTGGTTGTCTTTATCGAAAATATTGAACTCCCTTGTCATAAGGTGGAGGTTCTGGTGGTGGCTTTTCTTCACTCCTCACTTTCACTGGAGCCATTCGGACATCTTGGCTTATCACATCATTGGCTAATAAGACACTTCCTGTAACGCCCCCAAATCCGGGGTCAGGGATTTGGTCGTCACACGGAAAACCTTAATAACAAATCAACTGTTTAACCACATTAAACCATCTGTAGCCATTAATAATTGTGTTACAACATTTGAGACCCCAACCACCAAGCATCTTTTAGGTTATAGGGCTAGAAACAAGAATCAACTCCTTACTACTAGTATAACTTCGTTGAGAAGTACACCAGTAACTAATACTATTTTACGCAAAGTAACATATATATTACACATCAATATACTTACATATAACTTACTCCAGATATAAACTTTCTAGATCATATCGTCTTCATAAGGGCACGCTGCCCGCTTCATCTAAGCCATGCAGATAACCTCGTCCGGCTACCTTCCACTGAAAAGTTAATATTTGAAAACAAGCAAGTATGAGCAAAAGAATTGCTCAGCAAGTTATTACTAGAGTTTAACAAAATATCCCATCGGGTGTATGGGTTTCTAACATTCAACTGATACTTAATATCCTTCTTGAAACATTTTTAACCACGAAAGTCTATCGGGAAGTATAATGTTTGAAAATAACATCAACTGAACAATATACCAATATAATATAAAAGATGCCATTACAAAGTAATCAAAATAGATTATATCCATAAATAGCAACATCTTGTTTGCGCAATAATACACCAACATAAACTTGTTGGTTATTCAATATGAAATCACTAACTTGTTGATAATATAATATCAGTTCTCTTCTATAACAAGATAATAATCAATACATCATCTTAGTATAATATCTCAAGGTAATATAACCTTTAAAATCAAGCTCTCAATATAATCTTTCCATTTCCTTTTATACCACAATTGTATATAAAAGTAATATAAAATCAGTTTCTCTTCTTACTGTAAAACAATTCCATCATTTCATACTATTTTCCTTTTTCAGTACACAACCCTGAAAACCATTATTAATTCTTTCTTTTAAGTTTTGGGGATTTTCACTGTTGCCGAATACGTGAGGCACGATGATCAGTCGTCCTCCGTACCCGTCCCTTTTTACTACCGGTAGAAGGAATGAAGGCCACCTGCTAACATCATCCCTGGAGGAAGGCCACCTGCTAACATCCTCCCTTGGCATCTTCGTGCCGAATCATATAATGAATGCTAGACTATGTCGCACACAGCCCTGACACAGCCTTTTACACAAGTTGTTGCTAATCCCCCTTTTTCAAATCATTTTATCATTATCAATACCATTTCACATTTTTCCACTTTTCCGTTTCCATTCACATTTCACATTTTTGTTTCACCTTTCCATTTTCATATCCATATTATAATCATTTGAAAACATTTATGCAGGTATATCAATTCAAGACATACATTCATTTCACTATGAAATTCCTTAAACAACCTTTTAACAATATATAATCACCCTTAGAACACTTAGAATATCTAAAGAATAACTATTCAATAATCCCTTTTAAATGAATATTATAATTAATATTCATTGAATTAAATAACCATAAAAATAACATTTATCATTATCATTCCAGACATTTTTAACCAAAAATGTCTCATTTATAACCATCGAAATATTTTTATTATTCCGGAACAAAGCGATTGTAAGAAAACGTTTTTAAAAAATAATATTCATCTAATTAAATAAATTTAATTAGACGAATAAGGTTTATTTAATTAGTAGATGCTTCAAGAGGTATCTAATAATTAAATAAACACTAATTTATTGGTGATGTTGCCATTAGGTTAATTATTGCGAAATCCTTTCTAAAAACTTTGTGCGGGTTTTCGAAAATATATATTCCAAGATAACCCCTTCCATTTTTCCGTTCACATATCAATACCTTTAAAATACACCAACTAAAATACTTTACATGTAAATCCCTTTTTAAGAAAATCTGTAAATATCAGCCCTTGTCACCTTACATAACAAAATATTTATTACTAACATCTGAAACAGTTTAGAACTCAAATATCCTCAATTTATACATAACTGGAATATTATAAAATAACTTTAGATAACTGATACCATAATATCATTAAAATAATCATAAATAACAACTGATACCATTCCTTCCCATATCACTTTACTCTTATAGTATATCACTCTCTCCATATCACATATATTTCCAATCAAACCATTTTACTTAAAAGTAAACAATTTATCAAGATAAAGATAGAAGAACTTTTGCAAATATGGACTGAAGTCTTATTCCACACATTTCATATATTTCAAAATAAATATACTCTGAACGATAGAGTATGTATAAATAAACTTGCCTCTGGTCCTTAGCACCAGACAGAACACCGCGAATAAATCCTTGGCGTTTCGCCCAAGCAGTTCCATGAACTTTACACGACGCCTCGATCCTTCCTTTTTGATACACGTTGTTCCACTTGATCACGCCCTAATGGTACTGTAATTGTTACGAGTATGCGTCAGTCCAACCTCGTATCTCGAGTAGACCCAACTCAGAATTACCACTGAGTCACCTAAAGTCGTACTATAGTTGTTATCCCTATAACTGACTACTCAAATACCAATTAATGCACATAACACATTTAGTCAACTTCACTTAACATATAAAATTATAATACTAGTGCATTCTATGACAAAACTAGGTTTATAAATAATCCTCAAAACGCATTTAATCCCCGAAACACATAAATCCTTGAATTAAATCACTTAGCACATAAATTCTCGAGACAACAATTACCCTCGAATTAATTCACTTAACACATACACACATAAACAGTTAACACCCAAATCATACCTTTAAACCCTTGAAATCAAATAAGTTAAATAAATTAAAATGCAGGGGATTTTTAGAAAATTTCGGCATGTAGTATTCGTTTATCGGACTATGGGCTCAGCCCCTCCATGCCAAACAAAACAATTTATAACCCTGCTTTTGATAAAATAAAAGCTGCCTCAACTTGCAGCAACATAAAAGTAAACAAATAATGAAAAGTACCCGCCCAGACATGCGGCACCTAGCACATAAGGAAAAGTATCCGCCCAGACATGCGGCACCTAGCACATAAAGAAAAGTATCCGCCCAGACATGCGGCACCTCAACATTTAAAGAAAGTAAACTAAGTTTATCCACATGTAAGTCAACGCCATGTAGTTGACAAATATGACTTCTAACAATTACTACGACCCGACTTATACCATTTAGCACATAGACATTTACCGATAAGCCAACTCTTATAACTATACCTCATATGACAATAACAATTAGCACTTAGCACTTAGCACTTAACAATTTAAAAATTACAATTTGGAAACTAACAATTAGCAATTAGCACTAAACATTTAGCAATCACTAAACTCAACAATTACGATTAATCACAAATATAGACTCTCCGAATAAAATACGGAAATCCCGATAATATTCACAATCCACCATATTAATCTAATTACGAAAATTAGCATATTAACTTACAATTTAAATCCAACTTAATTACCACAATAATCTCACCATTTAACTAATTAAATTACCACAATTTACAACTAATTAAATTCAACAATAAACTAACTAAATGTGATAATTAAATACATAATTTAAAAATATAAAAATTTATACCATTCGGTTCGTTCCGATTCGACTCGCAAAAATTAATCTTCCACCAAACCATCCCTCTCCCTTCTCTCTCTCTCTCTCTCTCTCTCTCTCTCTCTCTCTCTCCCCTCCTTCCTGGCTGCCTCCTCCCCGCGCGCTGCTGGAGAACGCCACCACCGCCGGCCACCTGCCACCGCGCGGTGGTCTTCCTCCTTCCCCGTTGCTACCGCCGACCCACATACACACATACACACGACTCATACACACACATACACATGCTTATACACACTTGTATATACACACACACTCGTTATTTGCATATATACACACACTCACCTCTCTTTTTCCCCTTCAATTACAACCCCCCCAATTCAATTTAGAACCCTAATTTCTTCCCCCAATCTCTACTCTCTCTCCCCGTCTGTTTTCTCTCTACCGGGTTGTGTTTTGTGGTGTTATTGGGCTTGGCCCAATAACTTATATTACTACTAACACTTAACTCCGAGCCCAAATAAAACAATACTCATTCTTGTAAAAACTAATACACATCTTTTATAAATCGAAATTAAATAGAAAATTGGGAAAATTAAACTTTTCATTTTTAAAATGAAGAGTATAAAATTGTGAACACCCACATATTTTTAAAATATTTTTCGGATCAAAAATGAATTAAATATGAATTTTCAAAGTTTTGATCCTTTAAATACAATAAAACTCTTAAAATCAATTTAAAATACCGAAACATCCAAATTAATTCACCCAACCATTTTAAAAACTAAATAATATTATAAAGATAATATTACAAAAGATTTCATGATTTTTAATTCCTCCGATAATTTTATAAAATTAACAGAGGATCAAAATGCATGATTTAAATATATTTAAATCCTCAAAAATATAAATAAAATACATCAGCCTTCACAGCTCACACAAATCATCATATAAACATATAAACACAACTTCACATACATTCCACCTTCCAACAATAATCACATAATATAGTTCATAATTACACTGAACCAGACAATAATTAAATAATTCGCTTTTGAAATTCCTTGAACTGGAATAATGAACAATAAAATAAAATAAAAAATTTCCTCCTCATTTTAGGAAAACATTAATATTCTTAAAATAATACTAAAATCATTTTCTGAAAATTCGGGTTATTACAGTCTACCCCCCTTAAAAGGATTCCGTCCACGGAATCAGCTAAGGCCACTACTGGGATTCCTTAACTCTTTCATCATCAATACTTATTTTGCAAAACCATAAATAACATCCATTCATAAGCAACTCCTCCAAAACTCAATTCAACTATAGGGTATCTATCCGACACATCACTATTCCTTTCACATATATGTGTCGACCAACTTGCCATTATCATCCTATCCTTGAGAGAGAATTCATTGATTCCATTACCTAACACTCTTGAGAGAGAGAATGCACTCATTACATTAATCATAACATCCTTGAGAGAGAGCGAACTAATTCTATCAATATGCCACTGATATTCTATTCGTTTTGCGATTCGCTCCAGCTCTTGGCGATTCCATTCGAATCTAACTTCTATCAGCGGATTTCGAGTTGTCCGACCTGGTTGGCATCCCCTTGAAATTTATTAGAGATAACAAGAATCATGAAGCTTTGAAAAGATAGTTGTCATATCAAGACAAATGTCACCCACTGGTGACCATAGGATTATGAGTTTTGAAACAAACCTTATTGGAAATAAGAGAATTTACCGAGAGATCAATATGATCATAAGAACTCACGTTGCGTGTCTCAGTTGAGACATTACTAAAGGTAATTAGCCTTCTTGTATTTCACAACTCACAAGTGATGGCGTCCCATCAGACTTCTATCACACAGACAGATAGTCCTTGTGGCCCCTATATGTATAGGGTTGTTCGTCTCAGTGGAAGTTGAGAATTATGAAAGAAATTCAAAGTCAAGTCAATAATAATCATCTTCTGACAATTAATTATCAAAGGGACACCTTGGATTAAAATCGAACAATTTCCAAGGTGCGATTTCCAAAGAAAAAGATAACCAGAAAGATACTGGTATTCAACAAACAAGTGATGCTATATTACCATTGAATTATCCACTATTGAAGAAAAGTGGAAGTTTGAAATAATATCATTTGATAGGGCTTCGAAAACCTGAAGGTAAGTATAATGAAAGCCCTTGGCACAATTGAAATTTAATATGGCTTAACATAAGTATTAAAGAATAACTTCGAAGAGGAAATATATCCTTTATCAAAATTCTCCCTTAGAGATATGTCAAATAATTTATAGATTGGGGAGGAAATAAAAAAGATTCAACAATGGGGATATTGCCAAGGTCTCCACGGATGCCTTTTATGTCGGCTCCTCCGACGGATAATCGTTCGATCCCAGAGCTGTTCTTTTCCATGCACACCCTAAGGTGCTTGATAACTTACGTCATCGTCGACTCATAATAGTCACTAAGGATTCAATCATCGACATTAATAATCGCAGGGAATTCTATCTCAACATGTCCTTCAACATAGCATTCAAATCTTAACTTAATCATTGGCACTACACCCGGTAGTTCAACATGAACTCTACATGAGCTCTGACGTTCTCACATATTTATACACACTCCTACTCACTCTCATTTCTAGTTTACTATAACCTCAGCTCTGATACAAAACTGTAACGCCCCCAAATCCGGGGTCAGGGATTTGGTCGTCACACGGAAAACCTTAATAACAAATCAACTGTTTAACCACATTAAACCATCTGTAGCCATTAATAATTGTGTTACAACATTTGAGACCCCAACCACCAAGCATCTTTTAGGTTATAGGGCTAGAAACAAGAATCAACTCCTTACTACTAGTATAACTTCGTTGAGAAGTACACCAGTAACTAATAATATTTTGCGCAAAGTAACATATATATTACACATCAATATACTTACATATAACTTACTCCAGATATAAACTTTCTAGATCATATCGTCTTCATAAGGGCACGCTGCCCGCTTCATCTAAGCCATGCAGATAACCTCGTCCGGCTACCTTCCACTGAAAAGTTAATATTTGAAAACAAGCAAGTATGAGCAAAAGAATTGCTCAGCAAGTTATTACTAGAGTTTAACAAAATATCCCATCGGGTGTATGGGTTTCTAACATTCAACTGATACTTAATATCCTTCTTGAAACATTTTTAACCACGAAAGTCTATCGGGAAGTATAATGTTTGAAAATAACATCAACTGAACAATATACCAATATAATATAAAAGATGCCATTACAAAGTAATCAAAATAGATTATATCCATAAATAGCAACATCTTGTTTGCGCAATAATACACCAACATAAACTTGTTGGTTATTCAATATGAAATCACTAACTTGTTGATAATATAATATCAGTTCTCTTCTATAACAAGATAATAATCAATACATCATCTTAGTATAATATCTCAAGGTAATATAACCTTTAAAATCAAGCTCTCAATATAATCTTTCCATTTCCTTTTATACCACAATTGTATATAAAAGTAATATAAAATCAGTTTCTCTTCTTACTGTAAAACAATTCCATCATTTCATACTATTTTCCTTTTTCATTACACAACCCTAAAAACCATTATTAATTCTTTCTTTTAAGTTTTGGGGATTTTCACTGTTGCCGAATACGTGAGGCACGATGATCAGTCGTCCTCCGTACCCGTCCCTTTTTACTACCGGTAGAAGGAATGAAGGCCACCTGCTAACATCATCCCTGGAGGAAGGCCACCTGCTAACATCCTCCCTTGGCATCTTCGTGCCGAATCATATAATGAATGCTAGACTATGTCGCACACAGCCCTGACACAGCCTTTTACGCAAGTTTGTTGCTAATCCCCCTTTTTCAAATCATTTTATCATTATCAATACCATTTCACATTTTTCCACTTTTCCGTTTCCATTCGCATTTCCATTCACATTTCACCATTTCACATTTCACATTTTTGTTTCACCTTTCCATTTTCATATCCATATTATAATCATTTGAAAACATTTATGCAGGTATATCAATTCAAGACATACATTCATTTCACTATGAAATTCCTTAAACAACCTTTTAACAATATATAATCACCCTTAGAACACTTAGAATATCTAAAGAATAACTATTCAATAATCCCTTTTAAATGAATATTATAATTAATATTCATTGAATTAAATAACCATAAAAATAACATTTATCATTATCATTCCAGACATTTTTAACCAAAAATGTCTCATTTATAACCATCGAAATATTTTTATTATTCCGGAACAAAGCGATTGTAAGAAAACGTTTTTAAAAAATAATATTCATCTAATTAAATAAATTTAATTAGACGAATAAGGTTTATTTAATTAGTAGATGCTTCAAGAGGTATCTAATAATTAAATAAACACTAATTTATTGGTGATGTTGCCATTAGGTTAATTATTGCGAAATTCTTTCTAAAAACTTTGTGCGGGTTTTCGAAAATTTATATTCCAAGATAACCCCTTCCATTTTTCCGTTCACATATCAATACCTTTAAAATACACCAACTAAAATACTTTACATGTAAATCCCTTTTTAAGAAAATCTGTAAATATCAGCCCTTGTCACCTTACATAACAAAATATTTATTACTAACATCTGAAACAGTTTAGAACTCAAATATCCTCAATTTATACATAACTGGAATATTATAAAATAACTTTAGATAACTGATACCATAATATCATTAAAATAATCATAAATAACAACTGATACCATTCCTTCCCATATCACTTTACTCTTATAGTATATCACTCTCTCCATATCACATATATTTCCAATCAAACCATTTTACTTAAAAGTAAACAATTTATCAAGATAAAGATAGAAGAACTTTTGCAAATATGGACTGAAGTCTTATTCCACACATTTCATATATTTCAAAATAAATATACTCTGAAAGATAGAGTATGTATAAATAAACTTGCCTCTGGTCCTTAGCACCAGACAGAACACCGCGAATAAATCCTTGGCGTTTCGCCCAAGCAGTTCCATGAACTTTACACGACGCCTCGATCCTTCCTTTTTGATACACGTTGTTCCACTTGATCACGCCCTAATGGTACTGTAATTGTTACGAGTATGCGTCAGTCCAACCTCGTATCTCGAGTAGACCCAACTCAGAATTATCACTGAGTTACCTAAAGTCGTACTATAGTTGTTATCCCTATAACTGACTACTCAAATACCAATTAATGCACATAACACATTTAGTCAACTTCACTTAACATATACAATTATAATACTAGTGCATTCTATGACAAAACTAGGTTTATAAATAATCCTCAAAACGCATTTAATCCCCGAAACACATAAATCCTTGAATTAAATCACTTAGCACATAAATTCTCGAGACAACAATTACCCTCGAATTAATTCACTTAACACATACACACATAAACAGTTAACACCCAAATCATACCTTTAAACCCTTGAAATCAAATAAGTTAAATAAATTAAAATGCAGGGGATTTTTAGAAAATTTCGGCATGTAGTATTCGTTTATCGGACTATGGGCTCAGCCCCTCCATACCAAACAAAACAATTTATAACCCTGCTTTTGATAAAATAAAAACTGCCTCAACTTGCAGCAACATAAAAGTAAACAAATAATGAAAAGTACCCGCCCAGACATGCGGCACCTAGCACATAAGGAAAAGTATCCGCCCAGACATGCGGCACCTAGCACATAAAGAAAAGTATCCGCCCAGACATGCGGCACCTCAACATTTAAAGAAAGTAAACTAAGTTTATCCACATGTAAGTCAACGCCATGTAGTTGACAAATATGACTTCTAACAATTACTACGACCCGACTTATACCATTTAGCACATAGACATTTACCGATAAGCCAACTCTTATAACTATACCTCATATGACAATAACAATTAGCACTTAGCACTTAGCACTTAACAATTTAAAAATTACAATTTGGAAACTAACAATTAGCAATTAGCACTAAACATTTAGCAATCACTAAACTCAACAATTACGATTAATCACAAATATAGACTCTCCGAATAAAATACGGAAATCCCGATAATATTCACAATCCACCATATTAATCTAATTACGAAAATTAGCATATTAACTTACAATTTAAATCCAACTTAATTACCACAATAATCTCACCATTTAACTAATTAAATTACCACAATTTACAACTAATTAAATTCAACAATAAACTAACTAAATGTGATAATTAAATACATAATTTAAAAATATAAAAATTTATACCATTCGGTTCGTTCCGATTCGACTCGCAAAAATTAATCTTCCACCAAACCATCCCTCTCCCTTCTCTCTCTCTCTCTCTCTCTCTCTCTCTCTCTCCCCCCTCCTTCCTGGCTGCCTCCTCCCCGCGCGCTGCTGGAGAACGCCACCACCGCCGGCCACCTGCCACCGCGCGGTGGTCTTCCTCCTTCCCCGTTGCTACCGCCGACCCACATACACACACACACACAGGACTCATACACACACATACACACGCTTATACACACTTGTATATACACACACACTCGTTATTTGCATATATACACACACTCACCTCTCTTTTTCTCCTTCAATTACAACCCCCCCAATTCAATTTAGAACCCTAATTTCTTCCCACAATCTCTACTCTCTCTCCCCGTCTGTTTTCTCTCTAGCGGGTTGTGTTTTGTGGTGTTATTGGGCTTGGCCCAATAACTTATATTACTACTAACACTTAACTCCGAGCCCAAATAAAACACTACTCATTCTTGTAAAAACTAATACACATCTTTTATAAATCGAAATTAAATAGAAAATTGGGAAAATTAAACTTTTCATTTTTAAAATGAAGAGTATAAAATTATGAACACCCACATATTTTTAAAATATTTTTCGGATCAAAAATGAATTAAATATGAATTTTCAAAGTTTTGATCCTTTAAATACAATAAAACTCTTAAAATCAATTTAAAATACCGAAACATCCAAATTAATTCACCCAACCATTTTAAAAACTAAATAATATTATAAAGATAATATTACAAAAGATTTCATGATTTTTAATTCCTCCGATAATTTTATAAAATTAACAGAGGATCAAAATGCATGATTTAAATATATTTAAATCCTCAAAAATATAAATAAAATACATCAGCCTTCACAGCTCACACAAATCATCATATAAACATATAAACACAACTTCACATACATTCCACCTTCCAACAATAATCACATAATATAGTTCATAATTACACTGAACCAGGCAATAATTAAATAATTCGCTTTTGAAATTTCTTGAACTGGAATAATGAACAATAAAATAAAATAAAAAATTTCCTCCTAATTCTAGGAAAACATTAATATTCTTAAAATAATACTAAAATCATTTTCTGAAAATTCGGGTTATTACACTTCCATTTTCTCCCTCTTCTCGAGCTTCAAACGTAGGAGCCACTTTGTATGGATCCTCAACCAGAATTTGAGAAATATCATCTTGGACAATATTTGTTATCACATCAACCTTGAAATAAGTGTTCTTGAGCAAAGAAGCCTTGTAAGTAGAGGCTATATCGAGAGAAAATTTATCAATACATGGTAGCTTAGGCACAAGTTGTGGAAGAGAAACAACAACCATCTCTGTATTGCTTTCCTTTGTAGCCTCATCATCAGTCACATTGTTCTCGGTAGCAGCAACATCATTGATCTCGTCATCGGTGGCATGCTCCTTCTCTTTATCAATGGCCTCATCATCAATATACATGGAAAAACTATCATATTCCTGATCGCTTGTGAGATTGATAGCAATCAGGTCCTCTTCGGATCAGATAGATGATGATGGTAAATTGTCGAGATGCCCTGTAGTAGAAGAGTTAGCCAACTGTGCAATTTGAGATTCAATCGCCAAACTTTGAGTTTCTAATTCTTCAGAACGCTTTAGCAGTTTATTCAAGATATCTCACATCCCATTTGTCTGATCAGCTTGCACATCTACGCTGGGTTGAGAAACATGTAGATCTTCTTGTAGAGGATATTGATATTCTTGTTGTGGCGGCTGCTCATATGACTAATAATATTGTTGCTCAAACTGTTGCTGATTATGATATGAAATATTTTGAGCACCATTGTCCTGGTATTAGAAATCTGGTTGATTCACGCATTCTTGATCAAAAGTGTTTGAATACTGATTGTACCCATATCCATCTTCAAAAGAATTCATTTGTCCCAACTGAGCACTCTGAGAATTATAGACATTGTAAGAGCATTCAAAACCAAAGTGACCCTGCATACCGCAAATTTGACAGAAGTTGTAAGTTTTAGGGGCCACTTGTGACATTTCATTGATACTCATTGGACACATAGTGGGCTCTGTAGTCTTCGACATGGCAATCTCTCGAGTATGTGCCCCTACTAGGGAAGATAAGAGTGCAAAAGTATCGACTTCACCCATTGCAAACCTGTAGACACTAAACAAAGCCAAGAAAATGCAATAAAATCTGCCTCAATTGGAACAAAGGTTCCAATGAGACAATGGAAACAATCTAAACAACTAAATTAAAATCAATAGAAACAAGCTGTCTCCCCGGCAGCGGCGCCAAAAAACTTGATGTGTCAAATTATACCTAACTGCAAGCGCACGGTGTCTATTGCTAGTACAAATGGCAAGCGGGTCGAATCCACAAGGAGACAGGTTCTACTAATTCCTTTTCAGTTATTGTTAATTGTTTCAAGGGTCAGACGAATATTGGAGAATATTAATTAACTAATTAAACAAGATTAACACTAATTAAACAGGTGATAAACAAATTATTTAAAACCTAGGGCAATCAGGTCCACCATGCTTACACAATTGGCTCTTAAGCTAAAGCAATCAATGTGATCCTATAACTAGAGTATGTTAATCTCTTTCAAGCATTAACACTCTCGAAACATTCAACACAATTAACCACTTTTAGTAATTCAATAAATCAGGTAATTAGAGTCAAGTTAATCTCTTCCAAGCATTAACGCTATCAGAAATCCAATGATGCTTCCGCACTCAAATTCAATTCTGCTAATCGTATGTGTGCCTTTAGTAAGTAAATCTCTCGATTCATACCCCTATTTGCATATAATTAATCCATGATATCGGCCGATTACACAAATTATTGATTAAAACATATCAATCAGAATTAACCATAACCAATCAAACCACTATGAAAATCATGCCAATATTAGTGCAAACATGGCTTCCCTTTAAGCCCTAGAAATAACTACTCGCTAATAATTAAACAAGTAAAATAACTCAAAGAACAAAAAGCATAATTAAACTAATAAGAATTGAGAAGAAATTCAGATAAGAAAACCTGCAATCATCAATCCTGTCACAAGAATGAAATTCATGGTCTCCTCTCCAAAACCCTAGCTCCTAAGAGTAGAAGCACGTATGTCTCTCTCCCCTCTCTAAATAATATATATGTATCTTCTATGTCTCCCCAATAAAAGTATTTTAATGCTCTAAATAAATTACAAGTAGGATTCCATAACTGAATAGGATTCCTTAATTAAAATTCGTAACTATATTTACTCCTCTGTTTTTGGGCTGTTTAGCTCGATTTTGCTTATTGGACCATCTCTGAATTAAAGAAAATTCCACAAGCTTCGCGTGGACAGTAAGATCGTCAAATTCTGACTTCTGGAACTCAAGATACGGCCCAAACAGTGTTAGACAGCCCATGTAGGGCAATAATACGAATTTTCTCTTATTTTATCTCCAAAATAGCTCTTTTTCCTCCAAATCCTTCCAAGTCATGAATTCTTTATTTCGTACAATAAAACAATCAAATCTATTAAATAAAAATCCAAATAAATGCTAAACACAATAAATATGAGAATAAAATCATCTAAAATATATATAAAAATATACTCTATCAGTACTTGATCAGTATTTGACTTGACGTATCAGGATTCAATCTCAGTTCCTGACATGTAGTACTTGATGCACTGTTCCTGACTTAATTCTACAGATTACTGTCTAATACATATCTCCTATACAAAGTGCTAAATCCTTTATAAATCAAGATATACAAGAAGTATAAGTAAAATTCTATTCTTAACATCACAACTCATGAATGATTCCTAACATATCCACCACACCTCTTGTAAATTGATTCTCAATGAGAAAAGTAGAGAGAGTTTCATACCAAGCTCTTGGGGCTTGCTTCAATCCATAGAGTACTTTGAACAGCTTGTAGACAAAGTCATACAACTCAGCATCCTCGAATCCAGGTGGCTGTTTAGCATACACTTCCTCTTCTAATTCTCCATTAAGAAAGGCACTTTTGACATCCATTTGGAACACCTTGAAGTTATAGTGTGTAGCATAGGCTAAGAAAATCCGAATAGCTTCAAGTCTAGCAACAGGTGCAAATGTCTCATCATAGTCAATCCCTTCCTGTTGACAATAACCTTTAGCTACTAGCCTTGCCTTGTTTCTTGTCATATTTCCACTTTCATCCAGCTTATTTCTGAAAACGAACTTTGTGTCAACGACTGACTTCCCTTTAGGTCTAGGGACCAGCTTCCATACATTGTTTATTTCAAATTGGTTGAGCTCTTCTTGCATAGCTATCACCAAATCTGAATCCAACAATGCTTCACCAATTGACTTTGGCTCAGTTTGAGATAGAAAGCAGGAAAACATGTTATCAGCAGAAACATTTCTCCTTGTCCTTATACCAGTAGTGGGATCACCAATAATTAGATTGCTAGTGTGATCTCTGTTCCACTTAGTGGTTCTAGGAAAGCTTCTTTCTTGATCTGCTTGATCAGTTCCTCTTTGAGGGGTTGATTCTCCACCATTGATGTTTTCTCCTTCATGTTCTTCAACATCTCCAGAATCATTCTCATTCTGATGATTAGCTGTTATAGTTTGAGATTGAGCTGGAGTTTGGGTAGCATCATTGGTGTTGACAGCATCTCTTTCAAACTCATTATTGCAAGTAGGTTCATCAGCAACAACTTCTTCTTCCTCCAAGTAACCTTGATTTTCAAATCTAAGAGGCTCCATTTGACTATCCTCTTGTAATCCTGGAAACTTGGTTTCATCAAAGGTGACATTCACACTTTCTTCAATGACTTTGTGATCAATGACATAGACTCTGTAGGCAATCCTTTCTAATCCATATCCCATGAAAATACCTTCATAAGCTTTAGCATGAAACTTTCCTTTCCTTTCATGGTTGTCAATCATCATGAAACACTTTATCCCAAATACATGAAAATATTTGATAGTTGGTTTCTTTCCTGTTAACAGATAGTAAGGAGTGTTTCCATGAGTCTTGTTGATCAAGGTTCTGTTCTGTGTGTAGCAAGCTGTGTTAATAGCTTCTGCCCAGAAATATGTTGGTAATTTAGAATCATTCAACATAGTTCTCGCAGCTTCAATGAGAGTTTTGTTCTTCCTTTCTACAACTCCATTTTGTTGTGGTGTCCTGGCAATGGAGAATTGTTGGACAATGCCTTCTTCCTTGCAGAAGTTTCCTAGTGTGGCATTTCTAAACTCAGTACCATTGTCACTTCTCAGATATTGAACTTGAGCATTCGGGGTTCTTTCAAGAACTTTTATGTGATCAATGATTTCTTGAGCAGCTTCGTCCTTTGTCTCTAAGAACTTTACCCAAGTGTACCTTGAGTAATCATCCACCATTACCAGGGCATATCTCTTTCTTGCAAGAGATTGAACATCTACTGGAGCAAACAAATCCATATGAATTAATTTAGTTGTTAGATATAATTGATGTGATTTAATGTTAGTGTTTAAGTGTTACAGGGAAAAAGAGTTTAACTTGTTAATGAAAGCAGTCGCAGCAGAGTTTGAGTAAACGCTGACAGAAGGAAGCGCAAACGCTGACAGAAGGAAGCGCAAACACTGCTGACTGGAAGCGCAACAGAGTTTGTTAAACTCTGTAGTGGAAGCGTCTGAGAGTCAATAGAGATTGAGGATTGATTCAAGATAAACATGGAAGCAATATCTTTGAAGATTGGATAGCTGTCAAAGAGATTGAGTTGACTTAGAAGACGTGTAGCAATCGTAATTGATATCAATTGTATAGCATAATTATAGGAGAATCAATTAACGATTGTACGTAGCTGTATATCTTATAAATACAGTTAGGTTAACCCTAGAAGGGTATCGAACATTGAGAATATCATTCATTGTAACCTAAGCAGCTCTCTGTGATTGTTTACATCACTGAGAGAGGAGTTAATACAAAAACAGTTTTTAAATTGTTATTCGTTCATACTTTATTGATTATTAGTGTGTATTCGGCCTAACAATTGGTATCAGAGAAAATCTGTTAATTCACTACAGTTTAAGATCCACTCAAATACTACTATAATCAATGGCAGAGATTCCCCCTCCATCAGGTTCTGAGAAAGCTCCTACTACTATTAGTAGGTATGAGACAATTAGGGTTCCCATACTTAAGCCAGCAGAGTATGCAATCTGGAAGGTGAAGATGACCATGTTTCTGGAGGCTACAGATCCAGAATATCTTGATAGAATTTATGAAGGTCCTCATAAACCTACAAAGTTATCTGCTATTGTTGCTGGTGAGGAATCAAAGGTGATTTCAAAGGAAAAAAAGATCTAACTGCTGAGGATCTTTCATCTATTGCTAAGGATGCAAAAGTAAGGCATTTACTTCATAATGCTTTAGACAATGTTATGTCTAATAAGGTGATTAACTTCACAACTGCAAAGGAAATTTGGGATGCACTTGAGGTTAGGTGTCAAGGAACTGCTGCAATCAAGAAGAATAGAAGGAACATACTCACACAGGAGTATGAGCATTTTGAGGCAAAGTCTGAAGAAACCATGACAGAAACATTTGACAGATTTTGTAAACTGCTCAATGATTTGTCATTGGTTAACAAAGAGTATGATTTAGAAGACTCAAATCTCAAGTTTCTTCTCTCTCTACCTGAAAAGTGGGATGTGAAAACAACCACTATAAGAGATAACTATGATCTTGCTGATACTAAGATTGATGAAATCTATGGACTGCTCAAGACTCATGAGTTAGAAATGGAGCAGAGAAATAGGAGATCAAGCAAGAAGTCAAAGTCTATTGCTCTGAAAGTTGAGGAAAGACCTTCAAAGAAAGAAGCATCAAGAAAGAAGGCAAAAGAAAAAGCCTTGGTCATTCATTCAGAAAGTGAGTCATCAAACTCTGATATTGACTCAAACACAGATGAATCATCTGATTCTGAATATGATGAAGAGATGATGCAAATGGCTGCATTGATGGTAAAGACCTTCAAGAAGATGGGGTTCAAGAACTTCAAGAAGGGAAAGAAATTCTCCAAGAATGATTCAAAGTTTGACAGGAAAAATTTAAACAAATCTGAGAGAAAGGACTCTAAATCTGGGAAGAAAGATAAGTCTGAGATTCAATGCTACAAGGGTAAGGAGATGGGTCACTATGCTCCTGAGTGCAAGAAGGGTAAAACTGAAAAGGCACTCTACACCAAAGGCAGAGACTGGGCAGATACCTCAGATTCAGATGAGGAGGTGAACTATGCACTCATGGCCTCTACTCAGAATGAAGACTCTGAACTCAAGGTACCCCCAACTACCTATGCTTATAATACTGATAATATAACTGAATTGAGGATTTATCTTAAAGCATTACATATCAGTTATAGGGATCAGACTTTAGAAAATGAGAGAATCAAGAATGAGTGCTCTCAACTAAAAGAGAGAAACAAACTTGTTGAAGAAAAACTTGAAAACATGCAAAATATTAAGAAAGAAAGAGATGATGCTGTTTTTCTAGAATAGGAGTTGCTAGGTAAGAATAAGCAACTAGAATCTGAATTGGAGGATGCAAAGCACATTATTAAAACTTGGACACACTCTGGAAAAGACACTCAAGAGGTTTTTCAATCAGACACAGTAGGTCTAGGTTATTCTGAGGATGATGTACTTAGGTTTCAGAATACAGTCAAGATTAGACCACCACTTACTTCTAAGAAATTTGGAACATTTGTTAATGGTATAAGTGAACCTAGGTTTGAACATGGAGTAGAAGCTGTTAAGAAAGAACCAGTACAAGCTAGTGTAAAACAGGTTAATATTGGTTCAATGACAGATAAACAACTCAAGCATTAGCTTAAGGAGTTAAAGTCTGTTAAGAAACAGAAAGTGTCTAGAAAGAACAGAAATGGAAAAGTAGGCATCACTCAAGGTAATTATCCAATGCTTGCTACTTTAGCTCCAAGAAAGACATGTCATAACTGTGGTAGCACTAACCATCTTCCTAGTTTTTGCATGAAAAATAAAAATATTAATTCTTTACCTTCAAAGTCTGAAGTAAAGAAAGTTAATGTTAGAGCTAGATCACAGACTTTATGCAAACACTGTGGTAGTACTTGGCATTCTATTTATACTTGCAGAGACTATCATGCTATTTATCATAATTACTATGAACCCAAGCCAAATTTGAAATGGGATAAAGTAAACTTTGCAAATGTAAACTCTGATAAAGTTAGCTTAAACTCTGATAATGTGAATTCTGCTGCAAAAGCTAACAGAGTTAAGAAAGCCAAAGGATCCAAGCAAGTCTGGATCCTTAAAACTAACAATCAGTGATTGTTTGTGATTGCAGGGCACCAGGGAAAGTACCCTAGTCGTGGACAGTGGATGTTCAGGACACATGACTGGAAATAAAGCCCTGCTATCAGAGTATGTGGAGAAGGCTGGCCCAAAAGTTTCCTATGGAGATGGCAACATAGGACATACTCTTGGATATGGCAATATTAATCTTGGAAGTGTCATCATCACAAATGTAGCTCTGGTTCCAGGACTCAAGCATGATCTGCTATCTGTGAGTCAAATCTGTGACAGAGGATATCATGTAGATTTTCAGCCTGAATACTGTCAAGTCATTAGTAAATCTACAGGGAAAGTTGCTCTAGTTAGAAACAGACACAATAACATCTATGAAATAAAATTGTCAACAAACTCTGATGGCAAAGCAGTGTGTCTGTCAACAAGAATGTCCAGTGAAGAGAGTTGGAAGTGGCATAAGAAACTCTCTCATTTAAATCTGAACAACATCAATGAGCTGATATAGAATGATCTTGTGAGAGGACTCCCAAAGTCCTTGTTGAATGCAGATGGCCTGTGTGATTCATGTCAAAAGGCCAAACAGAGAAAGGCTTCCTTCAAAAGCAAATCTGAGTCTTCAATTGTTGATCCTTATCATCTTCTACATGTTGATCTTTTTGGACCAGTGAATGTTATGTCTCTTAGAAAGAAGAAATATGCTCTAGTCATTGTTGATGAATACACCAGATACACTTGGGTGTATTTTCTTGCAAAGAAGGATGAAACTGCATTAACTCTGACAGAACATATAATGCAGCTGGACAAAGGGTCAAAGAATCAAGTGAAGATTATCAGAAGTGACAATGGAACTGAATTCAGGAATTCAATAATAGAAGAATTTTGCAAGAATAAAGGAATTAAACAAGAGTTTTCTGCACCTGGCACTCCACAACAGAATGGTGTAGTTGAGAGGAAGAACAAAACCTTGATAGAAGCTGCCAGAACTATGCTTGATCAAGCAAAATTACCAACCTATTTCTGGGCAGAAGCTGTTCAAACTGCTTGTTTTACTCAGAATGCCACTATGATCAACAAGCATGGAAAGACACCATATGAAATGGTGAGGGAAAAGAAGCCAAATCTAAAATATTTTCATATTTTTGGATGCAAGTGCTTTGTGTTGAAGACTCATCCTGAACAGTTGACAAAGTTTGAGTTAAAGGCAGATGAAAGAATTTTTGTTGGCTATCCACTATCAACTAAGGCATTCAGAGTTTATAATCTGAGAACCAAAGTGATCATGGAATCAATTCATGTGTCATTTGATGACAATAAAATAACTGGACTTGAAGATGTTAATGAACATGATCAACTGCACTTCGAAAATGAAGATTTATTCTCTGTTGAAGTAAACTCTGATGAGGCTGATCTGACAAACTCTGTTGAGCTAAACTCTGAACCTCTACTGGTGAATACTGAAGAGACTTTTCAGCCACAACAAAGAGAAGAACCAGTTGAGGGGGAGCATAATCATGATGAAGACTCAAACACTGATAGTGAGTCAACTGAAAAATCTGGATCAAACTCTGATGATTCAAACTCTGAAAATTCAAATTCTAACTCTGCGAAGTCAAGTTCAGGGGGAGCCTCAGAGAATGAAGAAAGTCAACAACAACATCAGGAGAGCATGGATCAAGGGGGAGGATCACATGATGACAAAAGCAATATGCCTTCTGCAAGAAAATGGACTAAGTCACACACACCTGATTTGATTATTGGTGATCCAGATGCAAGAGTAAGGACAAGAAGTGCAACAACAAATGAATGTCTGTTTCATGAATTCTTGTCACAAACTGAACCAAAGAAAGTGGAAGAAGCTCTTCAAGATGCTGACTGGATAACAGCAATGCAGGAAGAGTTGAATGAATTTGAAAGGAATGAAGTTTGGACCCTTGTACCAAGGCCCAAGAATAGATATATTGTTGGTACTAAATGGGTTTTCAGAAACAAAACTGACAGTGAGGGTGTTATCACAAGGAACAAAGTTAGACTGGTAGCAAAAGGCTATTCACAGCAGGAAGGAATAGACTATGATGAAACATTTGCTCCAGTTGCAAGATTGGAGGCAATCAGAATTTTTCTAGCATATGCCTCTCATAAGAAATTCAAAGTGTTCCAGATGGATGTGAAAAGTGCTTTTTTGAATGGGAAGCTTGAAGAAGAAGTGTTTGTTGAACAACCACCAGGTTTTGTGGATCCAAAATATCCAGATCAAGTCTACAGGCTTGATAAAGCACTCTATGGACTTAAGCAAGCACCAAGAGCATGGTATGAAACTCTTGCTCAATTTCTACTAGAAAGTGGGTTTCATAGAGGTACTATTGACAAAACACTGTTTTACTTTAAATCTGGTAGTGACTTGCTTTTAGTTCAGATATATGTTGATGACATTATCTTTGGGTCTACTAATGATAAACTCTGTAAGAAGTTTGCCAAGCTCATGCAGTCCAGGTATTAAATGAGCATGTTGGGAGAGCTTAGTTATTTTCTAGGCTTACAGGTGAAGCAAACAGATGATGGTATCTTTATCAATCAAGCAAAATATACCAGAAATCTTCTCAAGAAATTTGGCATGCTTGACTGTTCATCTGCAACAACTCCTATGGCAACTGCAACTAAATTGGACAAAGATACAGGGTCACCAGTAGATATGACAAGCTACAGAGGAATGATTGTCTCTCTTCTATATTTAACAGCATGAAGACCTGATATCATGTATGCAACTTGTCTGTGTACAAGATTTCAGGCAGATCCAAGAGAACCACATCTAACAGCTGTCAAGAGGATTTTTAAGTATCTCAAGGGCACTATAACTTTAGGGCTGTGGTATCCAAGAGAATCAGAATTCAACCTACTTGGCTACTCTGATGCAGACTTTGCAGGCTGTAAGATTGACAGAAAAAGCACAAGTGGAAGTTGTCAATTTCTTGGTGACAGACTTGTTTCTTGGTATAGCAAGAAACAGAAATCAATATCCACATCTATAGCTGAAGCAGAGTATATTACTGCTGGTAGCTGTTGTGCACAGATTCTATGGATGAAGAATCAACTGCTGGATTATGGATTGAGGTATAGCAAAATACCTATTTACTATGATAATCAAAGTGCTATTGCAATGACAGGTAATCCAGTACAACACTCAATGACCAAGCACATCAGCATAAGGTATCACTTTATCAGAGAGCATGTAGAGGAAGGCAACATTGAGCTACACTTTGTGTCTACAGAACAACAACTTGCAGATGTCTTCACCAAGCCTTTGAGTGAAGCTACATTTACAAGACTGGTCAATGAACTAGGAATGGTCTCTGGTTTTGACTAGAGATGTTGGTTAGACTCAAAATTTTACTTATGTAATGTATTGCTCATATTTCTGTGAATTGTTAAGTGCTATGTGAACTTTGTTGATTAAACTTTGTTATGCATACTCTGTTAACATGTTTTTGTTTAAACACTGTTAAACTCTTTCAGCATGTCTGTCTGTCATATACTGTTAACATGTTTGATAAACTCTGTGAATTCTGGATTGATTATTGTCTGGATGAAAACACCAATGAAGAAATATGTATTAAGCATGATTCTCAGTAATTAAATCATGACTCTTTCTGAGTCACTGTGATCTAATCAAAACTTGTGCAGTAAGTTAACACAGCATGATACTGTTTCATATTTATAGCATCTCTTAGTTTATTTGGTCCTAAACTCTGAGTCTATGAATACTATGTGCATTGCCTCTCTTTAATAACTTCTGGTATTGATGAACTCTAAACTCTGATTAGTGACACTCTGTTCCCAAAACATATTCATGGTTCTTGATGATTCCTTGTTTGTACTTGTAAAAATTATAAAACTTGAGATGCGTCATTGTTTAGTTTGGTGAGTTCCAATCCATGCCTGCACCCTGTGAGAATTTGAGCCAAGTAAGTGATTGGTACATTTTATATCAATCAGATTTTATTGTTGTGTGATGTTCATCAGTGAGTATGTTGCTCTAGAACTTGTTTTAAACCATTTTAAAACTGCATGATATGTGTGTGCATGAAAATGATAAAGGCACTAGGATTTACCATATTTCTCCAAATACTGTTCATAAACTCCACCCTTAGTAAACCCCTTTGAGCCTCATTAACTGCTCCTTTTTAAACTCTGATGTATAAAGAGCAGTTATATTCTTTTGGAAATTCAAGAGCAAGCAGGTGAGAGTTTCTCTACAAAGGAAAGTTTCCTTAGTGGATATATATACATAAAAAAAATAAAAATAATAAAAAAATAATAAAAAAAAAAAGAAAAGAAAATGTATATATGCTGGTCATATTGTACAATTATGTACTAAAAGTGCAACTGAACACCTTGCTCTATTAAATTGTTCATTTAGCAATTTATTCTATTATTTTTTCTTTCTTCTCACCTGTTTGATTTTTAAACAAATTACACCCTTGAAAAAAGTCCTTTTGATTTGTGCATACATGTACTCAAAGTAGTGTAGATTTGGTGGACAATCAAGCATATGGTAGTATCTGCTTTTATTGATTAAACTTGAGTGTAAACACTTCACCTAAACACTTGTGTGTTTTGAGAGTTTGTGAGTTTATCAAATCCCTGACATGTTACTCACTGAATGATGCTTTGATATCTATCTCTTGATCTTTCTGTCTATAAAGACTGTGTGCTTACTTGGATAATCATGGACATCAAAGGGAATAGGCGTATTCAGATTTCTGTATTTAAGTTACTACAGAGTTTAGCATTCATCATATAATCAGTGTTTACTATGAGAGTTTGTGCATTCAGTGTTTATTGATTTGCTTTATGGATTTTATGAAATATTAGATGCTATAAAAATTGATTTGGTAACCTCTGCTACACACACACATATATTCACAACTGTGCAATTTTTGAAAGGTTTTCAGTGATAAAGGTGGAAAATTGACAAACGCTGTTGACTTGTGTTCAGTACTCTAAGGTAAATTTTCATTGAGATAATTTGAGAATTTTGGCGTAAATATAGTGTTTGACAACTGTTAATATGTGTTAAAGTGTCTTGATAAGAGGAAAGACAGCGGTGATAATTGGTATTTTACTGCGCGTGATTAATTGATCCGCTGGATGATTGACATGTGTCCCACTCACACATTACTCTAGGAACGGTTGAGTGTTTTAAATGCACAAACGATTGAGTTTTAATTTTTAATTACAACTCTAATCACTTTTTATGTATATCGATTCACTTTTACTTTCACGTTCACATCCTCTCATATTCACTTTACTAAACCACAGAGTTCTTTTGTGTTTTTCACTTCGACATTTTCACAAACACCTTTCCTACATACCATTTTCATTGTCATTTCTTGTTGACTTAATGGCTACTAAACCTTTTACATCTCTTGGTCTTCGTTTTATTCCTAACAATTTTGTAGCCCCACTGCAAAATGACCGAGTGCCAGAGGCGTTTCATCTTACGCAGAACTTTCTCCGTGACTCCGAGATTGGGCAAGCGTTGGTTGATCCATCTGTTCTATCTGCATCTCAGATTGCTACTTTCTGGCAAAACTCACAATATGTGGATGGAGGAGAGAATGGAACTCCGACTATAATCTTCACTCATGATGAAAAAGAGTTTGTGATTACTCCACAAACTGTCAGAGAGACCATGGGGTTTGACACTCACACATCATATGCTGTTGTTTCTGAACAGAATCTACGGGAAATGCTAACAGAGATTGGGTACATGGAGTCTCTTGCAAAGCTCGGCAGTGTGAGAAGACCAAATCTCAGAAAGGAATGGAACTTTTTCTTTGACTGCATCACAAGAACATTCCAGAAGAAACCAACTGGGATGCCATTCCTATGGATAGTTTGTAAATTGGGTATTCTCTACTCTATGGCAGTAATTTTGATTTTGGTCGTTATGTTTTAATGAATTTAGGTGATAAACTGTCAGAGTCTACTACAGTATACTTTGCTAGATTTTGTCAACTATTATTCAATGCCTGTGTATCTGGGTTAGCTGTTGATGAAGCTGATGTGATTCAGCCCTTTAAAGTCAATAAGAGAATATTCTCTGATATGACTAATAAGGATGCTGGTAAGGAGAACCTACCTGCCTTTGTTCTGCCCCTTGCTCTGCAGAATTCTCTAAACCAACCTCAAGATCCACAACAACCAGGTCAACATCAACCTGAATCCTTAAACACTGAACATCAATCTGAGCCAACACCCACAGACACTGTACCTACTTCATCACAACAACCACAACCTGAACCATTAAACTCTGAACCACAAGCTTCTTTACACACTCACACTCAACCTGAAATTATACCACCTTCAACAAACTCTGAACCTCGAGTCACTACTACACAACCTCAACCACAATCTAAACCAAAAAGGAAAATGTTAGAAATGATTGATGAGAACAGTGTTTGGAAGCTATAGTGACAAAACAGAGTTTAGCTGGAAGCAGTCAGAGTTTAGTTAAACACTGACTGGAAGCGTAACAGAGGTTGTTAAACTCTGTAGCCGTATTGTCTGAAGAGTCAACAGTGTTTAAAGGTTGATGCAAGATAAGTATGGAAGCAATATCTTTGAAGATTGGAAAGCTGTCAAAGAGATTGAGTTGACTTGGAAGACTTGAGCAATCGTGATAGATATCAATTGTATAGCTTGATTATAGGAGAATCAGTTACTGATTGTACGAAGCTGTATGTTCTATAAATACAGTTAGGTTAACCCTAGAAGGGTAATCGAACATTGAGAAATTCATTGATTGTAACCTAAGCAGCTCTTTGTGATATTTACATCACTGAGAGAGGAATCGTTAATTCCAAACAGTTTTTAATTGTTAAACAGTGTGTTCTTGTTATTCATACAGTATTTGATTGCTTATTGTGTATTCGACCTAACAAGTGGTATCAGAGACTAATCTGTTACTTTATTACAGTTAAAGATCCAAACACAATAGTAATCAATGGTAGAGATACCTCCACCATCTGAGAAAGCCCCTACTACTGTTAGTAGGTATGAAACAATAAGGGTTCCAATACTTAGGCCATCAGAGTATGCAATCTGGAAGGTAAAAATGACCATGTTTCTGGAAGCCACAGATCCAGAATACCTTGATAGAATTTATGAAGGTCCTCACAAACCTACAAAGTTATCTGCTGCTGCTGCTGGTGAGGAATCAAAGGTCATTCCAAAAGAAAAGAAAGATCTAACTGCTGAGGATCTTTCATCTATTGCAAAGGATGCAAAAGTGAGACATTTACTTCACAGTGCATTAGACAATGTTATGTCTAATAAAGTGATTAACTGCACAACAGCAAAGGAAATATGGGATGCACTTGAGGTTAGGTGTCAAGGAACTCCTGCAATCAAGAAAAACAGAAGAAACATACTCACTCAGGAGTATGAGCACTTTGAGGCAAAGTCTGAAGAAACCATGACAGAAACATTTGACAGATTCTGTAAACTGCTCAATCATTTGTCATTGGTTAACAAAGAGTATGATTTAGAAGACTCAAATCTCAAGTTTCTTCTTTCTCTACCTGAAAAGTGGGATGTGAAAACAACCACTATAAGAGATAATTATGAACTTGGTGAAACAGAGATTGATGAAATTTATGGGCTGCTCAAAACCCATGAATTGGAATTGGAGCAGAGAAACAAAAGATCAAGTAGAAAGTCAAAGTCTGTTGCTCTTAAGGTTGAGGAGAAACCATCAAAGAAAGAGGTATCAAGGAGAAAGGCAAAAGGGAAAGCCTTAGTCATACATTCAGAGAATGAGTCATCAAACACTGATGTTGACTCAAACACAGATGAATCATCTGATTCTGAAGATGATGAGGAGATGATGCAAATGGCTGCATTGATGGTAAAGACCTTCAAGAAGATGGGATACAAGAACTTCAAGAAGGGAAAGAGATTCTCCAGGGACTACTCAAAGTCTGACAAAAAGAATTTCAAGAAATCTTAGGGAAAGGACTTCAAATCTGGTAAGAAAGATAAGTCTGAAATTCAATGCTACAAGTGTAAGGAGATGGGTCACTATGCTCCTGAGTGCAAGAAGGGTAAAACTGAAAAGGCACTCTACACCAAAGGCAGAGATTGGGCAGACACTTCAGATTCAGATGAGGAAGTCAACTATGCTCTCATGGCTACTACTCAGACTGAAAATGATGATCTCAAGGTACCCCCAACTACCTATGCTTATAACACTGATAATATAACTGAATTGAGAATCTATCTTAAAGCATTGCATATCAGTTATAGGGATCAGACTTTAGAAAATGAGAGGATAAAGACTGAGTGTTCTCAACTTAAAGAGAGAAATAAACTTGTTGAGGAACAGCTAGAGAACATGAACAAAGTTCAAAAAGAGAGAGATGATGCAGTGTTTATTGAACAGGAGTTGCTAGGTAAGTATAAGCAACTACAATCTGAATTGGAGGATACTAAACACATCATTAAAACTTGGACACACTCTGGTAAAGACACTCAAGAAGTGTTTCAGTCAGATACAGTAGGTCTAGGTTACTCTGAGGGAGATGAACTTAGATTTGAAAATCAGGTAAAAGTTAGACCACATCGTTCATCTGAAGGTAATGTAATGGGAATAGGTGGACCTAAGACTGAAGCACAGAAAAAGGCTGTTAAAGAGTCATATGCTAAAACTTTTGTTAAAGAGGCTAACATTGGTTTAATGACAGATAAACAACTCAAGCATAAGCTTAAGAAGATAAAATCTGTCAACAAACAGAGATTGCCTAGGAAAAACAAAAATGGAAAGGTAGGCATAACATCAGGAATTAAGCCAATGCTTGCTTCATTAGCTCCTAGAAAAACATGCTTTAATTGTGGTAGCACTAATCATCTTGCTAGTTTCTGCAGTAAGAATAAGAACATTAATTCTTTACCCTCTAAAACTGCAGTAAAGAGTGATTATGTGAGAACAAGACCACAAACTTTATGTAAACACTGTGGAAGTACATGCCATTCTATTTACACTTGTAGAGATTATCATGCTATTTACTATAATTACTATGAACCCAAACCAAATTTGAAATGGGTTAAAGTAAACTCTGCAAATGTAAACTCTGAAAAAGTTAGCTTAAACTCTGATAATGTGAATTCCGCTGCAAAAGCTAACAGAATTAAGAAAGCCAAAGGATCCAAGCAAGTCTGGATCCTTAAAACTAATAATCAGTGATTGTTTGTGATTGCAGGGCAACAGGGTTAGTACCCTAGTCGTGGACAGTGGATGTTCAGGACACATGACAGGAAATAAAGCCCTGCTATCAGAGTTTGAGGAGAAGGTTGGCCCAGAAGTTTCCTATGGAGATGGCAACATAGGACATACACTGGGATATGGCAATATTAATCTTGGAAATGTCATCATCACAAATGTAGCTCTGGTTCCAAGACTCAAGCATGATCTGCTATCTGTGAGTCAAATCTGTGACAGAGGATATCATGTAGATTTTCAACCTGAATATTGTCAAGTGATCAGCAAATCTACAGGGAAAGTTGCTCTAGTTGGAAACAGACACAATAACATATATGAAATTAAATTGTCAACAAACTCTGATGGCAAAGCAGTGTGTCTGTCAACAAGAATGTCCAGTGAGGAGAGTTGGAAGTGGCACAAGAAACTCTCTCATTTGAACCTGAACAACATCAATGAGCTAATAAAGAATGATCTTGTGAGAGGTTTACCAAAGTCCTTGTTGAATGTAGAAGGACTGTGTGATTCTTGTCAAAAGGCTAAACAGAGAAAAGCCTCCTTCAAAAGCAAATCTGAGTCTTCAATTGTTGATCCTTATCATCTACTACATGTTGATCTTTTTGGTCCAGTGAATGTGATGTCTCTTGGAAAGAAGAAATATGCTCTAGTCATTGTTGATGAATATACCAGGTACACATGGGTATATTTTCTTGCAAAGAAGGATGAAACTGCATTAACACTGACAGAACATATATTACAACTGGAAAAAGGGTCAGAAAATCAAGTGAAGACAATCTGAAGTGACAATGGAACTGAGTTCAGGAATTCATCAATGGAAGAATTTTGCAAGAGTAAAGGGATAAAACAAGAGTTTTCTGCACCTGGCACTCCACAACAAAATGGTGTAGTGGAGAGGAAGAACAGAACCTTGATAGAAGCTGCCAGAACCATGCTAGATGAAGCAAAGTTGCCAACATATTTCTGGGCAGAAGCAGTTCAAACTGCTTGTTTTACTCAAAATGCTACACTGATCAACAAGCATGGTAAAACACCATATGAAATGGTGAAGAAGAAAAAGCCAAATCTAAAATATTTTCATATTTTTGGATGCAAGTGCTTTGTGTTGAAGACTCATCCTGAACAGTTGACCAAATTTGACCTAAAGGCAGATGAAGGAATTTTTGTTGGCTATCCACTGTCAACTAAGGCATTCAGAGTTTATAATCTGAGAACCAGAGTGATCATGGAATCAATTCATGTGTCATTTGATGACAAGAAAATAACTGGACTAGAAGATGTAAATGAACATGATCAACTGCACTTTGAAAATGAAGATTTATTCTCTGAAAAAGTAAACTCTGATCAGAATGATTTGACAAACTCTGTTGATCTAAACTCTGAACCTCTACTGGTAAATACTGAAGAAACTCTTCAATCAGAAACAAGGGAAGAACCAGTTGAGGGGGAGCATGAAGAATCACATCAAAGTGATAATTCAAACACTGAAAGTGACTCAGTTGATAATTCTGAATCAAACTCTGTTGATTCAAACTCTATTGATAATTCTGAGCAGTCACATTCAGGGGGAGCATCAGAAAATGAAGAGAGACACCAAGAAAATCAGGAGAGCATGGATCAAGGGGGAGGATCACATGATGACAGAAGCAATCTGCCTTCTGCAAGAAAATGGACTAAATCTCACACACCTGATTTGATTATTGGTGATCCAGATGCAAAAGTAAGGACAAGAAGTGCAACAACAAATGAATGTCTGTTTCATGCATTCTTGTCACAAACTGAGCCAAAGAAAGTGGAAGAAGCTCTTAAAGATGCTGACTGGATAACAGCAATGCAAGAAGAGCTAAATGAATTTGAAAGAAATGAAGTTTGGACACTTGTACCAAGGCCCAAGAACAGATCCATTGTTGGTACTAAATGGGTTTTCAGGAATAAAACTGACAGTGAGGGTGTTATAACAAGGAACAAGGCAAGACTGGTTGCAAAAGGCTACTCACAACAGGAAGGAATAGACTATGATGAAACATTTGCTCCAGTAGCAAGATTGGAGGCAATCAGAATCTTTCTTGCATATGCCTCTCATATGAAATTCAAAGTGTTTCAGATGGATGTAAAAAGTGCATTTTTGAATGGAAAACTTGAAGAAGAAGTGTTTGTGGAACAACCACCAGGTTTTGTAGATCCAAAATATCCAGACTATGTCTACAGATTAGACAAGGCACTCTATGGACTTAAGCAGGCACCAAGGGCATGGTATGAAACCCTTGCCAAATTTCTACTAGAAAGTGGATTTCACAGAGTCAAGATATCAAATGAGTATGATGGGAGAGCTTAGTTATTTTCTAGGCCTACAGGTGAAGCAAACAGATGATGGAATTTTTATAAATCAAGCAAAATATACCAGAAACCTTCTCAAGAAATTTGGTATGCTTGATTGTTCATCTGCAACAACTCCCATGGCAACTGCAACAAAATTGGACAAAGATGCAGAGTCATCAGTAGATATGACAAGTTACAGAGGAATGATTGGTTCTTTACTCTATTTGACAGCTAGCAGACCTGATATCATGTATGCAACTTGTTTGTGTGCAAGGTTCCAGGCAGATCCAAGAGAACCACATTTAACAGCAGTAAAGAGGATATTCAAGTACCTCAAAGGCACTATAACTTTGGGGCTGTGGTATCCAAGAGAATCAGAGTTTAAACTTCTTGGTTACTCTGATGCAGACTTTGCTAGATGTAAGATAGACAGAAAAAGCACCAGTGGAAGTTGTCAATTTCTGGGTGACAGACTTGTTTCCTGGTACAGCAAGAAACAGAAGTCAATATCTACATCTACAGCTGAAGCAGAGTATATTGCTGCTGGTAGCTGCTGTGCATAGATTTTATGGATGAAGAATCAACTGCTGGATTATGGATTAAGGTATACCAAGATACCTATTTATTGTGATAATCAAAGTGCTATTGCAATGACAGGTAATCCAGTACAACATTCAATGACAAAGCACATCAGCATAAGGTATCACTTCATCATAGAGCATGTAGAGGAAGGAAACATTGAGCTTCACTTTGTGTCTACAGAACAACAACTTGCAGATATCTTCACCAAGCCATTGAGTGAAGCTACATTTACAAGACTGGTCAATGAACTAGGAATGGTCTCTAGTTTTGACTAGAGATGTTGGTTAGACTCAAAAACTTATTGCTCATGTTTTCTGTAAATTGTTAAGTGCTATGTGAACCTTAGTATTAAACTCTGTTATGCATGCTTATGTTTAAACCCTGTTAAACTCTGTCAGCATGTCTGTCTGTTAAACACTGTTAATATGTTGGATACACTCATTGAATTCAGAATTGATTATTGTCTGAATGAAAACACCAATGAAGAAAAATGTATGAAGCATGATTCTCAGTAAATAAATCATGATTCTTTCTGAGTCACTGTAATCTAATCAGACTTTGTGCAGTAAATCAACACAGCATGATACTGTTTCATATTTATAGCATCTCTTAGTTTATTCAGTCCTAAACTCTGAGTCTATGAATATTGTGTGCATTGCCTCTCATAAATAATTTTGGTTATTGATGAACTCTAAACTCTGATAAGTGACATTCTGTTTTCAAAGGTATGGTTCCTGATGATTCCTTGTTTGTACTTATGAAAACCATAAAACTTGAGATGGGCCATTGATTAGTTTGGTGAGTTCAAATTCATGTCTACACCCTGTGAGAGTTTGAGCCAAATCAGTGATTGATACATTTTCTATCAATCAGTATTTATTGTTGTGTGATATTCATCAGGAAGTATGTTTCTCTAGAACTTGTATTAAACCATTTTGAGACTACATGATATGTGTGTGCATGAAAATGATAAAGGCAATAGGATTCACCATTTCTTCAAACACTGTTCAAAATTCTTTTGAACTTTGTTCAAACACTGTATAAACACTGTTCATAATTTCCATCCTTAGTAAACCTCCTTGAGCCTTATTAACTGCTCATTTTTCTTATACTCTGAAGTGTTAAGAGCAGTTATATTTTTTTTTTCAAGCAGATGAGTGTTTCTCAAGAAAAGAAAAGTTTACTCAGTATATATGCTAAATAAAAAAAAATATATAAAAATAAATTAAAAAAAAGGCATATATACTGATCTTGTACAAATATGTACTAACATTGTGACTGAACACTTTGTTCTATTAAAATGTTCAGCTTGAAGTCACTCATGAATAAAACATCTCTTTTCATCTGTTTGATCTTACTCCATTTAAACCCTGAATAAAGTCCTTTTGATTGGTGCATACATGTATTCAAAGTAGTGTAGAATTGGTGGACATTCAAGCATATGGTAGATTCTGCTACTTCTGATTGAATGTGAGTGTAAACACTTCACCTAAACACTTGTGTGTTTGAGAGTTTGTGAGATTATCCAGATCATGACTGTTATTCACTGAATGATGCTCTGATTTCTATCTCTTGATCTTTTTGTCTTCAAAGACTGTGTGCTTACTTGGATAATCATGGACATCAAAGGGAATAGAAGTTTTCAGATTTCTGTATTACAGTAACTACAGAGTTTAGCATTCATCAAACAATCAGTGTTTACTATGAGAGTTTGTGCATTCAGTGTTTATTGATTTTTGTTATGGATTTTATGAAATACTAGATGCTCTAAAAATTGATTTTAGTAAACTCTGCTTCACACACACTGATATTCACAACTGTGCAATTTTTTGAAAGGATTTTAGTGATAAAGTTGGAAAATTGATAAACACTGTTGAGTTGTGTTAAGTACTCTAAGGTAACGGTTTCATTGAGATGATTTGATTATTTTGGAGTAATTGAGGTAGTTGACAACTGTTAATTAGTGTAAGTGTCGTGATTATAGGAATGACAGCGGTAATTATTAAGTGATCCATTGGTTGTTTGACACGTGTCCCATGATAGTGTTCCACTCACACATTACTCTACAACAGTTGCGCGCTTTTACTAAATAAACGATTGAGTTCTAATTTTACTCTAATCGTCTTTAGTCTCTCACTCCATATCGATTCACATTCACCCACTCACAGTTACTTGCTTATACATTCACTTTCAAAATTCTCATATACTCTTCTTCACATTTTGGTAAATACTTACCGTACATCTTTTCTCTAAATCTCTTCGTATCATATCTTACTAATGGCAACTAAAGCGTTTGATGCAGCAGGGTTAGTTTTTCTTCCTAGTAACTATGCAGCACCACTGGAGACTGTAAATGCTCCAGAGGCATTTCATGTGTTCCAAAATTTCTTGAAAGACTCTGAAATAGGGAAGGCTCTAACTGCACCACCAACACTATTTGCTTCACAAATTGCTGCTTTCTGGACAAACTCTGTATATGATGATGGAGAAGAGTCTGGCACTCCCACAATCACTTTCACTCATGATGAATCAGAGTATATCATTACTCCAACTACTGTTAGGGATGCTCTGGATTTTGAGACACACACTTCTTACAGTGTTGTTGGTCATGATCGCTTGAGGACAATGTTGGAGCAAATTGGATGTGCAGGAAACTTGAATAAGATAGGGTCTTTGAGACGGCCAAGTTTGAGAAAGGAATGGAGTTTCTTTTTCGATTGCATTACAAGGGCTTTTGGAAAGAAGACAACAAACTGGGATGCACTTCCTCTTGATACTCTCCAAATTGGTCATGCTCTATTATATGGAGGTAATTTTGATTTTGGTAGACTAGTGCTAATGAACTTGGGAGAACGTTTGTCTGAGACTACTACTGTCTATTTTGCTCGTTTTTGTCAATTGCTATTTACTGCCTGTGTGCCTAACATTCCAATTGATGAAGCTGATGTGATTCAGCCTTTTCAAGTTGCTAAAAGAATGTTTTCTGATTTGACAAACAAAGATGTTACTAAACAGCAAATACCAGATATGTTTATGCCTTTAGCCTTACAGAACTATGTAAACCAACCACAAGACCCTCAATCACCACAACAAATGCCTGAACCAATAGACACCATAAACTCTGAACCAACACCCACAACACCCACAACCAATGTACCTACTACATCTCATCAACCACAACCAGAAACCTTAAACTCTTCACCCATAAACTCTCCAATACTAAACTCTCCAATAATAAACTCTCCACCATTAAACACTGAAACCTTAAACACTGAAACCTTAAACTCTGAGCCTGCAGCTACTGAAACAGCCAAAACCAAGCCAAAGAGAAAGAAACACACCGCTCTAAACACTAAACACTCAAAGGCTAAACAGACATTATCTGGAGCTGTTTATACTAGAAGAATGAAGCAACATGCAAACAAACCTTCACTTTCACCAACTAAAGAGAGCTCAAGTGAAGATGAAGAGGAGATTGTAGTGCCTCCCATCAACAAGAGGAGATTAATTCTTTCTGATTCAGATGAAGAGAATATTGTTGAAGCTCCAGAGGTGGTTTCACAGCAAACACCTACTGTTGAGGTTACAGTGAATGTTGAAATACCTGCAGAGGTTGAAATGCCTGCAGAGGATATTGTGGCTGACAAAGTTGAAATACCTGCAGAGGTTGAAATGCCTGCAGAGGATACTGTTAATGTTGAAATACCTACAGAGGATAAAATGCCTGTAGAAGAGGATCACAGAGATGGTTTTTCACCAGTGCATGATGTTCTTGATTCAATTCTTGATCCTATCTCACCTGTTGATCATGTTGAAGCTCCTGGTGTAGCTGATGAGCCTGCAGTAAATGTTCCTGAAGCTGCAGCATCACACACAGAGCTGGTATCTACTGCTTCTCCTATTGCAGACAAAGGTGATGAAGTTGATCAGGCAACTAAGATAATTTCTGAATCTATTCCTATTGAAGCTACAAAGGCAAACTCTGTTGCAGAGCCTGTGCAACATGAGGTGACTATTGAAAAGGTTACAGAAGTTGTTGAAGAAACTGTGGCTGACACAGCTCAGCACAGTGGTTCTTTAAAAGATGCTCAAGCTAAAGATGCAAGTGCTGAAGATGAATCTGATAGTAGTGCAAACTCTGATTCTTTTGTGAGTGCACCAGCACAGACAGATAATAAGCATACACCTTTTGATCAGCCTTGTCCATCTCATGCAGTTGAAGTAGAGCATCTTGCTAAATCTGCTGAAAATTGGTATAAACAAGACTGTATTTTTCCAAAAGGGAGAGCAGCTGAGTTTGTTAAGCAAACTGCAAAGCAAATTTCAAATCCAGAGCTCTTATCCTGTTTAAAGGCAACTGTGGTACAAGTCAAGACTCTGGAAGGCAATTTTTCTGAAACAAAACAAGAGATTGTTTCTTTAAAGACTGAGATACAGTCAAGAGAATTGAAGATGGAAAGAGAGTCCAAAATAAAAGCTGTCCAGCTGTCTAAAGTTCAAGATACTCTCTTTGCCAGGCTAGGAAAAGTTGAAGAAAATCAAACTGCTCTGTTTTCTAAGGTTGAGTCTATTGCTAACTCTTTGGAGCTCATTACATCTATACTCATTCCTGATGATGTCAAAAAGGGGGAGAGAGTTGCTAAGTCTAAATGCAAAGTTTCTCAAACTCTGACTCAAAAGGATGATGCTGGAGATGGAAGGGCAAGTGATAAGAGTAAGGTCTTAAACTCTGAAAGGCAAACTCTGAGATCTGGCAAATTTTTTAAATCACAGTCTGTTGGAACAAACACTGAAACTCAAGGTACTTCAAAGACCAAGAGTTTGGAATTAATATCAAATCCAAAGACTGATGAGGAGTTAGCTGTTAAGCTTTTCATGGAAGAGAATGCAGAAGGAGTTACTTTAGAAGATGCTAAAGCTGAAGAGAAGAGTTTACAAGAAAAGCATTTGAAAGCTCTAAAGTCTGAAAAAGCAAAGAAGAATGTGAAAGTTGCTAAAGCTGCAAAGCCTGTTCTTAAAGGCATTCAAATCAAAGAACCAGTTGGTACAAATCAAAGAATGCAAGTATTTAGAAAACCAACAGATGCAGAAGCTAAGCAAAAGCTGAAAAGTATTGTTACAACCTCTGTTGATACACATGTTGTACAGAAAAATGAAGACACAACCTCTGTTGCTGCACAAGTTGTGACCACACCATTATTGTCTTCTCAGTTGAAATCAACATTTAAGAAAGGTGCTCCTCATGACTCAAGACTAGAAGCTACAATTCCAATGGATTTTACTGATGGTAGAGCTTTATCTGGTAAAGTTGGATACAACAAAGAAGGCATAGGCTCACATAGAGATAAAAGGCAATATGTTGGTCCTAGAGATCCTTCTTCACTGTCTGTTCCAGGTCGTGGTGTCACTCAAGAGAGTTTAGACAAACTGGAATCAGTATAGCTTGTATATCAGAAGAGTCTAGAGAAGGATTTCTTGCTATATTTCATGGCTGATGGAACAGTATTTAAAGTTTCTGAAAAGGATATTGAATTAAAATACGGGGAAGAACTTGAATATGTCCTGTATATTTTCAGAGTGAGAAATCAAAGAGCTCAGTCAGTTGCAAATGTGCTCAGACAAAAAATGATTCAGAACCTTGCAAGAAGACAAATGAAAATCAACAGTAAGTATGTTCCTAAATACAGAGATTGGGATGGCAATCTGATAGAAATGGAGAAAGGGACTACAAAACTGAAGACTGATCTTGGAGTTACTGTTCTGGATTTCAATGTAAAGTCTGAAGAAGTGAAGTACATAAGGCTGGGAAATGAAATGAGAAGAAACAAAATCTACGATCTTAGAGCTGCTATCTATCAAACTGATGAGAATGATCCTCAGTTGAGAGAAATCAAGGAAGCTATGCAGATAGAGCTTGAAAATGCTGAAAGAAGGTTGCTTATAGACTATCTCAGAACAATGCCTGATCTTCAAGAGATTAGAAATTAAAGTCTGTAAGATGGAAGCGTAACAGAGGTTGTTAAACTCTATAGCGGTATTGTCTGAAGAGTCAACAGTGTTTAAAGGTTGATGCAAGATAAGTATGGAAGCAATATCTTTGAAGATTGGAAAGCTGTCAAAGAGATTGAGTTGACTTGGAAGACTTGAGCAATCGTGATTGATATCAATTGTATAGCTTGATTATAGGAGAATCAGTTACTGATTGTACGAAGCTGTATGTTCTATAAATACAGTTAGGTTAACCCTAGAAGGGTAATCGAACATTGAGAAATTCATTGATTGTAACCTAAGCAGCTCTCTGTGATATTTACATCACTGAGAGAGGAATTGTTAATTCCAAACAGTTTTTAATTGTTAAACAGTGTGTTCTTGTTATTCATACAGTATTTGATTGCTTATTGTGTATTCGACCTAACAGAAAATTCATACTGCACTTAATACAAGGCATTCCAAGGCTAAACAGACATCTACTGGAGCTGTTTATACCAGAAGAGTCATCCAAAGGGCAAATAGGCCTTCATTACCATCAGTTGATGACCAAACTACTGAAGAAGAAGAGGTAGTTGCAGTGTCTCAAGCCGAAAGAAGGAAGTTGATACTTGTAGAATCTGATGAAGAGCAAGTTGTTGAAGCTCCAGAGGATACCTCTAAAGAGATTCCTGCTGTTGAGACAGAGGTTATCATAGAACCTACTGTAGCAGACACAGATCTCAGAATTGATGAACCAGTACTTGCTGAGGTTCAGACTGATAAAGATGACAGAGCTGAGTTATTTGCAATGGAAGAAGAGTTTGATGAGAATTTCATTCCATTTTCTTTTGAAGTTGAAGCATCTCCTCCAACACCCATGGCTGCCACAAACTCTGTTGATACTGGTGTTGCAGATCAGCCTATTGTAGTACTAGAAGACACAGAGGTTGAATCTCACACAGAGTTATTCTCTGATGCACATCAAGTTTCTGATCATGGTGAGGAAATTGATCAACCTGTAAAAGTTATTTCTTCCGAGTATGAACAAGTTGCTCAAGAAAAACAAGTTGCTCAAGAACAAGTTGCTGAATTCAATGAAGAAATCGCCTCAGTTGCACATACAGATGATTCTGATAATGACTCTTCTGAAGCAATGAGTGCAGAAGCTGAAAATGATAAAATTCACACTGATGGACAGAAAACAAGGGAGAAACCAGACTTTGCTGGACCTTCTGTACGAGAAATTGAGGATGAATATCTGGCAAAGCAAACTGCAGATTGGTACAAAGCAGACTTCATATTTCCTCCTGGTAGAGCAGCTACTTTTCTCAAGAATAATTCTAAGAAGATTTCAAATCCTGATATCTTAACTTGTCTACAAGGAACAGTGATTCAAGTTAAGTCTTTAAATTACAGGTTTGATGAGAGTCAGAAAGCACTTATTGATCTCAGAACTGAGGTTGCTACTCATGAGGAGAACTCTCACAGAGAAAACTGAAAGCTGTTTCAACAATTTTCAAAGGCACATCAGACTTTCATTGAAAGATTAAGTAAAGTTGAACATAATCAGACTTTGCTCACTGAAAAGGTTAACTCTATTACAAACTCTCTTGAGTTAATCACATCTATTTTGATTCCAGATGGTGATGATGTCAAAAAGGGGGAGAGAATTTCTAGAACTAAATGCAAGCAGTCTCAAACTCTGACAAAGAGGGATCATCTGGATGATGAAGGTACAAATCCAGAAAAGAGATTAAGAAAGTCTGATGCTGCAAATCCAAAATTTGGAAGGTCTACAAGATTGAGCTCAGCAGTAAATACAAATCTTCAGAGTACTTATACTTCAAGACAAAAGGATTTGTCATTCTCTCATAATCCACAAACAGATGAACAACTGGCTGCTAAGATTTTTCTTCAAGAAAATGCCGAGGGTGCTACACTTAAAGATGTTCATTCTAAAGAGGTGCTTTTACAAGAAGAACATTTAAAGGCATTGAAGTCTGGAAAAGGGAAGAAGATTGCTAAAGTTTCAAGGCCCATAGAGAAAGGAATTGTGATCAGAGAGAATGTTGTTGGCATTCAAGAAGAAGAAGAAGAAGAAGAAGGAAAATTGATAAGAAAATCTTCTCTTGATGCTAAGTTAAAACTGAAAGGTATAATGGGTGAAGAAGACAAAGGGAAAAGGGTAGACACAACCTCTGTTGCTGCACAAGTTGTGAGTGAATCTCTACCAGTACAAAGCAAACTCTTACCTGGGTTCTCTAGACCTAAGATTCCAGTTCCAGTACAAACAGAAGGGATTAGTAGTTACCAACATAGCATAGCTTGTTCAGGAAAGCCTCCTGGCAAGAATACTTCTGGTTTGGGTTCAAAAAGAGATTTGAGAGTCAGTAACAGTCCAAGAGATCCCTCAACACTTATCTCTCCTGGTTCTGGTATGATTCAAGAGAATCTGGATAAATTGGAGTCAGTTCAACTTGTTCGACAGAAGAGTTTAGATGTTCATTTCTTGTTGTATTTCATGGAAGATGGAACAGTGTATAGGGTGAATGAAGATGCTATCAAGCTCAAACTGTTTGAAGAACTTCAGTATGTTCTGTATATATTCAGGGTCAGAAATCAACGAACAGCACTCATTGCTAATTCAATAAGAGGATATATGCAGAGAGACAAAGCTTTTACTGGATCAAAGACTACTGAAGAGTATGTGCCTAAGTACAGAGATTATCGTGGGAGACTGATTGAAATGCAGAAGAACAGTGCTAGATTGAAGACTGATCTTGGTGTAACAGTTCTGGATTTCAATTCAGAATCTAAACAGGAATATTTCATCAAGTTGGGAAATGATATGAGGAAGAACAAAATCTACTCTCTAAGAGCTGCAATTTATCAGACTGGAGATAATGATCCTCAGTTGAGAGAAATCAAGCAAATTATGCAGAGAGAGCTGGAAAATGTAGAAAGAAGGTTACTCATCGACTACCTTAGAACAACACCATATCTTGAGGAGGTTAGGTAGAAAGAGTTTATAAGTAATTCTGATTTTCTGTAGATTTTGTTAAGTCAAGATTAAACTCTGCTTAAATGTTAAACACTGTGATTATAATAGATTGTTTTGACATCATCAATTACTGTGAACTTGTGCATTTTTATTTATGAACAAGTTGGGGGAGATTGTTAGATATAATTGATGTGATTTAATGTTAGTGTTTAAGTGTTACAGGGAAACAGAGTTTAACTTGTTAATGAAAGCAGTCGCAGCAGAGTTTGAGTAAACGCTGACAGAAGGAAGCGCAAACGCTGACAGAAGGAAGCACAAACACTGCTGACTGGAAGCGCAAACACTGCTGACTGGAAGCGCAACAGAGTTTGTTAAACTCTGTAGCGGAAGCGTCTGAGAGTCAATAGAGATTGAGGATTGATTCAAGATAAACATGGAAGCAATATCTTTGAAGATTGGATAGCTGTCAAAGAGATTGAGTTGACTTAGAAGACGTGTAGCAATCGTAATTGATATCAATTGTATAGCTTAATTATAGGAGAATCAATTAACGATTGTACGTAGCTGTATATCTTATAAATACAGTTAGGTTAACCCTAGAAGGGTATCGAACATTGAGAATATCATTCATTGTAACCTAAGCAGCTCTCTGTGATTGTTTACATCACTGAGAGAGGAGTTAATACAAAAACAGTTTTTAAATTGTTATTCGTTCATACTTTATTGATTATTAGTGTGTATTCGGCCTAACAATTGGTATCAGAGAAAATCTGTTAATTCACTACAGTTTAAGATCCACTCAAATACTACTATAATCAATGGCAGAGATTCCCCCTCCATCAGGTTCTGAGAAAGCTCCTACTACTATTAGTAGGTATGAGACAATTAGGGTTCCCATACTTAAGCCAGCAGAGTATGCAATCTGGAAGGTGAAGATGACCATGTTTCTGGAGGCTATAGATCCAGAATATCTTGATAGAATTTATGAAGGTCCTCATAAACCTACAAAGTTATCTGCTACTGTTGCTGGTGAGGAATCAAAGGTGATTTCAAAGGAAAAAAAGATCTAACTGCTGAGGATCTTTCATCTATTGCTAAGGATGCAAAAGTAAGGCATTTACTTCACAATGCTTTAGACAATGTTATGTCTAATAAGGTGATTAACTTCACAACTGCAAAGGAAATTTGGGATGCACTTGAGGTTAGGTGTCAAGGAACTGCTGCAATCAAGAAGAATAGAAGGAACACACTCACACAGGAGTATGAGCATTTCGAGGCAAAGTCTGAAGAAACCATGACAGAAACATTTGACAGATTTTGTAAACTGCTCAATGATTTGTCATTGGTTTACAAAGAGTATGATTTAGAAGACTCAAATCTCAAGTTTCTTCTCTCTCTACCTGAAAAGTGGGATGTGAAAACAACCACTATAAGAGATAACTATGATCTTGCTGATACTGAGATTGATGAAATCTATGGACTGCTCAAGACTCATGAGTTAGAAATGGAGCAGAGAAATAGGAGATCAAGCAAGAAGTCAAAGTCTATTGCTCTGAAAGTTGAGGAAAGACCTTCAAAGAAAGAAGGCAAAAGAAAAAGCCTTGGTCATTCATTCAGAAAGTGAGTCATCAAACTCTGATATTGACTCAAACACAGATGAATCATCTGATTCTGAATATGATGAAGAGATGATGCAAATGGCTGCATTGATGGTAAAGACCTTCAAGAAGATGGGGTTCAAGAACTTCAAGAAGGGAAAGAAATTCTCCAAGAATGATTCAAAGTTTGACAGGAAAAATTTAAACAAATCTGAGAGAAAGGACTCTAAATCTGGGAAGAAAGATAAGTCTGAGATTCAATGCTACAAGTGTAAGGAGATGGGTCACTATGCTCCTGAGTGCAAGAAGGGTAAAACTGAAAAGGCACTCTACACCAAAGGCAGAGACTGGGCAGATACCTCAGATTCAGATGAGGAGGTGAACTATGCACTCATGGCCTCTACTCAGAATGAAGACTCTGAACTCAAGGTACCCCCAACTACCTATGCTTATAATACTGATAATATAACTGAATTTAGGATTTATCTTAAAGCATTACATATCAGTTATAGGGATCAGACTTTAGAAAATGAGAGAATCAAGAATGAGTGCTCTCATTACCAGGGCATATCTCTTTCTTGCAAGAGATTGAACATCTACTGGAGCAAACAAATCCATATGAATTAATTTAGTTATTAGATATAATTGATGTGATTTAATGTTAGTGTTTAAGTGTTACAGGGAAAAAGAGTTTAACTTGTTAATGAAAGCAGTCGCAGCAGAGTTTGAGTAAACGCTGACAGAAGGAAGCGCAAACGCTGACAGAAGGAAGCACAAACACTGCTGACTGGAAGCGCAACAGAGTTTGTTAAACTCTGTAGCGGAAGCGTCTGAGAGTCAATAGAGATTGAGGATTGATTCAAGATAAACATGGAAGCAATATCTTTGAAGATTGGATAGCTGTCAAAGAGATTGAGTTGACTTAGAAGACGTGTATCAATTGTAATTGATATCAATTGTATAGCTTAATTATAGGAGAATCAATTAACGATTGTACGTAGCTATATATCTTATAAATACAGTTAGGTTAACCCTAGAAGGGTATCGAACATTGAGAATATCATTCATTGTAACCTAAGCAGCTCTCTGTGATTGTTTACATCACTGAGAGAGGAGTTAATACAAAAACAGTTTTTAAATTGTTATTCGCTCATACTTTATTGATTATTAGTGTGTATTCGGCTTAACATTAGTGGCTCAGTGTTGGTATTCACTTGCTTTGACTTGTGCACAGATCTTTTCAATTTACCCATTTGACAATCCTCACATAGTCCTTCTTGACAGAATTCCTATTGAGGTAGTCCTCTCACCAAATCTTTCTTCATCAGAATATTCATATTCTTGAAATTTAGATGGGAGAGTTTCTTGTGCCAAAGCATGCTCTCACCAACTGATGTTTTACTATAAAAACAGTAAGCCTTGTCTTTCTTCACAGAATTTAGGTCTGCAACAAACTAGCTTCCTTTCCTAACTCCTTTCAAGGAGAGGCTTCCATCCTTCTTGTGATAGATAATACAAACCATCATATCAAAATCAACCTTAAATCCCCTCACTAGTGTCTGTCACTGAATTGGCTGACACATAAGGTTGTTTTTGTACTAGTGCCTGTCACTGAATTGGCTGACACTGAGTAGGTTGTGCTTCAATCCATCTACAAGAGAAATGTCTTCAATGACAACATTTCCAATTTTCAAACAACTATATCCCACAGTGTAACCTTTGCTGTTGTCTCCAAAAGTTATGATTGGGCCGCCTTTCTCCACAAAATGTGATAGCAGGGCTATATCACCAGTCATGTGCCTGGAACATCCACTATCGATGATCCACATGACTTGCTTCTGCTTCTTGTCCTGCAAAACAGATGATTTTAATTTGCATCTGGTACCCAAACTCTATTGGGTCCTGCAGTTACAACATCATTGTTCATATCATTCTGTTTCACATTTAAATCAACACTGGAATCCTCCTGTTTGACTTCTTTTGCTATCCATTTAGTTCTAGAGTTAGACTTGGTCTTTCTCTTAGTGGAAACTACCTTTTTACCAACATAGGTAGACATAGAAGTCTCAGTAGTTTCTATATAGGAACATCTTTCAATAGATAGAATAGGCAAATTAAAACAAGTACTCATAACAACAATCTTGCATGGCATACAATCAGTATTATTACAGATGTCCATATTTCTTTCCATAATGGGGTTTCTATGTAAGTTACCACTAACATTGGTCGCATTAATCTTGTTCTGTTTGGGTTTCTTACAAACGCATGTTAAATGTTGAGGTGAGCCACAGTTATTGCAAAGCTTCCTAGGAGCATCCTCAACATAACTATATCCATTCTTCTTGTTAATTCCTAACTTGCCATTCCTATTCTTAGACTTGTAGACATTTGCCTTGACAGTATGTTCTGAAGTTGCTATCGAGCTACCTTTGACAGTACATTTCTTTCCCTCTATTTTGATAGCAGGTTTGAAAGTTGCTGTCTTGTGTTCTCTCTTGACAATATCTTTTGAAGTTTCTGTCTTATCCTTGTTGATACTACTTTAGAACATTCTGTCTGATTTCTTGGTAAAGTTTCTATCATGGGAGACTTGACAGTATCTTTCCCTTCGCCTAGTATGCTGTCAATGCACTCATCCTCATCAAGAATCTCTTGTTTGATGAATAAGGAGGTTTCATCAAAATCATCTTGAAGATTTTTGAAAATCAGGTTGCAAACTCTTTTGAGAATATGAGGTTTGACAGCATCACTTTCATCAAGAGCAATTGCCTTTCCAGGCCTCCTACCATACTCGAAGCCTACACATATCTTTTGATTTTGAGTGTGATTATCATGATATTCCTGGACTAACTTAGAAGAGTTTCTAAATGCTTTGAGTTTAAACTCATTTTCTGCAATTTGGTTCCTGAGAAATTCTTCTATTTCCTTAGCAATATCATTTTTCAATCTTGCATTCTCTTGAGCTAACGAATCTAGTGGACTGGTTCTAAGCAATAACATTTCATTTTCAGATTTGAGAGTGTCATTCTGTTTAGTTAAATTAGCAATTTCTTCGTGAGCAGTAGATAAACTAACATGAATGTTAAACATCTCAGCACTTAAATCTTCAATGGTATGCTTGTATTCAGTTTTAGACATATCAAGTAATACGAGAGATGGTACCTGGTTAGATGAACTTGAAGCTTCTTCATCAGATTTAGCCATGAGGGCTAAGTTTACAAACTCTTCTTCTTCTTAATCTTCAGAATCATCCCAGCATTTTCCTTCAGCCACATAGGCTCTTCCTTGATTTCTCTTAAACTGATTTCCAGATCCTTTTCCTTGATTCTGTTTTGGTCTTCTGCATTCAGTAGCAAAATGACCTAGCTCATTGCAGTTGTAACACCTGAACTTCGACCTATCCACCATCCCTGTCTTGTATCCACCTCTTGTGGCTCCACCAGTGGTCTTAGAAAAACCACCCTTGTTGAACTTAGATGTCTGACCCTGTGGTTTGTATGACTTGTCTTTTCTGAATCTGATATTCTTGAATCTTTTAGCCATATAAGCCATGGTTGGATTATCCATGCTTTCAATCTCTTCTACTGTGTAGAAGTCTTCATCTTCAACATCTTTGAGCTGCAGAACCACCTTCTCCTCGTCATCCAACACCTCTTCAATCTTTAAGGATGGCATCTGTGTTGGTTGTGAATTTTGTGAAGGTTCACTTGGACAATCTACTTGGGGTTCATGAGCTACAAGGGCTCCTGACATGTTTGTTACCTTTCCTTTGGCTCCAGTTTGAATAACTCTCTTTTGAAAGAGTTCGAGTTCATATGACTTGAGCACACCGTAAAGAGTTTCAAGAGAAACATCGTTCAAGTTACTTCCTTCTCTTATGGCTGTGACTTTGTGCTCAAGATGCTCAGGGAGAGTGAGCAGAAACTTGATGTTAATCTCCTTTCTATCATAGAACTTTCCATGAATTTGTAACTCAGCTATTAGCTTACTGAACCTTTAAAACATGTGAGTTAGTTCTTCACCTAGTTTGGCCATAAAAGCTTCATATTGTGATACAAGGATTTGCCTTTGATTTTCTCGAACCTCTTCACTTCCTTCACACAGCAGCTCTATCTTATTCCACATCTCTTTTGCAGATGAACATCCCATGACATTACCACACATGACTTTGTCTAATGTAAGAGAATCGAGTAAGAAAAGTTGTAAGTAGTCATCCAAGGCTACTTTCTCCTTTTCAGTCTCGGTGTATTCTGAAGGCTTCTTAGCAACCCAGTGGGCTGGAATTACTTCGTCATGTACAGTAGCAGCAACTACTTCCTTCTGAGGTATGAAGGGGCCGTTCTCAAGGATTCCCATGTACAGTGGATGGACAACTTTGATAAATAACAAAATCTTTCTTTTTCATAAATTATAGTTCTCTTTATCAAAGACTGGAATCTTGATACCACTTGACTTCTGAACACTCGTCATGATCTTCAGATTTGTATATCAATCTGGATGCTCTGATACCAGTCGTTGGCCCCGGAGTATTACAGAAGGGGGGGTTGAATGCAATACTGATAAAATTGAATCTTTAAAATCAACAACAATAATAAAGATTATAGATTATCAGTTGAGATATTCAAATGTAAGTGGAACAAGATTTCTCACAAAATAAATGTTTAATTTATCTTGTGAAGTGGTGCTACAACGTAGAGAAAGAATTCTCCAGCTGCGAACTTCTTGAGATACAAGTTGTTTTGTTGTTGTTGCATACAGAAAGAAATTAGAGACATGTCTCTAAGTAGACTAAGATACTCTGTTGTCCCTTTCACATGGGGTGTTGAGCTGCTGTCAGTTTCAAGTGGCAGCTCATTACAATTTGCACACCCATGTGACTTTCCTAAATTGCTATACAGACAGTGTTAACGTTACAAGTAAAGCAACCGAGATTCTTTCTATTTCTAGCTAATACAATTCTAGTAGATGTGGATATATCATACTCTTTGAATTGACCAGCCTTGTATTGTGATCTCTCAAGCTTCTGTCGTAGTCTTTGCAGGTCTGCTACAAACGATTGAGTGTTGCAGCAAATCTGTTTCTTGAACGTATAACCTGTCATGGGCTTTGACTAAGAAAAATACCCAAATCAAATAATTCAGTGTGAAAGTAACCTTAACCGCCAAGTCTGCTGTCGAAGGAACATTTAGATGTTGACAATATGAGCTCCCTCCAATGTTGCTGTCGGAACTCCAGACTTGATGTCAAGTGTGAGAATGTTATTGTCCCATGCTTCAGCCAATGTTGCTGTCAGATATAGCTTTGTCGTGACTTTGCAACATTTGTCTTCTTGTAACCTTACTGTCAAGAGCGTGACAATAACTTTTATTCTTGCTGTCTTCTGGATGTATTCCTTGAGACTTGAACAAATGTATGAACTTCTCCCAAGACATACAATTATTACACGACAACAATTATTTGATTACAAGAACATACTCTGGCTGTGATAGTATGTTCTACTTAGTAAAAACTAATTACATGGAAATATAGTTAAGTTGTCTCTATGCTATCACCCATAAATCCCAACAGTTCCTGAACACCAGGTTCCTAAGATTAGCCGATAGAAAGATCTAGAAGCTATCTAGACAGATGTAGATTTATTATTGGAGCGTACTTCTAGGACACAGTTGATCCTAAATTGCCTCTAATAGATGTCAGAATTATAGTAGAGTACGAACTCGAGTTCTACTCTACTTAGCCAACCAGTTTGTGGTAAACTCTAAAGGAACCTGAGTCCAACACGAACTAGACTACCTTATACAGCTGATCAAGCAGAATTAGCATAGCATTAGAACTACGTGAGCTTGATTCCTATATAAAGGATACATAGGCACCGTGAGAGGGGATGGATTTTAGCTCTCTAATTTTCTCTAAAGGAACCTGAGATTATTAGAGGCACTCTCAAGCTCAGCTCACCCCCACAAACACAACCCAAATCTTCCATAGAACAGTTGATCGTTAACCTTTACAACTCACCAAAAACCTCACAAAAGTTATTACGAAATCCACTCATCAACAATATCCATAAATACATATTTTTTAAATCAAAAAATATTTACTAGAAAATCACAATTTTAATTTGAAATCAATCACGATATACTATTATATAGTTTAAATTAAATTTAATAATTAATAATTCATTAACCAACCACTATTTTAATATAAAATCAATCATAATCACATTATCATACATTATAAATCGATTTTTATAATGTTTATTGTACAATTATAATCGATATTAAATAATTAAAATTTAACTTAACTAAAAATATGAAAAAAATCGGATTAGAAAACAGATTTTAAATCACTTGGATAAAATCTGTAAGAACCCAGATTTATGGTAGAATTAAAACTTTTTATTATGTATTGATAAAAGAATGAACGATGATTCCGATTTTAATGTACTAACAGTTCTAATAAATGAATATGGAATGGATATAGATTCCAATGTTTATATGTCATGAAGAATGCAATGGGTTGACGATTTAGATTAGAATAATCTATCTCCTAGTAGGTTATGGTTTCCTAAAGAGGAAAAGATATTTCCATGTTATCTAAATCGATATCTGTTATAAGACCAATGGTTCCGTAAAAGAGATAAGGAACGCTCGAAAGAGAATGAGGACATTTTGCTAAGTGCAGGGAATAAAAAGAAAATAAGTGATGAATAGTGTTTTTGGGGGAAATATGAATATTATCAGACGACACTATATAGAAGTACCCGGAACGGATTTCTGAGTTCGTATTAATGATCCAAGGGGAAAATAAGTGTATGTAAAAGATATCGGATTATGATAAATAGCACTTTTATTTTCTCCGAGATTTCCCTAGACACTGAAAGATTTAAGGACTTAATAAAAAATTTGGGGACGTATTCATAATCTGTGGAATATATAAACGTAAGATCGTCTCGTCAGATCACAGAAATTTAAAAATTATTTTTCCCTAAACGGACCAGATTGGGCCAGAAATTGAGATGGACTAATTATTTATTCCAGAGAAATATTTCGAAGGCATATTCTCAATCTAGGATATATATAAACGTAAGTAGGATTCGTCAGAATTCATAAAAGAGCGAATTGGAGAAAACTGATTTAACGAAGTAAAAACGATAAAGTGAATGATGGAAAATATCCCGAAACCCGAAAAATCTCAAATTTCAGAGAGAGCTTCATATTAGTAAGTGGTGACTAAGTGCACAATTAGAAAAGTTATTTGAGGAATAGAAATTGAATTTCTTAAAAAGAAAGAGAAGGAAGGAGGACGAGACGCACGGTAGGTTACGATATACGCTCGCACACGGAACAGAAACTCATTTAGCTTTATTACAACCAACCACAAGTAAATATCTCATATTTCTCTCATCTTCCTCCCACTTTTTCTCTCCATGGCCGAATTCATGCTTGCCAAAGGGAATCATGGCTAGCCTTGTCCGTTTCTTGCGTTCTAGTACTCCAATCGAAGCCCTTTCCGAGCTCTACGCATCTATGGTAACCACTCTCTTCACCTCCAACCTTAGCTTGTTCATTTCTCATGATTTATAGGCTGTGCTACAGTGATTTTAATTTTGAAACTTCTTAGAATTTGAAATTGAAAGGATGGATGAGTAATTAAGGTTATGGGTTAGTCGTTTATGCGTTTAGCTTAGCGATTGCATGAGTTATCGATAGATTTTCATAAAAATGAAGAACCCACTGGTTATGCACGGTTTTTAGGCTGATTAATGGAGTATATTTTATGTTAAGATGTATGGTATGCCCGGTGTGGCTTGGTTGTGTTGAAATAAATTTAGAAACGTTCGATTTATAGCCGTCGTAATTCCGAAATTTCGTTAACCCATAAATTTCTGCATCACGGTTGCTATAATTCACTTGCCCTTGTAGATCTTGAGTCATAGACCACTTTGGCGAAAGAATCGAAGCATTTGGACTTACGATTTTGGAGTTATGGTCAAATTCGTAAAAGTGGTTCGAAACCGTAAACAAAAGTTCGTAACTAAAATTGGATTCCTTTAATACTACGAAATCAGTGGCGAATCTTGACAATTAAATATTAGAGGTAAAAAGGAAGGTGTGAGAGAAAACCACATGTCGAATGGATCATTTTCCGATTTTATAAAAATGTTCGAATCAAGGTTAAACGCGAACGAACCCCTAGAAGCATACTTGGTTATGACTTTGGTAAATGACTTAGAAAATGGGCGATAAATCTCGAGGTATAATCTTGGTTCGTAAACGGCCGACCTTAAAACTTACATGACTTAAGTATATACCAAGTGTAAGTATAGTGACGTGTCTTAGTAGCGGACGAATGTCGGGTGATAAGTGATAATAAAAGGGAGTTACACTAAGAGGTGTATAACGAGATAATTTGAAAACGTGTTTCGACTTAAGTTAAGTTAGACTTAACCTTCGAAATGTTAAGTAATTGACCTCGGTTACTGTGACTATTTATAGATCACTGGATTGACGCGAGGCACACTACCCCTACAGGATTACCAGGCAAGTTTCCAATACCTTGGAACTGTTGTTGTGATAATATATATGATTATTGTCATACATATGCCATAGCATGCATGCTTGTTTTCAAAGTATATTGGAATACTTGTTCCCTGAAATGATATTGGCCTATAGACTAGATATGAAGTATCAGTTATAAGCCGGATTGTTTTGGCAAAACCCTTAGTGAAGGGCGTATGATATTCATTTTTTAAAAATAGACCGGGAGTCGGTATTTTGGGATATAGAAATAGTCGTGGAAACCCGGAGGGATTCCAGTGACAGTTTATTTGAGGAATGTTATTTATGAGCATTATTTATATTTCCATAAAGTATTGATTACTTGGAAATTATTCGAGGAATGCTATTTGAATATTATCTCAATCGAGAAGTACTATATGAATATTATTTTGAATATTCATTCGTGTATATTTATTTACTAAATATTATTTTAATATTCATTCGAGCTTTAATTACTTAAATGAATATTAGTTTCGAATATTCATTTAGAGTTGATTATTCAATGAGTAATTACTTTAATATTCTTGGAAATTTATTTATAAAATGAATATTATTTTAAATATTCATTTAAGATTTTATGTACTTGATGAATATTATTTTAAAGCACTCATTGGGAGTTCTAATTACTTAAGGTATATTATTCGAATATTCCTTTAAAGTTTTGATTGTTAAATGAATATTATTTTGATATTCATTTGAAATGTTATTTGTTAAATGAATATTATTTGGATATTCATTTGGAATGTTATTTGTTAAATGAATATTATTTGGATATTCATTTGGAATGTTATTTGTTAAATGAATATTATTTTCAAATATTCATTTAAGGTTTGATTTATTTAGTAAATATTATTCTAAATATTTGTTTAAGTTTATTTATTTAATGAATATTATTTTGAATATTCATTTAAGAAGAGATTTATTTAGTAAATAATTCTATATATTCATTCGAGGATTACCTACGAGCAATATTATGATCTAATCCTATTCCTTAATTATTATTGATTTAATAGATATTCTTGGAATATTTATTTAAATTCTTTTGAGTTCCTCTTATATTGATTCATTTTATTCAAAGATTATATTTCACCTTCAGATATGGTGTAAAATATTTTGGAGTATTTTATGACTATTTTATCAAGGGGAGGTTCCCAAACTTTATTTTCATTTAAATCTATCTTAAAGAAGATTTAAATACTCGCTCAACTTTCGAACGTATATAAGGGTGATAAGTGGATTTTATCTCCACTTGGAGCGTTCTAAATCGGCTTAAATTGATTGTCTTGGGCTCAAGTTTCTTGTAGTTTTGATGTGTTTTGCTTAGTTGTGCAGATTTACGAGAATGTTGACTAAGGTGGATGCTTTTATAATTTTTTGGGAATTAATTGATTAAAATTCGGATTTTTAAGAAGGGTTGCGCAGTCTACACTGTTTGGGCCATATCTTGAGTTCTAGAAGTCAGTTTTGGGCGATCTTACTGTCCACGCAAAGATAACGAGATTTTCTATCATTCTAAAGTGGTCCAGAGGCCCAATTACGTCTGGAACGGCTCTGGAAAACAGAAGAAAAGTCAGCTACGAATTTCCCTTAAAAAACAGAATCAGTTTAGGAAACGTATTTCGCAGAAATTCTATTATAATTCTGTTTTGGTATTTTCTTGCTGGGCAAGACTTCTAGAGCCTATATAAACACATCCAACCCTTGTAAATTGTATCATTAAGATTATCATTAGGAGAATAACCATTACATATCAATTACTTAGATTTATTTGTATCTTTTCATACTTTGTTTTTATCATGGTTTCATCAGATCCCATGATGACGAGAGGTTCGATTATGAACTAATCTTTGTCATGGGATTCTAACGGATTTATTTATGGAGCTTTAGTATCTTGATGCTTTACAGATCTGTGTGTGATGTATATCTGATATCCTCGTATGGTTGTGATTCATGTGTTTAGATGCGTCATGAACATCTAATTTGTTAATCTCTTGCTAAACGAGAGTGGATCTTGAGATTTAGAACTTGCCATGCTAGCATAGGATAGGTTGATGTTTTAACATCATGATTTGTGGCATGATTAGAGATAATATGCTACCTTATGTGATCAATGTGGATAACTTGCTCTTCAACCGTTATGCTTTCAAATTCTATAGAGATATAGGGTCTAAGCATAATTGGTGTCTATTCATCTTCTATCTCTTTTGTGGATGTATGTTTAGTTTGGTATTCGTAAACTGAGAAGTAGCGTATACTTGTTTCGTGTTGTCCGATCAGATATCATAACCATTGCATATAGTGATTAAATGCGTCAGATCTAAGCGAAGTATTTAATGAAGTTAGGATTCCATGGTTTTTCTTGCAGAAGTAATTAGATTTCAATTCTTGCTAGTTAGTTAATTTGTAGTTTTGTTAATTTGCTTTTTTTAGTTAATTTAGATAGTTAAAAACCATATTTGTTATTTGTCTTAGCAGTGCATAATAACCATACACTGTTGCATAGGTGCGTTTACTGAATTAAAACCATAACCAGATCTCTGTGGGAACGAACTTGACTTATATCTGTATTACTTGTGACCACGTACGCTTGCGTGATTTAGTGCAATCAAGTTTTTGGCGCCGCTGCCGGGGATCATCGGTGTTTTATTTTTGGTTTATGTGCTTGTCAATAGTGGTCGTTAGCGTTCACTGACTCGGATTTGTTTTTTTTACCTGTCTTGTTTAGTTTGGTGTGTTCAGGTACTTGAGTGTTTGAAGATGGCATGCGAGGAGTTGCCATGGTGGGCATATTCGAGGACATCCATGCCTCAGCAATGTGAGCAGTGTTTGGGCGTTCATGATCCCTCACAATATTGTTACTACGAAGGAGTTGATCCATATGTCAATTATGAGGAGCAACCATATTTTCAATACCATCCTCAACAGTACCAGCAAGATGTTCCAGATATGTCATATGTCAGTTATGAGGAACAACCATATTTTCAATACCATCCTCAACAGTACCAGCAAGATGTTCTAGATACTTCATATTTCTTTGTTAATGAAGAGTTTCAACATCAGCAACCTACTCCTAATTTTCAGTCAGATGAGGTTGTAACTATGGAGGAGCTTAGGATGCTTGAAAAAAGTAATGAGGAGTCTCTCAAATCTTTGGAGATACTAGTTGCTCGAGCTTTGAGTGCCTTGGAACAAGAGAAACAACAATTCATATTAGAGGCAATTCCAGAGAATAACGGTGACTTGGAGCAAGGTACTACATGCATAATCGAGGAAGACAAATTCCAAGGTGAGGTGAGCGTTCATAAACCGTGTGAGGAATTTGATCATGTTAGGATGGTGGATGATTTGGAAAGGGCACTATTTGGGACGGACACTGATGAGCTACACAAATTTCAAGAATTGGTATGTGCGTACCAAGAGGCTGATGAACATGGGAAAGATGCAGGTCTTCTACTTGTCTCAGAGTTTAAAGATGGAGGTAGCGCATTAGAGCCAATGGAGGAAGTTCTCTTTGAGGAACCAAAGGCTTCAGCAACTTACATTTACCCTCCTCCATTATATTCAAGAGAAGCCCGTGAGTGTGTGTTGTTCTACAAATTGACAGATTTTGGGTAAACAGATGAAGGCATTGGAATTGGACATAGTTGTTACACGAATACGCCAAGCGAGGAGAAGGGGCAGAAAGTGTGCCGCCGTGATGATGATGAAGTCTCACGAAGAGAGGATCAGGCCAACTATTATCATCCTTAATGGAGGCTTGGAAGTAACGTCAAGCTATTGACGTTATAGAAGCGCTTCTTGGGAGGCAACCCAAGGTATGTTTTTTACTTTCCCTTGTATTTACTTCCATTCAATGAGGACATTGAATATTCTAAGTTTGGGGGTGGTTTGAGGGATAAGTAGTGTATATATATGTGATTGTTAGTCATTGTGTTCATGTAGGATTTTATGCTTTGCATATTAGTAGTAGTAAATTATGCATTTATGTTCGTGATATCTACGTTTGTTTCATATATGACATTCTGTTTTTATGTTCATATATCATGTGAGTCCATAGTAGTTTGCATTTGCACCCATGCTTGATAGGAATTTTGTGTTGTTGACGCTTTTGATTGAGAAGTGATATGCTTTGTTCTTGTGCACACACATACACTAGTAAGTTGAAGCTAGTAGACTTATTGAATGTTGTAAGTGATTAGAAGGACATGAATATGTGCAAGATGATTTAGTTTGCATGCTTTGAATACAAGTAGGTGCATTGGAGAGATTTTTGCTTGGGATTAAGTATGTTTTTCCCGCCAAGTGAGCTTTTGAGCCGTATTGCATATTTGTTGCAATCTTATTCGTTTGCTTGAGTGTCCACGGATTGTTTGCATTGCTAGCAGTTGTTTGAGGTTTTTCTTGAAACGCATGACATTAATTGACGATTAAAATGATAAAGGCACTTAGGAATAACCGCATATTTTCCCATATTACCATACCATGTTTACATGATCAATTAGTTAACCCGTTGAGCTTAATCCTATTTTTTCGGTGACATACCACATTACTTGCCTAGACCTTTTTCTTGAATTGGCCTTACATTAATTTGAACCTACATTGTGAAAGGCTAGTAGAGTGCTTAAGGGAGTAATAAGGTGTGCAATGAGGGGTTTATTGTTGGTCATATTTTGGGGGAAATATTGAATATTGGGTTTGGTTGTTTACTTGATAGTTGACATGTGTAATAAATTTATGGGATCATTGTTATTGTGTATATTATTGTTCTTGTTATATTTAGCTCTCGAAAAGAAAAGAAAAAAAAATAGAAAAAAAAGAAAAAAAAAGAAAATATATATATATATATATATATATATATGTATTATGAGAGCATATTTGTGTTTATTGTGATCCTACTTTAGTCGACTATTCGAGTGTTTTTGTTGGAAGAAAAATAGTAAAATTTTGTGGGGAGGGAAATAGGTGGTTGTGTATGAGTATTATAGTTCCTACTAGCTTTTGACACTTCACCTGTTTTGGCTTATTTGACATACCTTGTCCCTAGCCCCGTTACAACCCAAATAAAGACCTTTTGATTATCGTCATTGATGTATGTTGTGTTAAGAGTTAGATTGATACCAAATGTCAAGCGTGTTTATGATTTTGTTCGAATTGAGTGATACACTTACCCTTGTTCTTGAGTGAATATTTTTTTGTGAGTGGATTGTGAGTGTTTACTTGTTTTTGCGTATGAGATCCCGAGTTTTGTCTCAAAGATGTACTCTTGTAGGGTTAGCATGTTTACTAACTTATTCTTACATTTGACATGGGCTTGTGAGAACTTATGCATGTTCATTGAGTAGACTATGTGAATACTTGCACTTTCGATACCAAGACATTACATTATTACTTTGATTCTTAAGTTGATATGGCATGAGAGGATTTGAAGGTGTGGTGATGTATTAGTAGTAAATCATTTGCATTTTCATATTAGCTGCATTCATGCAGTGCATTGCATTAGGTTAAATGGATTTTGTGGGTACATTCGCTATAGGCCCTCACGAGACCTTACCCGTCCACTAGGGCTGCCTAGGGGTTTAAAGGGCTTGTTGCATATGCCAAATGCAACCGTGATCACCTACGGAAGTGGTACTAGTTAGTTAGTTAGTTGTAATTGTTTATGCTTGAGGACAAGCATCGGTTTAAGTTTGGGGGTGTGATAAGTGGATTTTATCTCCACTTGGAGCGTTCTAAATCGGCTTAAATGGATTGTCTTGGGCTCAAGTTTCTTGTAATTTTGATGTGTTTTGCTTAGTTGTGCAGATTTACGAGAATGTTGACTAAGGTGGATGCTTCTATAATTTTTTGGGAATTAATTGATTAAATTTCGGATTTTTAAGAAGGGTTGCGCAGTCTACACTGTTTGGGCCATATCTTGAGTTCTAGAAGTCAGTTTTGGGCGATCTTACTGTCCACGCGAAGATAACGAGATTTTTTATCATTCTAAAGTGGTACAGAGGCCCAATTACATCTGGAACGGCTCTGGAAAACAGAAGAAAAGTCAGCTACGAATTTCCCTTAAAAAACAGAATCAGTTTAGGAAACGTATTTTGCAAAAATTCTATTATAATTCTGTTTTGGTATTTTCTTGCTGGGCAAGACTTCTAGAGCCTATATAAACACATCCAACCCTTGTAAATTGTATCATTAAGATTATCATTAGGAGAATAACCATTACATATCAATTACTTAGATTTATTTGTATCTTTTCATACTTTGTTTTTATCATGGTTTCATCAGATCCCATGATGACGAGAGGTTCGATTATGAACTAATCTTTATCATGGGATTCTAACGGATTTATTTATGGAGCTTTAGTATCTTGATGCTTTACAGATCTGTGTGTGATGTATATCTGATATCCTCGTATGGTTGTGATTCATGTGTTTAGATGCGTCATGAACATCTAATTTGTTAATCTCTTGCTAAACGAGAGTGGATCTTGAGATTTAGAACTTGCCATGCTAGCATAGGATAGGTTGATGTTTTAACATCATGATTTGTGGCATGATTAGAGATAATATGCTACCTTATGTGATCAATGTGGATAACTTGCTCTTCAACCGTTATGCTTTCAAATTCTATAGAGATATAGGGTCTAAGCATAATTGTTGTCTATTCATCTTCTATCTCTTTTGTGGATGTATGTTTAGTTTGGTATTCGTATACTGAGAAGTAGCGTATACTTGTTTCGTGTTGTCCGATCAAATATCATAACCATTGCATATAGTGATTAAAGGCGTCAGATCTAAGCGAAGTATTTAATGAAGTTAGGATTCCATGGTTTTTCTTGCAGAAGTAATTAGATTTCAATTCTTGCTAGTTATTTAATTTGTAGTTTTGTTAATTTGCTTTTTTTAGTTAATTTAGATAGTTAAAAACCATATTTGTTATTTGTCTTAGCAGTGCATAATAACCATACACTGTTGCATAGGTGCGTTTACTGAATTAAAACCATAACCAGATCTCTGTGGGAACGAACTTGACTTATATCTGTATTACTTGTGACCACGTACGCTTGCGTGATTTAGTGCAAACAAAGGGGACCTCACTTGAGAGGTGTTATTTGTTGGACTGCCCGGTCCTATACTTGCTAAACTATCTTGTCACTCACATCTTGATTCTTTCAAGCATCGATATGAATCTGTTTGGTTACCTCCTCAACGCTCGAGGGGTAAGAATTGATGGAACAAGTTGGTATCCATTAACAAGCAGCAGCTTGGGAAATATTGGTGAATTTTCCTTTCCAATTAGATATGACTACTTTGTGGAGTCTTATCAACAAGTGTTATACTTGGGGAAAGGGGGACGAACTTTACGTTTCAAAGTTATGGATGTGAAATGAACTAGGAGATGCGTAAGTGACCCAGTGGCGCCGGTCCAGCAAATGGCCCAACCGTTGGCCGAGGGGGTTCTAGAGGGCGGTCGACAAGTAAATCCGTCGATGCTTCCTTCTACATGTAGAGAACAAGAGGTGGGGAGCATAACATGCGACTGATCATCGTGTAAATGCTATGTCTCCTGGCGCGTCAAACTCCAGTATTAGTTCATCTCTCAATGTTGGAAATTTTCTGCAACATTATCATTGTTGGCAGGTTTGAAAAGTGTTTGAACTGGAATTGCAATATTCTTCCTGCAAGTTCCTCTATTATGAAAATTTGATAATATCTTGCTTATCTTAGACATAGCAGATATTTCTTCGGAACAATTACATTTTGAGTTACCTTGTAACTTCATCTGATACCTTATATTTGTACTACGTTCGTGAATGCATGGCATATGGTTTCAAAAATATTTTGGACTGTTATATATTATCATTGTTCAATTACATTTTTTTGGTGGGCTATTGCTCACCCTTGCATTATTTATTTATATCACAACAACAGCTAGATCAGATGGCCGCGCGAGGCGCACTCAGCGTAAGCAGGTGTCAGCCGTCAGAAGATTAACCGCTGAGGTTATAGCTACCATTACTGAGGATACAGCTACTGGTAGGCTAGTTGTTAGCATTTGAGCATCAAATGTATTTATTATATGGCATATACAAATGGATGGCAAAGAGTATGTACTGATTAATTGTAATTCTTTGGGTTGTAAGAACTCAAGCTTGTGATTAATAATATTTGGTAATTACTTTGATTTCATCTCTGGGACTATAACGGGTGTGTTCTATGTAGTTGTTTTGGGTCACAAGGTTGTAATTTAAATTATGTTGGTTTTATGGATGGATATTGAGACCGTAACGACCAGATCCCTGACCCTGGATCTGGGGGTGTTACAGAAATGGTATTAGAAATGGAATTGTCATGGCAAAGCTATTGCCCTAAACGAAAAGTTGGAATTAGGAGCATAAATGACATACAAATTGACTCCTTTTAAGTTTGGAAAATTCGAGGAAATATGGAATAGATTGATTGAGTAATAAAAGAGACTCGTGGAATGAGAAAGTGAAATCTAGATGGTTGAACGAAGGAAAGTTTAACCACAAACGTGTAACGCATATTGAGTAAAGGTGACGAGTGTTCCACTAATAAGATGACGGTGGAGTTAAATAATAGAAGTGAATGAGAATTAGACAATAAGAAGAATGTGATTGATAAAGAAAAGATGGGGAAATAATTATGAAATGTGAAGAAATGAATGTTATGAATGGATTGATGAAGGGGTTTTCCTAACGAGCTCTCGGAATGACAACCTGATAGTGTTAGTATTATGAATATGAAAGAGCCAGTGTCGTGGCGTGGAATGTCAGTAATAATAATGTCAAGCGAGAAATCAATGATTTAACCTGAGAGGTTGAAGGATTTTCCAAAAGTAAGTGATGCTAATATCGAACAAGAGTATAGGTCCATAGAATGATGGACAAAGCAGCAAGGACATGTGATATGTGAGATTACGATAAAGTAGTATTTGATACGAATACGATTATTTTTCTTCTCTAATAAACCTCTATAGTTCAGAGGTAAATTTTAAGTATGATATTTTTGACAATCATGAAGAATTTTTTTATATATAATTCTTTGAAATTCTTTTCTTTTCTTCTTCCTTAATTATCTTCTTCTAAATTGAGAAGAACAACCCTTTAAGGAGGGGAGGTACTGCTACGTGACTATCTGTCTGTGTGATAGAAGTCTAAGTGGAATGCCATTAATTGTTTAATTGCTTGTCAAGTACTAAAGGCTGGCCCCCTTCTGTACTAACTATGCAATATAACAAATGTTCATTGATCATAGTGATCTCTCAATAAATTTTCCCACTCCTATATATTGATCGAGATTGCGAAGATAAAATCAATCGGGGAATGCATAGTACGAGTGAGGTTATCTTCGAATTCGCAGCGAGATAGTGATACCGAAGTCACTACAGATACCAATAAGGGTAATAGTATATGACTGGATAAGATTATAACCCGGATAGTGTGTTGTACGAATTATAGCAAAGATTGAGGAAAAAGGATAAAAGATATATGGTTGCACTAGTGAGATGTGCTTTAAAAGGATTGGAATGTTTAAGGATCATCCGGAGAAATAAAAAGTGAAATGACCGATAAGTACCCAATTGTCTTCTACCTGATTCCGGGACAGAATCCTTTTAAGGAGGGGAGACTGTAAGAACCAAGATTTTTGGTAGAATTAAAACTTTTTATTATGTATTGATAAAAGAATGAACGGTGATTCCGATTTTAATGTATTAACAGTTCTAATAAATGAATATGGAATGGATATAGATTCCAATGTTTATATGTCATGAAGAATGCAATGGGTTGACGATTTAGATTAGAATAATCTATCTCCTAGTAGGTCAAGATATGGTTTCCTAAAGAGGAAAAGATATTCTCATGTTATCTAAATCGATATCTGTTATAAGACCAATGGTTCCGTAAAAGAGATAAGGAACGCTCGAAAGAGAATGAGGACATTTTGCTAAGTGCAGGGAATAAAAAGAAAATAAGTGATGAATAGTGTTTTTGGGGGAAATATGAATATTATCAGACGACACTATATAGAAGTACCCGGAACGGATTTCTGAGTTCGTATTAATGATCCAAGGGGAAAATAAGTGTATGTAAAAGATATCGGATTCTGAAAAATAGCACTTTTATTTTCTCCAAGATTTCCCTAGACACTGAAAGATTTAAGGACTTAATAAAAAGATTTGAGGACGTATTCATAATCTGTGGAATATATATAAGATCGTCTCGTCAGATCACAGAAATTTAAAAATTATTTTTCCCTAAACGGACCAGATTGGGCCAGAAATTGAGATGGACTAATTATTTATTCCAGAGAAATATTTCGAAGGCATATTCTCAATCTAGGATATATATAAACGCAAGTAGGATTCGTCAGAATTCATAAAAGAGCGAATTGGAGAAAACTGATTTAACGATGTAAAAACGATCAAGTGAATGATGGAAAATATCCCGAAACCCGAAAAATCTCAAATTTCAGAGAGAGCTTCATATTAGTAAGTGGTGACTAAGTGCACAATTAGAAAAGTTATTTGAGGAATTGAATTTCTTAAAAAGAAAGAGAAGGAAGGAGGACGAGACGCACGGTAGGTTACGATATACCCTCGCACACGGAACAGAAACTCATTTAGTTTTATTACAACCAACCACAAGTAAATATCTCATATTTCTCTCATCTTCCTCCCACTTTTTCTCTCCATGGCCGAATTCATGCTTGCCAAAGGGAATCATGGCTAGCCTTGTCCGTTTCTTGCGTTCTAGTACTCCAATCGAAGCCCTTTCCGAGCTCTACGCATCTACGGTAACCACTCTCTTCACCTCCAACCTTAGCTTGTTCATTTCTCATGATTTATAGGCTGTGCTACAGTGATTTTAATTTTGAAACTTCTTAGAATTTTAAATTGAAAAGATGGATGAGTAATTAAGGTTATGGGTTAGTCGTTTATGCGTTTAGCTTCGCGATTGCATGAGTTATCAATAGATTTTCATAAAAATGAAGAACCCACTGGTTATGCATGGTTTTTAGGCTGATTAATGGAGTATATTCGATGTTAAGATGTATGGTATGCCCGGTGTGGCTTGGTTGTGTTGAAATAAATTTGGAAACGTTCGATTTATAGCCGTCGTAATGCCGAAATTTTGTTAACCCATAAATTTCTGCATCACAGTTGCTATAATTCACTTGCCCTTGTAGATCTTGAGTCATAGACCACTTTGGCAAAAGAATCGAAGCATTTGGACTTACGATTTTGGAGTTATGGTCAAATTCGTAAAAGTGGTTCGAAACCGTAAACAAAAGTTCGTAACTGAAATTGGATTCCTTTAATACTACGAAATCAGTGGCGAATCTTGACAATTAAATATTAGAGGTAAAAAGGAAGGTGTGAGAGAAAACCACATGTCGAATGGATCATTTTCCGATTTTATAAAAATGTTCGAATCAAGGTTAAACGCGAACGAACCCCTAGAAGCATACTTGGTTATGACTTTGGTAAATGACTTAGAAAATGGGCGATAAATCTCGAGGTATAATCTTGGTTCGTAAACGGCCGACCTTAAAACTTACATGACTTAGGTATATACCAAGTGTAAGTATAGTGACGTGTCTTAGTAGCGGACGAATGTCGGGTCATAAGTGATAATAAAAGGGAGTTACACTAAGAGGTGTATAACGAGATAATTTGAAAATGTGTTTTGACTTAAGTTAAGTTAGACTTAACCTTCGAAATGTTAAGTAATTGACCTCGGTTACTGTGACTATTTATAGATCACTGGATTGACACGAGGCACACTACCCCTACAGGATTACCAGGCAAGTTTCCAATACCTTGGAACTGTTGTTGTGATAATATATATATGATTATTGTTATACATATGCCATAGCATGCATGATTGTTTTCAAAGTAAATTGGAATACTTGTTCCCTGAAATGATATTGGCCTATAGACTAGATATGAAGTATCAATTATAAGCCGGATTGTTTTGGCAAAACCCTTAGTGAAGGGCGTATGATATTCATTTTTTAAAAATAGACCGGGAGTCGGTATTTTGGGATATAGAGATAGTCGTGGAAACCGGAGGGATTCCAGTGACAGTTTATTTGAGGAATGTTATTTATGAGCATTATTTATATTTCCATAAAGTATTGATTACTTGGAAATTATTCGAGGAATGCTATTTGAATATTATCTCAATCGAGAAGTACTATATGAATATTATTTTGAATATTCATTCGTGTATATTTATTTACTAAATATTATTTTAATATTCATTCGAGCTTTAATTACTTAAATGAATATTAGTTTCGAATATTCATTTAGAGTTGATTATTCAATGAGTAATTACTTTAATATTCTTGGAAATTTATTTATAAAATGAATATTATTTTAAATATTCATTTAAGATTTTATGTACTTGATGAATATTATTTTAAAGCACTCATTGGGAGTTCTAATTACTTAAGGTATATTATTCGAATATTCCTTTAAAGTTTTGATTGTTAAATGAATATTATTTGGATATTCATTTGGAATGTTATTTGTTAAATGAATATTATTTGGATATTCATTTGGAATGTTATTTGTTAAATGAATATTATTTGGATATTCATTTGGAATTTATTTGTTAAATGAATATTATTTTCAAATATTCATTTAAGGTTTGATTTATTTAGTAAATATTATTCTAAATATTTGTTTAAGTTTATTTATTTAATGAATATTATTTTGAATATTCATTTAAGAAGAGATTTATTTAGTAAATAATTCTATATATTCATTCGAGGATTACCTACGAGCAATATTATGATCTAATCCTATTCCTTAATTATTATTGAATTAATAGATATTCTTGGAATATTTATTTAAATTCTTTTGAGTTCCTCTTATATTGATTCATTTTATTCAAAGATCATCTTTCACCTTCAGATATGGTGTAAAATATTTTGGAGTATTTTATGACTATTTTATCAAGGGGAGGTTCCCAAACTTTATTTTCATTTAAATCTATCTTAAAGAAGATTTAAATACTCGCTCAACTTTCGAACGTATATAAGGGGACCTCACTTGAGAGATGTTATTTATTGGACTGCCCGGTCCTATACTTGCTAAACTATCTTGTCACTCACATCTTGATTCTTTCAAGCATCGATATGAATCTGTTTGGTTACCTCCTCAACGCTCGAGGGGTAAGAATTGATGGAACAAGTTGATATCCATTAACAAGCAGCAGCTTGGGAAATATTGGTGAATTTTCCTTTCCAATTAGATACGACTACTTTGTGGAGTCTTATCAACAAGTGTTATACTTGGGGAAAGGGGGACGAACTTTATGTTTCAAAGTTATGGATGTGAAATGAACTAGGAGATGCGTAAGTGACCCAGTGGCGCCGGTCCAGCAAATGACCCAACCGTTGGCCGAGGGGGTTCCAGAGGGCGGTCGACAAGTAAATCCGTTGGTGCTTCCTTCTACATGTAGAGAACAAGAGGTGGGGAGCATAACATGCAACTGATCATCGTGTAAATGCTATGTCTCCTGGCACGTCAAACTCCAGTATTAGTTCATCTCTCAATGTTGGAAATTTTCTGCAACATTATCATTGTTGGCAGGTTTGAAAAGTGTTTGAACTGGAATTGCAATATTCTTCCTGCAAGTTCCTCTATTACGAAAATTTGATAATATCTTGCTTATCTTAGACATAGCAGATATTTCTTCGGAACAATTACATTTTGAGTTACCTTGTAACTTCATCTCATACCTTATATTGGTACTACGTTCGTGAATGCATGGCATATGGTTTCAAAGATATTTTGGACTGTTATATATTATCACTGTTCAATTATATTTTTTTGGTGGGCTATTGCTCACCCTTGCATTATTTATTTATATCACAACAACAGCTAGATCAGATGGTCGCGCGAGGCGCACTAAGCGTAAGCAGGTGTCAGCCGTTAGAAGATTAACCGCTGAGGTTATAGCTACCATTGCTGAGGATACAGCTACAGGTAGGCTAGTTGTTAGCATTTGAGCATCAAATGTATTTATTATATGGCATATACAAATGGATGGCAAAGAGTATGTACTGATTAATTGTAATTCTTTGGGTTGTAAGAACTCAAACTTGTGATTAATAATATTTGGTAATTACTTTGATTTCATCTCTGGGACTATAACGGGTGTGTTCTATGTTGTTGTTTTGGGTCACAAGGTTGTAATTTAAATTATGTTGGTTTTATTGATGGATATTGAGACCGTAACGACCAGATCCCTGACCCTGGATCTGGGGGTGTTACAAAATCCATACCTTCAAAAAATTGATTTTTTTGATAAGCTCAAAAATATATTTATTCATAATTTGTTAATAAAATTAATTACTAAATGCATATAAGTCAACACTACAAAATCGGATTTGAACAAATTTTAAACATGCATATACGTTCTTTGCGCCCCTTTATATGCATTGAGCCATTTTCCAAAATTGCATATTTATTAATTAAATTTAATTCAAATATATTATTTTAGCACATGAGTCTACTTTAACTGTATTCTATAATATATTATTTTAATATGTCAAACTCTCGATCTACAATTGATATGGACAAAAAGTAAGCCCTAAACACACATTTAATGTGGCATTAATTAAACCTAGAATGGTCCAATCGTGGGGCCCACCAGATGGGCCCAAACCCTATTTATGATATTAATTTCGTAATTAATATTAAGGGTAATAACCAGCTCAGCAATAAGAGTCAGATAAGGATATTACTCCTACCAGGCTTAGCCTCCAAGGCACAGAATTCGATATGGGAACTGACTCCTACTGTAACACCCCCAAATCCGGGGTCAGGGATTTGGTCGTCACGCCGAAATTCTCATTAACAATTCACCTATTTAACAACATTAATCCATCTGTAATCATTTGATAACTGAAATACAATCATTGAGACCCCAACTACCAAGCATCTTATAGGTTATAGGGCTAGAAACAAGAACTAAAGTCTTTACATTACTCACTTCATTACATCCATTAAATAAAATTACACCGTGTCTTACAAATCTTGTTCCGCTAGTATAGCTTCGTTGAGAAGTATACCAGCAACTAGTTCTACTCTATACAATGTGATATATATATTACACATTAATAAAACCATATGTAACTTACTCCAGCTATAGATGTTCTGGATCACGTCGTCTTCATAAGGGTACCTTGTCTGCCTGCTTCTTCCGAGCTATGCAGATAATTCTCATCCGTTTACCTCTTTCTGAAAGGCTAATATATAAAACAACAAACAAGTATGAGCGAAAGAATTGCTCAGCAAGTGGTTACTAGTGTTCACAAAAATCTCCCATCATATACTTGGGGTTTTCATAATACCACGGATACTTAATATCATTAATAAAATATATGTATCCAATAGTCCAACATGAACTCTACATGAGTTCTAACGTTCTCACATAACTATACACACTCATACTCACTCTCGTTTCTAGTTTACTATAACCTCGGCTCTGATACCATTTCTGTAACACCCCCAAATCCGGGGTCAGGGATTTGGTCGTCACGCCGAAATTTTCATTAACAATTCACCTGTTTAACAACATTAATCCATCTGTAATCATTTGATAACTGAAATACAATCATTGAGACCCCAACTACCAAGCATCTTATAGGTTATAGGGCTAGAAACAAGAACTAAAGTCTTTACATTACTCACTTCATTACATCCATTGAATCAAATTACACCGTGTCTTACAAATCTTGTTCCGCTAGTATAGCTTCGTTGAGAAGTATACCAGCAACTAGTTCTACTCTATACAATGTGATATATATATTACACATTAATAAAACCATATGTAACTTACTCCAGCTATAGATGTTCTGGATCACGTCGTCTTCATAAGGGTACCTTGTCTGCCTGCTTCTTCCGAGCTATGCAGATAATTCTCATCCGTTTACCTCTTTCTAAAAGGCTAATATATAAAACAACAAACAAGTATGAGCGAAAGAATTGCTCAGCAAGTGGTTACTAGTGTTCACAAAAATCTCCCATCATATACTTGGGGTTTTCATAATACCACGGATACTTAATATCATTAATAAAATATATGTATCCAAGAAACCTCAATAGGGAAAGTATAATGATTAAAATAATCATTAAATGAACATGATAAGTTCATAATCACAATAATGACCTTTCCGTCAAAATATCTGCTATGAAAAGAAGATAAGCAAAAAATAATATATAAATATCATCTTTCATGATATATCTGTATTCTTTATTCCCATATGAATAGTTATGGCATTTTATAAAAGGATGAGGTTTCAAAACACACCAATAACCTTTTTGTAAAATCATGTATGCTATATCAACCATGAGCAGAATATCAGCATATAACTTAAAAGATGAAGTTATAAGGAAGGTTATTGTAACATCAGTTTCACACTTTTTAAAACCCTGCCAACATGACCAGCAAACCTTTCAGTACATGTTGCAGAAATATCCATAATTGGATGATGAACTAATACGGGAGTATCTCGCGCCAGATGTCACAACCTTACGATGATCAGTCATAAGTTGTGCATCTCCAAATTTTGTTTCTCTACATGTAGATGGAAGAACTGACGGATTTACTTATCTACCGCCCTCTTGATCTCCCGCCAACGGTTGGGCATAGTCGGGACCGGCGCAACTCGGACCCCTTTTAATAATGATGGACCGTCCCACGGCCTCTTACACGATTATCAGTGATGGACTGATTCACAGCCTCATACACACATACTCCTAGTTCGAGTAAAATCCATGATTCTGAAACGTAAAGTTCGTCCTCCTTTTCCCCGAGTAATAACTCGTTGATACAACTCCACAAAGTAGTTGTATCTAATTGGAAAGGAAAATTTACCAATATTTCCCGAGCAGTAGCTCGTTAATGGATTAACACTTGTTACAACAATCCTACTCCTCGAGTATTGAGGAAGTAGCCAGAGTCCCCTGACTCATAATAACTGGGCTCAAAATAAGTTCTCGACATTTTTCGTGACTCAGAAGTCAGATAAAATAGAATTTCTCAAATAGAGTTTCCCAGTTTTGAAGGAAAACGACGCCATTGCAGGCTAGGAGTTGATTTAAGATCATCAGGGAAACCTTATAATACTTTTGGAAAATCGTTGTTAAGCAACATAGATTAGGTGCTCAACGTTATTTAGGGAAAACCCAGAAGATCGAAAGTATTCGAGATACTTTTAATAAAACTCAGAAATCTACTCTATAATTATTGAAGTCAAATATGCTTTTAAATACATAAACTATTCCATCTATATTAAAAGTATTTAATAAATATTCAGATAATATTTTTAAATCAAGAATGTTTAAAGAATATATTTAAATAAAATAATTACGCTTAAACCCAGAAGTGAATATTTAAAATAATATTCATTAAATAAATAATCATTAAATGATTATTCAAAAAGCCTTTAAATGAATATTCAAAATAATATTCATTTAATAAATAAATAATGAAATAATCTATAATTAACAACCTTTAAATGAATATTCGAAATAATATTCATCAATTAAATAGCCCTTAATAATAATGATAAAGTATTTAAATGAATATCCAAAATAATATTCATTAACTTTAAATGAATATTCGAAATAATGTTCGTCAAATAAACAACCCTTATTAATAATAAGGAAAACTTTAAATGAATATTTAGAATAATATTCATAAAATAAATAATCATCTAAAGATAACTAGAAACCTTTAAATGAAAATCCGAATTAAGATTCATGTAAATAAATAACTCACGTATGATTATGAAATCATACTTTAAATTAATATTTGAAACGATATTTTTCATGTAATTATAATCCTCGAATATTATTTACTAAATAAATAATACTCAGAAAGTAATTGTAATACGTATACGATATACCGCCTCGCGGTTCGTAACAAATTAGTCGAAACATATGCCCCATACTAAGGGCTATCACAAACCCGGCTTATAGCTACTAGATCACCTCTAGTCTATAAGTCGTCTAATTTAAAAATCACACTTCAAGTATGACAATATATTAAGTCAAAACAACTATGCATATACCTTGCATCGTATATCGTGAAATATTCAATAATACTCTTAATGAAATAATTTTTGATTTATATTCCTCAAGTGAGATAATACTCAAATAACAATCCTCGAGTCTTTACCAAATAATAAATACTTTTTGAAATTTTAATAATGATACTAAATAACATTCCTCGGAGTCCATAGTACTTTGCCGCTGGAATCCCTCCGGGTTTCCATGACTATTTATATATATCAAAATACCGACTCCCGGTCTAGAGTCGAACACAATAATTATGCTCTTATACTTAGAGCTACAAGATCCACCGGTTCACAACTATTCATCTCAAATCTTATAAGTGAATCAGAAGGCCAACTATATATACATGGCAATATAAGCAATAATTGCAAAACTGTGTAACTCTATACATGGCAAAACAGGAACACAGAGCCAATACTACAAAGTATGGTTTAGAACACTTGCCTGGTATTCGAGAAGTAGTAGGGCACGTGACAATGTCGAACAATCTAGACAAAGTCAAAGAAAACATTCGGTTAATCCCTTGGATACTCTATTTATACATCAACGCTTAAACACATAAGCGAGACACAACTATGGTACTAATAGCTTGATTTAGGCTCGTACTAGGTCCATGTTAATCAAAAAATACTTAGGTCGAAGATTCGTTTTAGCAATTGGATCTCGTTCGCTCGTTTTACTAAGTGGTTCTCAAAGTTATAGCCAAGTGCTCTAAGGGGTTTCTTGGCACTTAACCTTGATTCGAACATTTTTATAAAATCGGAAAATGATCCATTTGACATGTGGTTTTCTCTCATACCTTCCATATGATCTCTAGTATTTATTTACCAAGATTCGCCACTGATTATCATGCTTTACGAGGGTTCAATTCAAGTTACTAACTTTTACTTACGGTTTCAAACCAATTTTAGTAATTTGACCATAACTCCTAAACCGTAAGTCGGAATGTTTCAATTCTCATGCCAAAACGATCTATGGCTCGAGATATACAAGGACAAGTCATAACATTACCAAGGTCAGGAATTTATATTAACTTCCATGCTCGGTTTCTAAGTGTTAACAAAAATTCGGCATTACGACGGCTATAATTCGGACGTTCCAAAAATCATAATCATCCCACCAAGCCACACCGGGCATCAATACAATTTATAAACATGATTCTCATCTCAACAAACCCTAGAACCACTGATCTTAACCTCAAAATCATCATGCTTCTTAAATCACATAACTAACTACATAATCATGCTTATAATCACCACTATAATCATACAAAGCTAAAACCATCAAAAACATATATAAATCTCAAATCAAATGCTAGGGTTTCAAGAGGTCTACCTTCCTTGGAGTATTTTCTAGCCTCACTAAGCTTTGTATGATCCTTGAGTGGTCTTAAGCTAGCTAAATCAACCATAAGAATCAAAGAAAACCAGATTAGTTCTTGAAGAACACTATTCATCACTCAACTTGTAAAAATCATAAAAAATCGAAAAACAAGAGTTTAGCTCTCAAACTTTTACCACATCTTGGGTTCTTCATAAGCTTTGTTTTGAGCTATAGATCATGAAATTTGAAGCTTGGAAGCTATGGTTTTTAACCCGTTTTTCCTACTGGATAGAAACTGGTCAGATTGGGTTTCCCAACTTTGAGCATGGATTTGACTAGGTTATACTACTTGGATTGCAATGAAATTTTGAACGAACCTTGCCCATGGAGTGGAGAAGCTATGGTTAAAATATGGTGATTTTAGACTCTCTAGATTGGGAGATATGAATTTTTATTTCATAGTGCTTCTTGCTGGGCAGGTTTAAGAAAATGGAGAGAGATTGTGTTTTCTTGATTTGTTTTGTGGTAATAATGCATAAAGTGATCCTTTGATAGATAATATCTCATCTTGGTTGTGTTAGTGGAGTGTGATGCACTAGATGATGCAATTGGGCAAGACATGTGTTGTGTTTTAAATGGTTGCTAGCTAACTTGGAGTTGGATTTAGCTAAGTACTTGTTCATTCCATAACCAAGCTAGTTACTTGAGCCCACTTGGTTTCTAGATATTTTCTAGTGGCTTATGCATGACTCTTGCTTCCACTGGTTGTTTCTTTTGTCCGGTTATTGCTCAATTTCGCTAATCGTTCGAAAGAATATCTCAAGGATTTCTACTTTGGGTTTTACCGGAAACCTTCTTAATAATAACACTAATATATTTAATCCTCCTTTATAATTCTTGGATTTAAATCCCTTAAATCTTTTTAATAAATCCTTCCTTTGACTCTTGATATACCATATCCTTAATCCATGATTCGTTCGCTCAATCGCTTAATCTCGTTTTAATAACTCAGCGGTTTCTAGAACGTTCATTTCACTGTCTCAGAGGTTTTCGTTCTAAATCCTCAAATCAAATATAATAAAATCCTAACATATTAAATCCTTAATTCCTCAAAATTAATATCTCATTTCTTGAATATAATAATATATAATTCACCGTCTGGTCAAATATTACACCAAAATACAAATTGGAATTTCTGAATTCCGATCGTCTTTGCATACACTTATTTGCTCTGTAGATCACTAATATGACTTCAGAATATCCATCCTATGTCTCGTACATAAATGACATGAAAAATTTTCTTAATCCTCAAAATCACTATTCATCCACCAAAATCACTATTCACGCATGATAAACAATATTCACGTATATACTTATTCTTAATAAGAAAAGTTTTAATTCTACCGAAAAATCTGGGTTCTTACAGTCTCCCCTCCTTAAAAGGATTCCGTCCCGGAATCAGTTTAGGAATCACTGGGGTTACTCCTCCTTTATTTCACTCTTTCACTTCCAGGTGGATTCTTCCACATCTTGATTTTCTCACGATTTCTTTTAGTTTGAAAACCTTGTTCCTTACACTTGCTCATTTCTATTCATGATTTCCACAGGAATAACTTTAGTATCATGCATCTTCAATCTCATATTCTCTATCTTGTTTGCGTAGAAATAACCAATATAAATTGGCTTGTCATTCTGCAACATGCCATTTAGCTTATCAATAGCGGTACTATCTCCATCTATCTTGGGCTTCTACTAGCCGTTTGCTGGTAAAACCTTTTGTCTCGTTGGCTTGTCGAATTAACTCGGTTTCCAATATCTTTACCTTGCCAGCCTCCTTCCAACACAAGGAAGAGCGACAACCCTTCTCATAACGGTCTCGTAAGGTGGTATCCCTATACTTTATGGTGCCGTTTAGGTGCATCTAATATCTCGGACTTTGGGTCTTGTGTAAGATCTCATCCTTGGATTCCCGAATCTTTGAAATCCATCTCCTTCTCATTTTGACTAAGGTATCGACCACCACATTGGCCTTCCCTGGGTGATAGTGTATCTGATAGTCATACCTTGATCTCTATCATGACATAAAATCTTAATACTCCGACCTTTAAATTTATCTTCTCTGTAAAATTTTCCAAAAAAATAAGCTCTAATAATACTCCTTGAAACAATTGTAAGAAAATATTGGTTATAATATATATTTCCTGTTCGTACTTAAATGGGCATATACTTTACCCTCTTTCTTGAAAAAATTTCCTTGCTCTTTCCTTTGGCATAATATATACTTGAGGCTTTTATGGTCCATATAATGTTTCCAATTCTTTTGGAGCGAAAACCATCGCTGCTAATTCCAATTTATGGGTGGGTATCTAGTCTCTTACTCTTTTAACTGTCTGAATGCATACACACTTACTCTACGGTGCTGTATCAGCACACAATCTAAACCTTTATGAGGTGCATCATTATATATCACAAAGTCTTCCTTATCATCTGGTAGGGCCAACACTGGGCTGACACCAACCTCTTTTCAATTCTTGCAAACTCTCCTCACACTTAGGAGTCCATCCCAACTTCTCAGTCTTGCTCGTAAATCGTGTCAACGGTGCTGCTATCTTAGCAAGGTCCTGCACGAATTTCCTATAATAGCCTGTCAGGTCTATAAAACTTCTCACCTCTGTGGGTGTAGTTGGTCTCTCCCAATTGAAACAACTTCTATTTTAGCAGGATCCATTAATACTCCCTTGATAATACTCACCCATCTTAGAAATTGGCTTCATTAACCCAGAATTCACACTTTGAGAGTTTGGCATACCACTGCTCTTCTCATAATACCTTTAAAACAATTTTTAAATGTTCATCCTCTGGATATATCAAGACGTCATCAATAAATACAATAACGAGCTTATCTAAATATTTCTTGAACACTTGATTCACTAAATCCATAAAACTACGGGTGCCTTAATCACCCAAATGACATTGCTAAACTCTCGTAGAGTCTATACCTATCGCGAATGCAGTATTGGGTATATCCTCGGGTTCAATCTTTAACTGGTGGCATCCAGTTCTCAATTCACTCTCGGAAAATACATATCATCTCTTAGCTAGTTTAGCAAATCGTTTCTCCTTGGTAGTAGGTTGATAAACTTGTTCCACGGTTTAGTGGTCAGGACCTCAGACTCTGAATCTGGTAACCCGAGTTCAATTCTCGTTAGTCGATATACACTTTCATTATTCCATCATTCTATTTTCACAACCAACACCGAGGCTCCCCACGGTGATGCACTGGGTCTTATCATACTCTTTCCCATCATTTATCACTGATTCGCTACTCTTTCCTTTCTACTAGGGTTAATCCATAACAGTTTCTATTTCCCGGTCCGATGGTAATCTAGGTAGATTCATTGGAATACGTTATCGAACTTGTCAATTGTCAGGGTTCTTTAACCCTTCACCTCAACACTTATTCTGCAATTTCAGAACTAGCGTCTGTTCGTAAACAACTTTTCCATAATCCCAATCCAACTATGGTGCCTCTATCGGGCACCGCTGTCACTGAAGTTTCCCATTACTTCGTCATTCCTTTCAGATATAGTTTGACCCAATTTTTATTCGTATAATCTCCTTGAGGAGGAGTAAACCGATTCTATCGATATGTCGATGGTATACTAATCGTTTTGGGACTCGCTCTTATCCTCGGCGATTCCATTGCGAATCTAATCTATATTAACGAATTTCGCTTGTCTGACCTGGTTGGCATCCCCTTGGAATTCATTAGAGATAACAAGAATCATGGAGCTATGAAAAAAATAGCTGCCATATCTAGACAAATGTCACACCATGGTGATCATAAGATTATGGATTTTAAAGCAAATCTTATTTGAAATAAGAGAATTTACCAAGTAGATCAATATGATCAAAAGAACTAACGTTGCGTGCCTCAGTTAAGACATTACTAAAGGTAATTAGCCTTCTTGTATTTCACAACACACAAGTGATGGCGTCCCATCAGACTTCTATCACATAGACAGATAGTCCTTGTGGCCCCTATAAGAATATGGTTATTCGTCTCGGTGGAAGAAGAAAAATATGAAGTAATTCGAAATCAAGGTAATAAATTATCGTCTTTCGACAAATAATTCTCAGAGGGACACCTGGAAGAAATTTCCAAGGTGCGATTTCAAACGAAAGAATAACCAGAAGATACTGGTATCTATAACAAGCAAGTGGTGTTGTACCACCGTAAGACTATCCATTATTGAAGGAAAGTGGAAGTTTGAATAGCTTCATTTGACAGGGCTTCAGAAACCTGAAAGTAGGTATCATGACAGCCTCTGGCACTACTGAAACCCAGTACGGATGAACACAAGTACAACAATGTATCTTTAGAAGAAGCTTATCCCATATAAGGAAGCTCTCGCTTAGAGAGATGTCAAATAATTCATAGGTCGGGGAGGTAATCAAAATGATTCACAAATGGGGAGGGTTACTACCAACGTCTCTACGGATGCCTTATATGTCGGCTCATCTGGCGGATAATCATTTAATTCTAAAGTTTTTTTTTCTTCTGCATGCACCTTAGAGTACTCGATAACTTATGCCATTATCGACTCGTACTAGTCACCACAGTCTCAACCATCAACATTTACAATCGTAGAGAGTTATACCCAACTCGGCGCAATCATCTCAAGCAACGGTCCATTCCACACAAAGGCTTCGATATCGGTGCCATCCTTAGTGTTGACGAATTCTATATTTCGAATAGGTGGTATTCTGGACGATCATTAGAAAAATACATGCTTAAATTCGGTATATATCCATCCTGTGTGCCACATAGCTTAACACTTTTGGCATAACAGCCTTTCATTTAAGTCAATCCCAGAATTTCTCAGTCTGTCTTGGTCCTTTAAATATGGTTCATCTTTACCGTCCAATCTCAACATCATCATTTTATCTCTACAATCCATTTTAATAATCCGGGTCTATCCACCAACCCACATGGCGGTTACCTTAACCAATCGACCAGGTTTGCTCTAGTTTTCACTCTCTTTGGCGACATTCTCTGATAATCAGAAAGACAAGGTTTGCCAAAAATTTGTCGAATCTCTTCCCAATATCAGGGAAATTTGGTCAGTCTATTTATCCACTGTTAATACTAGGAATTCAATTTCGAAACCTGAAGAAAAATTCTATGAACATCCAAATAGGTAGAATCGTAAGCAGTCATAATAACAGAATAATCGACATAAAGTTGGAAGTTTAACCACTAGAAAGGAACCAAATATACACCTCCCATAGAAGGGAAAACCAAAGTTTCACACGGAACATGCCACATTTTCCTCATACATATACGTCCGAGTAGTCTATATTACCAACAATCAGTTTACTTAACCCCCCACTTAAAGGGAACATTACTTTATAACTAGTCATTCATCAAAACCAGCAGTACCCGGATCTGACTCCGGCTTCTCAGTTCTATCCTCGTAATTTCCTCCTCGGCCGTCAGCCGGGTCCTCTACTCATTTGTCCTTGTATTTATTCCAATCAAATCAACAGCCAAGTTCCAAACGATCCAGTCATGGGCAACAGTTGATACCACCTTTATCTCGTCTATTCTTAAATCTCTACTCCATTCACTTCATCATATCTCCTGATGAATCATAATCGACTCCAAATTCTTGTCTTGTCACTTAATCACTCTCTAATGACTCTTTCGGTCCTCAAGTAAACATATCACATCTTTATCAATCGGCTCGTTCTCTACAAGATTATTCCCTTGACCTTCCATGAGGTCCTCCTCTAGATCCTCCTCTAGATCCTCCTCTGGATCCTCCTCTATCGGGCCAGCGTCCATCTCAAGGAACACATCATTATGTGTCTGCTCGGAGGCCTCAGGGTCTGGCATATTCGGTATCTCAACCCTCTCTATCACAATATCCGATGTCAACTTTCTATACTTCATCATAATTTTGAAAATTCCCTATAGTTCGGGGAATACATAACTGCATCCATGAATTCCCTCAAATCATCTTAAATTCATGTCTCGGGCGATCTATGCCCCTGCCGACCAATACTTATCTCTAAGCATTCTTTGGTAGATATTCATCACCACAAGAAGCGAGGTCTACATCATCATATTCTTCAACGTAGCATTCACACCTTAACTTAGCCGTTAGTACTATATCCAATAGTCCAACATGAACTCTACATGAGTTCTAACGTTCTCACATAACTATACACACTCATACTCACTCTCGTTTCTAGTTTACTATAACCTCGGCTCTGATACCATTTCTGTAACACCCCCAAATCCGGGGTCAGGGATTTGGTCGTCACGCCGAAATTTTCATTAACAATTCACCTGTTTAACAACATTAATCCATCTGTAATCATTTGATAACTGAAATACAATCATTGAGACCCCAACTACCAAGCATCTTATAGGTTATAGGGCTAGAAACAAGAACTAAAGTCTTTACATTACTCACTTCATTACATCCATTGAATCAAATTACACCGTGTCTTACAAATCTTGTTCCGCTAGTATAGCTTCGTTGAGAAGTATACCAGCAACTAGTTCTACTCTATACAATGTGATATATATATTACACATTAATAAAACCATATGTAACTTACTCCAGCTATAGATGTTCTGGATCACGTCGTCTTCATAAGGGTACCTTGTCTGCCTGCTTCTTCCGAGCTATGCAGATAATTCTCATCCGTTTACCTCTTTCTAAAAGGCTAATATATAAAACAACAAACAAGTATGAGCGAAAGAATTGCTCAGCAAGTGGTTACTAGTGTTCACAAAAATCTCCCATCATATACTTGGGGTTTTCATAATACCACGGATACTTAATATCATTAATAAAATATATGTATCCAAGAAACCTCAATAGGGAAAGTATAATGATTAAAATAATCATTAAATGAACATGATAAGTTCATAATCACAATAATGACCTTTCCGTCAAAATATCTGCTATGAAAAGAAGATAAGCAAAAAATAATATATAAATATCATCTTTCATGATATATCTGTATTCTTTATTCCCATATGAATAGTTATGGCATTTTATAAAAGGATGAGGTTTCAAAACACACCAATAACCTTTTTGTAAAATCATGTATGCTATATCAACCATAAGCAGAATATCAGCATATAACTTAAAAGATGAAGTTATAAGGAAGGTTATTGTAACATCAGTTTCACACTTTTTAAAACCCTGCCAACATGACCAGCAAACCTTTCAGTACATGTTGCAGAAATATCCATAATTGGATGATGAACTAATACGGGAGTATCTCGCGCCAGATGTCACAACCTTACGATGATCAGTCATAAGTTGTGCATCTCCAAATTTTGTTTCTCTACATGTAGATGGAAGAACTGATGGATTTACTTGTCTACCGCCCTCTTGATCTCCCGCCAACGGTTGGGCATAGTCGGGACCGGCGCAACTCGGACCCCTTTTAATAATGATGGACCGTCCCACGGCCTCTTACACGATTATCAGTGATGGACTGATTCACAGCCTCATACACACATACTCCTAGTTCGAGTAAAATCCATGACTCTGAAACGTAAAGTTCGTCCTCCTTTTCCCCGAGTAATAACTCGTTGATACAACTCCACAAAGTAGTTGTATCTAATTGGAAAGGAAAATTTACCAATATTTCCCGAGCAGTAGCTCGTTAATGGATTAACACTTGTCACAGCAATCCTACTCCTCGAGTGTTGAGGAAGTAGCCAGAGTCCCCTGACTCATAATAACTGGGCTCAAAATAAGTTCTCGACATTTTTCGTGACTCAGAAGTCAGATAAAATAGAATTTCTCAAATAGAGTTTCCCAGTTTTGAAGGAAAACGACGCCATTGCAGGCTAGGAGTTGATTTAAGATCATCAGGGAAACCTTATAATACTTTTGGAAAATCGTTGTTAAGCAACATAGATTAGGTGCTCAACGTTATTTAGGGAAAACCCAGAAGATCGAAAGTATTCGAGATACTTTTAATAAAACTCAGAAATCTACTCTATAATTATTGAAGTCAAATATGCTTTTAAATACATAAACTATTCCATCTATATTAAAAGTATTTAATAAATATTCAGATAATATTTATTAAATCAAGAATGTTTAAAGAATATATTTAAATAAAATAATTACGCTTAAACCCAGAAGTGAATATTCAAAATAATATTCATTAAATAAATAATCATTAAATGATTATTCAAAAAGCCTTTAAATGAAAATTCAAAATAATATTAATTTAATAAATAAATAATGAAGTAATCTATAATTAACAACCTTTAAATGAATATTCGAAATAATATTCATCAATTAAATAGCCCTTAATAATAATGATAAAGTATTTAAATGAATATCCAAAATAATATTCATTAAATTTAAATGAATATTCGAAATAATGTTCGTCAAATAAACAACCCTTATTAATAATAAGGAAAACTTTAAATGAATATTTAGAATAATATTCATAAAATAAATAATCATCTAAAGATTACTAGAAACCTTTAAATGAAAATCCGAATTAAGATTCATGTAAATAAATAACTCACGTATGATTATGAAATCATACTTTAAATAAATATTTGAAACGATATTTTTCATGTAATTATAATCCTCGAATATTATTTACTAAATAAATAATACTCAGAAAGTAATTGTAATACGTATACGATATACCGCCTCGCGGTTCGTAACAAATTAGTCGAAACATATGCCCCATACTAAGGGCTATCACAAACCCGGCTTATAGCTACTAGATCACCTCTAGTCTATAAGTCGTCTAATTTAAAAATCACACTTCAAGTATGACAATATATTAAGTCAAAACAACTATGCATGTACCTTGCATCGTATATCGTGAAATATTCAATAATACTCTTAATGAAATAATATTTGATTTATATTCCTCAAGTGAGATAATACTCAAATAACAATCCTCGAGTCTTTACCAAATAATAATTACTTTTTGAAATTTTAATAATGATACTAAATAACATTCCTCGGAGTCCATAGTACTTTGCCGCTGGAATCCCTCCGGGTTTCCATGACTATTTATATATATCAAAATACCGACTCCCGGTCTAGAGTCGAACACAATAATTATGCTCTTATACTTAGAGCTACAAGATCCACCGGTTCACAACTATTCATCTCAAATCTTATAAGTGAATCAGAAGGCCAACTATATATACATGGCAATATAAGCAATAATTGCAAAACTGTGTAACTCTATACATGGCAAAACAGGAACATAGAGCCAATACTACAAAGTATGGTTTAGAACACTTTCCTGGTATTCGAGAAGTAGTAGGGCACGTGACAATGTCGAACAATCTAGACAAAGTCAAAGAAAACATTCGGTTAATCCCTTGGATACTCTATTTATACATCAACGCTTAAACACATAAGCGAGACACAACTATGGTACTACTAGCTTGATTTAGGCTCGTACTAGGTCCATGTTAATCAACAAATACTTAGGTCGAAGATTCGTTTTAGCAATTGGATCTCGTTCGCTCGTTTTACTAAGTGGTTCTCAAAGTTATAGCCAAGTGCTCTAAGGGGTTCCTTGGCACTTAACCTTGATTCGAACATTTTTATAAAATCGGAAAACGATCCATTTGACATGTGGTTTTCTCTTATACCTTCCATATGATCTCTAGTATTTATTTACCAAGATTCGCCACTGATTATCATGCTTTACGAGGGTTCAATTCAAGTTACTAACTTTTACTTACGGTTTCGAACCAATTTTAGTAATTTGACCATAACTCCTAAACCGTAAGTCGGAATGTTTCAATTCTCACGCCAAAACGATCTATGGCTCGAGATATACAAGGACAAGTCATAACATTACCAAGGTCAGGAATTTATATTAACTGCCATGCTCGGTTTCTAAGTGTTAACAAAAATTCGGCATTACGACGGCTATAATTCGGACGTTCCAAAAATCATAATCATCCCACCAAGCCACACCGGGCATCAATACAATTTATAAACATGATTCTCATCTCAACAAACCCTAGAACCACTGATCTTAACCTCAAAATCATCATGCTTCTTAAATCACATAACTAACTACATAATCATGCTTATAATCACCACTATAATCATACAAGGCTAAAACCATAAAAAACATATATAAATCTCAAATCAAATGCTAGGGTTTCAAGAGGTCTACCTTCCTTGGAGTATTTTCTAGCCTCACTAAGCTTGTATGATCCTTGAGTGGTCTTAAGCTAGCTAAATCAACCATAAAAATCAAAGAAAACCAGATTAGTTCTTGAAGAACACTATTCATCACTCAACTTGTAAAAATCATAAAAACTCGAAAAACAAGAGTTTAGCTCTCAAACTTTTAACACATCTTGGGTTCTTCATAAGCTTTGTTTTGAGCTATAGATCAGGAAATTTGAAGCTTGGAAGCTATGGATTTTAACCCGTTTTTCCTACTGGATAGAAACTGGTCAGATTGGGTTTCCCAACTTTGAGCATGGATTTGACTAGGTTATACTACTTGGATTGCAATGAAATTTTGAACGAACCTTGCCCATGGAGTGGAGAAGCTATGGTTAAAATATGGTGATTTTAGACTCTCTATATTGGGAGATATGAATTTTTATTTCATAGTGCTTCTTGCTGGGCAGGTTTAAGAAAATGGAGAGAGATTGTGTTTTCTTGATTTGTTTTGTGGTAATAATGCATAAAGTGATCCTTTGATAGATAATATCTCATCTTGGTTGTGTTAGTGGAGTGTGATGCACTAGATGATGCAATTGGGCAAGACATGTGTTGTGTTTTAAATGGTTGCTAGCTAACTTGGAGTTCGATTTAGCTAAGTACTTGTTCATTCCATAACCAAGCTAGTTACTTGAGCCCACTTGGTTTCTAGATATTTTCTAGTGGCTTATGCATGACTCTTGCTTCCACTGGTTGTTTCTTTTGTCCGGTTATTGCTCAATTTCGCTAATCGTTCGAAAGAATATCTCAATGATTTCTACTTTGGGTTTTACCGGAAACCTTCTTAATAATAACACTAATATATTTAATCCTCCTTTATAATTCTTGGATTTAAATCCCTTAAATCTTTTTAATAAATCCTTCCTTTGACTCTTGATATACCATATCCTTAATTAATCCATGATTCGTTCGCTCAATCGCTTAATCTCGTTTTAATAACTCAGCGGTTTCTAGAACGTTCATTTCACTGTCTCAGAGGTTTTCGTTCTAAATCCTCAAATCAAATATAATAAAATCCTAACATATTAAATCCTTAATTCCTCAAAATTAATATCTCATTTCTTGAATATAATAATATATAATTCACCGTCTGGTCAAATATTACACCAAAATACAAATTGGAATTTCTGAATTCCGATCGTCTTTGCATACACTTATTTGCTCTGTAGATCACTAATATGACTTCAGAATATCCATCCTATGTCTCGTACATAGATGACATGAAAAATTTTCTTAATCCTCAAAATCACTATTCATCCACCAAAATCACTATTCACGCATGATAAACAATATTCACGTATATACTTATTCTTAATAAGAAAAGTTTTAATTCTACCGAAAAATCTGGGTTCTTACACCTACAAGGAAGGAGTCTAGAACTTTCCTCAAGGCGGTGACTTGCCCACCAAGTCATCTAATTCTACTACGATTCTAGGGCTTCTCAGCCTATATAAAGGGTCTGACCCCTCATTCTCAGAACTACGTCTTGGCTTGATTCTCAATACGAGATACGTAGGCACTCTGTGAGGACCGATCAGTCTCGAACACGGAAACAGCAATTAAAGCTCGAAGCTCACCAACCCCTTTGCATTAAATACACACAAACCCTAGTCACAATATTCATAACCTAGTTTTTATTCCACAACATTTGGCACCGTCTGTGGGAAAAAGACATCAACCATGGTTCGAACACGAAGAACAACACCAAGCACTACAGAGCCAATCGCTGTTGAGGCTCTGCCCCTAAGCTCTGCTCCACCTGTCACTGAGCAGGTACCTCCGGCCACAGGGGCGATTACTCAAACTCAGGTTTCTCAACCTCCAGGGACGAATCCCCATGCTGAGAAGACATTACCCATGGTCATTCACCCGGGTCAAGGAACCGGCTCCCTTCAGACGCTGGTGTTGATCCCAGTCGCCCGCCGCCAGGGGTACAGATCCATACTACAGATCTCCCCGTGAGTACTAACCCAATGTATGGCCTGCCTAATTACCCTCCTAGACCCAGTGGTCATGCCTTGCAGATCCGAGATCGGGAGTATCTTGACTACTCTGGCCCCTATACTGACGATTCATCGACTGATGATGATCGTGATGAAGCCCCGAGAAGGTGATGTGCTAGCAGAGAACGAAGAAGGAGAACACAAACTATCCATGATGGACCCCCCTTAACAGCTGCTGAAAGAATCAAGGCTCATGAGGCTAAGATTTTAAGGATAAAGGAAGATATTGCCAGAGAACAAGCTAGGTTGAATCAAACTCAGCCTCCTCCAACCTCAGGACCGATTCCCTTTATAGATCTAGAGGGTTCTTCAAGGAGGCAGAGAAGGGCTGATGCCCCAACTGGAAGAACAACGAGGATGGAAACCCCCAAGAGCAACCCCAAGGATTTGATGCCACTTGGGGATCCTGATGATCCCATACCCCCGTTTACTGAGGAGGTGATGAACGCTCGTATCTCAAAGAAGTTCAAGATGCCGACGATTAAAACTTATGATGGGACGGGTGATCCCGCGAACCACGTCAGGACATTCTCGAACGCGCTGTTGCTACAACCCGCAAGTGATGCCTTAAAGTGTAGGGTGTTCCCTCAAACCCTGTCGGGTATGGCTCAAAGATGGTATAGCTGGCTGCCTGCAAACTCAATTGGCTCCTTTAAGGAGTTAAGTTCTACTTTCGTTAGTCAGTTTATCAGCGGAAGAGTTCATGAGAAAAGTTCTGCATCCCTTATGTATGTGGTACAAGGGAAGAACGAAAATCAGAGAGACTACCTTAAGAGGTTCACCAAGGAGACGTTGAACATCACTGATCTGGAGAATAAGGTGGCCATGGTAGCCCTGGAACACGGAACCACTGACGAGTTCTTTAAAAGGTCATTGGCCAAGCATCCTCCTGAAAACATGGCGAGCTCCAATGAAGGGCTAATAAGTATATCAAGGCTGAAGATAGCATGAAGAAAGAAGCTGCGGGAGGTAATGGCAAGGGTAACAACGACTCCAAGAAACGAAAGCAAGACCAAGAGTACGATGCTAGGGACAAGTATCCCGTACTAGCAAAGACTCTGAATCAACATCGAAGAAGAGTATGGGACCAAGATTTTCTGACTATGCAAGGTTGTGCCCCTAGGAGTCAAATCTTGTTAGAGATCGAGAAGGATAAGGACTTCCGATGGCCGAACCCACTCAGGGGTGACCCCGCAAAGAGAAACAAGGATCAATACTGTAGGTTCCACCGAGATGTAGGACATGACATGGATGACTGCAGACAGTTGAAGGACGAGATTGAATTCTTGATCCGTAAAGGAAAACTGAATAATTTCACAAAGGGTGGAGATCGTGGAACCCAAAGAGGAGATTACAACAGAAGAGACAATGGTAGGAGGGATAATGATCGTGATCGTAACACACAGCCCCGAGGGCCAGTTATCAACATGATTTGGGGAGGCCTGACAGCGGCCGATACAACCCGAAACTCTAGGAAGGCATATGCTAGAGAAGTGATGCACATCATGGGAGAAGCCCCGAAATGTGCTAGAACCGAAATAGCGATTGGTTTTGATGATTCTGACCTTGAAGGGGTGAAGTTCTCCCATGACGACCCGTTGGTCATAACCCTTGTGATTGGGAACTCAGAAGTGAAACGAGTCTAGATAGACAATGGAGCTTCTGTTGATATTTTGTTTCATGATGCGTTTACTAAGATGGGGTATACTGATTCTCAGCTGACCCCGTCCAACATGCCGATTTATGGATTTAATGGAGTTGAGTCCAAGGTTGAAGGAACCATTCAGTTACCTATGACTATTGGGCAAGAACTTAAGGAGGCTACTCAGATGCTGAATTTTCTGGTGATTTAGGCATCCTCAACCTACAATGCAATCCTGGGAAGGACTGGACTTTATGCGTTCAAGGCTGTTGCCTCTACCTATCACATGAAGATTAAGTTTCCAACCCGGAATGGAGTTGGAGAACAGAAAAGTGACCAGAAAATGGCAAGGAGCTGCTCTGTGTCCGCACTGAGATCTGATGGAGTCGGGGGACAGGTACTCCCAATTGAAGACATGGATGTCCGTGATGATGATGAACACCAGGGGAAGCCAGCAGAGGATTTGGTTCCCATACCTCTAGAGCTGGGCGATCCTGAGAAAGTTACTTATATAGGAGCATCTCTGAAGGAACCCCTGAAGGGCGAGTTGACAACGTTCTTGCAAGAGAATAGCAACGTGTTTGCTTGGACAGCAGCGGACATGCCAGGGATTGACCCCCAACATATAACTCATAGGTTGAATGTCGATCCTGAACGGAAGAAGATAAAGCAAAAGAAGAGGAATTTTGCTCCTGAGAGGCAGGAGGCCATTAAGCAAGAAGTTGACAAACTATTGGAAGCTGGGTTTATTGAAGAAATTCAGTTTCTCGAATGGTTAGCTAACCCTGTGATGGTCAAGAAGGCAAATGGAAAGTGGAGGATGTGTATAGATTTCACTGATTTAAATGATGCGTGTCCGAAGGATTGTTTTCCCCTGCCAAGGATAGACATGTTGATAGATGCCACAGCTGGACATGAGATGTTGAGCTTCATGGACGGGTTCAGCGGCTACAATCAGATTAAGATGCACAAGGATGACATCCCAAAGGTATCTTTCATAACTGACTTTGGTGTTTTCTGCTATCTTGTTATGGCTTTCGGTCTAAAGAATGCAGGCGCTACTTACCAACGACTGGTGAATAAGATATTTGCCCATCTGATTGGAAAAACCATGGAGGTCTATGTTGATGACATGTTAGTCAAGAGCCTTTGCAAGATAGATCACATTAAGCACCTTAGAGAGGCATTCGAAGTGCTGAGGCACCACAAGATGATGTTGAATCCAGCCAAGTGTGCTTTTGGTGTTGGATCAAGAAAGTTTTTGGGTTTGATGGTTTCGAAGAGAGGCATAGAGCCCAACCCAGATAAGATCAAAGCAATCTTGGACATGGAACCACCTCGCTCTATACGAGATGTACAGAAGCTAACTGGTCGAGTTGCGGACCTAGGGAGATTCATCTCCAAATCTGGTGATAAGTGTTTGCCTTTCTTTCAGGCCTTGAAGAAAGTGAAAAATTTTGAGTGGACTGTAGAGAGCCAAGAGGCCTTTGAGCAGCTGAAAAAGTACATGGCTGAAGCCCCGTTGTTGGCTAAACCAAGCTCTGGGGAGACTCTTTATCTATACATGGCGGTATCTGAACAAGCATTGAGTGCTTTCCTTGTTCGAGAAGAGAAAAAGATTCAGAAACCTATTTACTTTGTGAGCAAGGTTTTTCATGGGGCTGAGTTGAATTACTCAACCATAGAGAAGTTTGCATTGGCATTGATAACGGCCTCGAGGAAGCTACGAACATACTTTCAGTCGCACAAAATTGAAGTCCTGACGGACCAGCAGTTAAGGAACATATTGCAGCCCAAAGGCCAGTGGAAGGCTAATCAAGTGGGCGATTGAGTTAGGAGAGTTGGGTATTATATACAAGCCTCGGACAGCCATCAAGGCTCAGGCATTGGTTGACTTCGTGGTTGAATGCACCATTAACAACCAAGAAGTCGGGGGGTAGTAGATGATAACCACCCCTGAGAATGGAAATAAAGATGAAGAACTGGTAGCTGATCAGAAGGAATATTGGGTGCTCTATTTTGAGGGAGCATCAAAAACAAAATCTAGTGGTGCAGGTTTGGTTTTGCAAAGCCCCGATGGGTTCACAGTTGAATATGCTTTGAAGTTGGATTTTCCTACTACCAACAATGAAGCTGAGTATGAGGCATTGATAGCCGGATTGGGCTTGGCTAGAGTCATGAGGGTCAAGAACCTCAAAGTGTGTGGAGATTCAAGATTGGTAGTCTCGCAAGCTAATGGCAAATTTGAGGCCACGGATGAGACTATGGCAAAATACCTGAGAGTCGTGAAAGCTGTTATGACTCAGCTTGAGGAATGCTATGTTGAACACATTCCGAGAGAGGAGAACGCTAAGGCCGACGCCTTGTCTAAGTTTGCCTCTTCTGAAATCGAAAACTATGCAGGGAATGTTTACTTCCAGGTCTTGTAGGCCCCGACCGTCAACTCTAAGTTGGTGGCTCCAATTGATGTAGGAGGTTGCTGGATCGATCCTATTAAAGCTCATCTCGAAACTGGATGGCTCCCTAACAATGCCTTGGAGGCACGAAAGCTGTCAGTAAGAGCATTGAGATATGTTTTGATCGAAGGCGTTATTCCATACTTGAAGTGTTTGAGGCCCCAAGAGGCAAAAGAAGCATTAGAAGAAGTTCATGAAGGGATCTGTGGGCAACACCTGGGGGGCAGAGCTTTAGCTCACAAGATCACACGACTGGGATTCTATTGGCCAGAGATGTTGGCCGATGCGCAGAATTATGTTAAGAAGTGTGACAGATGCCAAAAGCACGCTCCAATTGTAAGGCAGCCACCTGAGATGTTAACTTCGATCAACTCTCCTATTCCGTTTGCAATGTGGGGGATGGACATACTTGGTCCTTTCCCTATGGCTTCAGCGCAAAGAAAGTTTCTGATAGTGGACATCGACTACTTTACCAAGTGGATTGAGGCTAAACCTCTAGCCAAGATAACCACCAAACAAGTTGCCCAACTCTTTTGGGAGAATGTTATTTGCAGATACGGAATTCCCCGAATTCTTGTGACAGATAATGGGACACAGTTCAACAATGAAGAGTTTAAGAAGTACTTTGAGGAAAATGCTATTGAGCTTCGTTTTACTTCAGTAGCTCATCCGCAAGCTAATGGACAGGCAGAGGTAGCTAATCGAATTATCCTTGATGGACTGAAGAAGAGAGTTGAATGCTTGAGGAACACTTGGGTGGATGAGTTACTTCCTATACTCTGGGCATATCGCACCACTTGTAAGGTGACAACTGGAGCAACCCCATTTTTGTTGGCTTACGGAGCCGAGGTAGTTGTGCCCTTGGAGATCATGCATGCATCACCTCGAGTTGAGGCATATGAACAAGAGACTAATGAAGAAGGCATGAGGCTCTCACTCGATCTAATTTATGAAGTCAGGGACGAGGCAAATGCCAGGAATATGGAGCATCAGAAGAAGGCATCCTTTTACTACAACCACAGGGTTAAGGAGAGGTTCTTCCAGCAAGGTGACTTGGTTCTGAGAAAGATAGAGGCTTCTGTAGTTGGCCAAAAGGGAAAGCTAGCTCCTAATTGGGAAGGGCCGTACCGAGTCAGGAAGACAATAGGACGAGGATCCTACAAGTTGGAGACGTTGGATGGGAAGGAAGTGCCACGAACTTGGCATGCTCTGAACCTGAAGATTTATTATGTGTAAGCCTTCCTAGTAAGGACTTGGCTTTTATCTATTTATTAAGGGAAGTAGAAATAAGATTCGATGAAACCATTCCAGGGTCTAGTACCCCGAGTAGGACCATAGTATCTATGTAAGGGTTGAACCCTTTTTCAAGTTATCAATGCAAATCTGTTCTCCATTCTTTGATTCTATGTTTTGTTTATGTACCGAGCACCTGTTGAGTGTAAGTCTAGAAAGACCAAGTACCGAAAGTAAATGAGCATATGAATAAAGGAAACAGATGCATAAATAAAATGCCCCGAAGGGCCAGGGTTCGAATTAAGTTACAACACACAAATAAAAGTTAAGTCCCGAAGGACAGTAATTGAAAGTTGATAAAGCCACATGCGGCTAAACAAGGCCATGCAAGGCCATGGGTCGAACCCAACCTACTTAGCTGGGGATTCTTCCTCGCTGCTCTCCTCGCCCGACTCCTCCTCATCTGAATCCTCCTCATCCGAATCTTCACCTGAATTTTCTTCCTCAGCACCGCCTTGTTCAACAACAACCATCGGTTGCGCGGTAGTCTTCACAACTTCAGTTTCTTGATCTGATGAGCTTGAACTGCCTTTATTTCGGATCATCCTCTTGCCTGGGATTGGTTGTCGAACTACTCCAACTTTTCTGGCAGGCGGGGGCACTTTTCCACGAGATCCCGAAGAGCTTTAGTCTTGACTAGCAACTGGGGGACGCCTCTTGGATCCCGAAGATCTATGGCTGCTTTTAGAACCAGAACCTGATGCTTGAGGAACCATCTTGGTCCCCGAGCCAGAAGCAAGGTCTACACGGTTCTCGCCACCCGTAGCCCAGAAAGGGCAAGGAAAGTCAGATGGGATGACAACTGAAGGATGTTTGTTTCTCACAACATTGATTGCCTTGTCCCAACCAACAAACATGTTGTAGGGGCGCACCTCATCATCATGTTCATCTATGAATTTCAGAAATTCTTCAGACTTATGATAGGCTTTAATCAATTTGTTAGCATCATCCATTCTCTTTCGAGCTAAAGAAGCAAGTTGCTTTCGGGAGGATAAAGCATCCGCTTCTGCACGGGTAACTTGAGAATGTAGATCATCAATATCTTCCTCGAACCTTGCTGAATCAGTCTTCAAGGATATATTCTCATCCCTAAAAGCCAGGCCTTGGGTAGTGTTGTGGGAGGATTTTAGCACAACAGATTATGAGGCCTCGTGCTGGAATAGCGCCAGTAAACAAGGAATCGTCCAACCACCCAGAAAGGCTCGTGGTTGAAGATCAATAGCTAGCCGCCTGGGAAGGCTCACGACTAGGGTTACCGAAGAACACGGGATGTGGTTCCTCGGAAGGGTCGGACTGAATCTACGGGATGAGAGTTCGAGGACCAAATGTTGGCCAGCCAAGAACCCTAATTTGACTGTGTCACACAAGAGTGCACGTGCTCTAGCTGCTTAAGGAGTAAGTGTCGAAGAAGATCCCGTAAACTGCCTACATACCACTATTTATAGTGGATCAAGCCCGAATGTAGTTCTTGAAGAATATGATCGTTTGTTCATGATGAGTTATCCTCTCTCCAGTGGGATAATGACTGTTATTTCTGATAATAATCGAATATGATGTATATAATCAGTTACCATGCAGTTTAGGTAACATAGAATGATTATCTCTTATATTTATCTTGATTTTGCATCATTTATCAAGTATATATGACATATATCCTCAAATAACTGAATGTTTATCTGTTTGAGAGTGTTTTTAGATGATATAAACGTGTTCCTAAAAAGTAGGAGGCGTGCCTTATCTGATTTGGCAGCCTGATCAGGCTTCCGGCGGAAGCTGGGGATACCGCCCGGTAGCCTGGCTCCGGTACCCCCTACCACGGAAGCTACTTTGGAAGCTCTACTGGATGACTGACAATAGTTATAGGTTATCCTCAAGGGGATACCTTGAGACCCTTAGTCATGCGTTCCCATGCTGCAGTGTACATGGTAACCCCTAGGGCTACCGCAAGCCTCCGGAAACCCGACATATTACTCATTCTCTTCATGGATCGGGACCCTAATCCTCTAGTGGGCCTAAATCTAACCCATGCAAGATTTTGGTCACAACTACCCCCTGGTTCCCTGAAGTACTGTGTGCAAGGGGAACCTAATATTCACAGGGTGCCGCTTTCTTATATCCTCTGCAAAAAATCTATATCTTTACACTCTCATCAGCTCAATATGACAGGGTGTGTATCCACTGGAATTTGTAATAATTAATGTTTAGATCTGTGTTGGTCGTTTTATTCTTGTAATTGTGCCACGGAAGCTCGAATGAAGAGTGATTATCAAGTGGGAACCTCTATAATTTACTTGCTCGATATTAGATACATCAATTTTTTTCTATAAATAAAATGATGACTATTGAGGAGATAAAAACGTACTTGGACTCTACCGTTTCCATAGAGATAATTTATTCCCAAGAAAGAAGACACGCTTCCCACCTAGCCTCGTTTTCTGTGCCATATACATTGGCTAGAGAGACACGCCTCTTCTCTCTCTACTGGTATATATCTTTTTACTTAGCCCTTTGGCATATTTTTCTTTTTATCTCTTCACCGTGTCTTCTCTCAAGTAAGCAAAAGTTATACAAGAGTTTCCGACGAAGTTTCCGGCGAAAGCTAAGGCACTCAAACTCTCGCATCTCCATCCCAAACTCAAGTATGTGTACAAGCTTGGGGTTATTTCTGTAATCACGGTACTTTTGTGTGCCCTGTGTCATACTTTTTATGCACCCATTAATGTTCGCCCTTGAGTCGATATTTACATCGATACTATAGTGGGTTCCGAATACCTTTTGTTCCGGTTTACCCAAGCTTTATATGCTTAGTTTTTAATTCTTGTTGCATTTCTTAACTGCTGAACCACGTTTTGGGTAGATCTATCCATTTGGGTCTTGATTTATTGATGCATGTGCAAATCTCCATCTTTTGTGTGTGCCTTAAAGGGGTTTGAGGTGATTCGCACTCCGGTTGCCCCTTATGGCTGCTCTTTGACATGTCTTATAACGTGTTTGATATTTGCTTTCAAATCATTTTAGGTATGCCACACTAAGTCTGATACTTGTGACTTTCTTGTTTAGGCATTCTTATTACACCTTATCTCTGTATACCTCTTTCTATTTCGCTTAGCTAGCAGTAGGGCTAATAGGCTAGGCTACCATGTTGATGGTTACCCTCGGGTCTTGGCCCCTCGACTTCGGTCTGGTAGCCCTATTCGCTTCTGGGAACCGTTGCCTTATTCGACCTTCAAATTTTCGGTTTCAATCCCTCTTGCTAATCTGCCTCCCTCTTTTGTGGTTGCAGATGTCTCTTTCATCAGCATCGAGTGAGTCTTCCCAGTGTTTAGGATATTTGTCACCTGTGTCTGGGGGACCGTCTGATTCGGGATCCACCCATCTTAATAATCTTTTGCTCTCCCAGCCCCTGCTTGAATCTAAACCATCAGTTAGCTCCAGGACACGTTCCCAGGTAGAAGTAATAGATCCCTTGTCTGCTGAGATTGTCAGCCGGTATCCTAGCTTTTCCCTGGAGGCCGGTTCATCGAATTCGGATGGTGGAGAGGCAGAAAGGATTGATGTTAGTTCCAACACTGATGAAGGGGAAAAAACTATAAATGATCTTTGGCTAGGTGGTGAACAGCCATTCTTCAGTAATGATGATGTGATGGAAAAGAATGATAATGCTGGGATGCCGTTGGTGGTAGAGGTTGAGCGAAAGCCCCATGTTCCTGCAGGTTTTGTTCCCTCTTGTGAGGATACAGATTCGTCCATGAATGCTACAGACTTGCGAGGTTAAAGGAATCATGCAATCCAGGATGCGACCTGGTGGTACCTAGCACCGGTGAGAGGTGCCATAGGTTTGGCAACTTTGAACCTGATCAAGCTATACCCAATGTGGTACTGTCTTCATCCTTTTTCAAGCTGGGATTCTCTATGCCGATGCATCCGTTTTTTGTTGACATGCTGAACTTCTATGAGATAGCTCCTATGCAATTGTCACCTAATTCCTTCAGGGTGGCGGCATGTATGTATATTCTCTACGATCAAACCTTTTTTGTCCCCCTTACCCCTAGGGAATTGGGGTACTTTTATCAACTAAAAGGTGTGGGAAGGAAGATAGGTATTTTTTATCTTACTTCTTGGAACGACAAGCAAGGGAGATGTATTAATGGAAATAAACGGGGAATGTATGACTGGGTGGAAATGTTTTTGTATTGTTATGATTGTGAAGAGGTGAGAAAAGACTGGAATCTGACTCCGGGTAAGCACCTGGTACCCTCGTATATTGCTGGTAACCTTTGTTTGGTTAATTATCTACATAACTCTTACCTCCTTTTTACTATCCATTATCTCATTTAGGGATCCCAGCACAAACTCTACTCGAAGGGGCTGAGGCAAATAGGGCCAAAAAGATTATGAGTTTGGCAGCTAGTTTAGGAGATGACGAGAGCCTGCTGACCCCGGAAACTTTAGTGAGGTTGGGATTTGCGAGACCCTTGGCCCTCTCTCCTCCTGCCTAGGGGATGGAGGTAGAGGGAGTGCCTGTTAGAAATTTTGATACCCACGGTACTACTTGGGAGGAGAAGGGGGCCTCCGACTGCTCCAGCCTTGGTAACTTAGGCTTCCGCTTTCTATTTTTGTACCTTTTTACTCATTGTGCCGTATTTATCTTTGGTGTTTTTTTTTTATTTGTTCTTATCTGTACCTCTATGGGCCTCCATGCGTGTGTCGATTACATGGTAGTTACTGTTTATCTTGTAATTAGACACATTTTCCACATTTCTCTTTGCATATTGATGTTACGATTTTTAACATCCTGATTCTCTTGTCTTTTCAGGTATGTCTGGTACCGTTCCATCCTTTGTACAGCCCTCGGAGAAATATGAAGATTTGTTCCCGGAAGACGAGCTGATGACACTGGAACCCCCAATCAATGCTACCCCTATCTCCCAGGCTAAGGTTCCTACTCCTGGGAAGGCTGGATCCACTCCGGCTGACAAGCGAAGGTTCTCTCAAGCCTCTGGCAGCCTGGCTCCTTCCCCAGAAACTAGGTCTTCCAAGAGAGTCAAATTGCCGCAGTCACCCAGCATACCGCAAGAGATTCAGCAATTCCACCGGTTAACCGAAGGGCAGATCCCCTTGGAGGTTATCTCAGGTTGGTCCAAGCTTAAGACCTCTGATGCTGTACGTGCTATGCTATATTCCTCTGGGGAGAATCTGTTTCATCAGTTGAGGATCGGTAACCAGCTGGTGGCGGCTACCCGCGGTGACATGAAGTTAAAGGAGGACCTTAAGCAGGCAAAATCTGATCTCGAAGTTGTTGAAGGGGAAAGAAAGAAGCTCGCTGATGCCAATAAAAAGTTGAAGAGTGAAATCTCCGTGGTGACGAAGGAGAAGGAGAAATTTGGTAGGCTAGTTTCTGCTCAGGACAAGGAGAAGGAAGAACTAGTGGCCGCCCATGCCACTGAGGTTGGAGAATTGAAGGTGCAAGTGGATGTGCTTCAGACTTCCGCTAGAAAAATGAAGGAGGTGCTTCCTGAGAGGTACAAGCTGGGGTTCGCCAAGGGGGTTAATGACTACTTGAAGGCCACCTGGAAGGTAATGCCGAATCTGGACTGGTCTCTCCTCGGTGAGGATGCCGTGAAGGAAGTGGAGAAATTCAAGGCGGAAGCGGCTAAGGTTGAGGCTGTCGGGAGCAAGGACATGGCTATGCCTCCGGTTACCCAAAAGGATACCGCTGAACGCACTCCCACATCTAAAACTGTGGTTGAGACTCCCGCAAGCGCGGTTGAGGTTACTCCGGGCGAGTCTATCAAGAAGATTGATCCCGTCGAGGATTCCCACAGCTCAGAGGCCACCAAGGACACTCCTTCTGCCTAAGCATTTTCCTTTTCTCCTGCTACGTATTTTGAACTTTATTCGGTCGTTTCTCTGAACTTATTGCTTTAATTAAGGGGGTGGGCTCCTATAACGCTCCACAGATGCAACTTTTAACTCTGCTCGTCCTATGGCCTTGCGCCTTGGTACTCTTGAACTGGTTTTATTCCTCAAATGCATGTTTGTTTTATTACCTAATTCTTTCTGTGGTAAGTATAATTATTGTACTATAATTGGTTATGCCTTAGATGCCAGACTTGTTTTCCTTAATGGCAACAAAGTTCACTAACTCAACTAAAAAGCCTTAAATCTGCTAAGTGGGACGAGTGATGCCTTAAATTAAAACAACTCGCGGCCGAATATTACTATCGAATTCTAATGGATAGTGTGACTCTGGGTGTTGATCCTAATACAAGTTTATACGAGTATTTAGAGGATATGTGCCATATTCACGCTGATTAAACGAAATAAATGATAAATCATGAATCAGGAATTGAATGATAGCATGGTAACGTAACATGGAAATGTACTTGAGAAGCGATGATAGCGTGTACCTGGATAAGCAGTCACGTAAATGGTGAACTACTTGTACCTTAGTCTGCGTGGTTACCACTATGGGTATGGGGGTACCGTCCGGTAACCCTATTATATCTGGGAGCACGAAGGCGGGAACCTGACTCCGGGAGCCCCTTGGCCGGTAGCCCATATCCGGTAGCCTGGATGCCGGAGGCTCAGCCTGGAAACCTTTGTTCCGGGAGTCCCAATCAATTAATGAATCATATGTGGTGATGCCATATAAGCCATTCTTGTAAGGCCATGTTTGTATGGTATTTGGTAATCCATATGGGTTAACTCTTGTAACCACATAGGCTGATGATTGAATAATTAATGTATGTCAGTCATGATTTCATACACGATTATTGGCTAAGTGAGATATGTGAACCACTCAAGGTTACGCACATGTCTCATATTGAAAAGGATCCAAGTGTGCCGAACAAGGTACCACACAAGTCCAAGTAATGAAGGGAACCATGTATGTCGAACAGGGTTCCATACATGCCCTGATAACCAAGTAAGCCATGTGAACCACTCAAGATTCCGTACATGTCTAGTGTTGAGGGGATCCAAGTGTGCTGAACAGGGTACACACAAGCCCAAGTAATGAAGGGAACCACGTATGTCGGATAGGGTTCCATACATGCCCTGATAACCAAGTAAGCCATGTGAACCACTCAAGGTTCCATACATGTCTGGTGTTGAAGGGATCCAAGTGTGCCGAATAGGGTACACACAAGCCCAAGTAATGAAGGGAACCATGTATGCCGAACAGGGTTCCATACATGCCCTGATAACCAAGTAAGCCATGTGAACCACTCAAGGTTCCATACATGTCTGGTGTTGAAGGGATCCAAGTGTGCCGAACAAGGTACCACACAAGCCCAAGTAATGAAGGGAACCATGTATGCCGAACAGGGTTCCATACATGCCCTGATAACCAAGTAAGCCATGTGAACCACTCAAGGTTCCGTACATGTTTGGTAATTCAAATTTTAAAATTCTAATAATTTCAACCTGTTAAGCTGAGAGGTGTATCCACTTCTACCCCCCTAGTTCTGGATGGTAGCCTGGCTGCCATGTAGAACTATGCTTGTTGGTCTTACATATTTTTCTAAAAATATTTATAAGTGGTAAATGTAAAAGTAAACAATCAACTTCTACTTTTACTGAAAATCAAAGAGTATGATTACATCAAATTTCATCCAGACGGGGTGTGTATCCACTACCCCCCGGGCATCTACTGAAAATCATGAAATCCTAAGAACTGAAAGGGAAATGACGCAACCACAACTAGTAGGTTGCCTTTATTCATCCTAAGCCTGAAAGAGACCTACGTTTGCTCTGAAAAGAGTCTTACTGATAGTACTTTTTTAGGTGCTCGGCATTCCAAGCACGGGGAATAGTGTTCCCATCCATGTCTTCAAGGTGGTAAGTGTCTTCCCAAAAGATAGACTTTATTTTGTAAGGCCCTTCCCAATTTGCTCCAAAGGCTCCGTGCCCGGGAACCCGCATATTGGGCATCATTCTTCTCAGTACTAGGTCGCCAACCTTGAGGGGTCAAGGGCGTACCTTGTTGTTGTAGTATTTGCGGGTCCTCTGCTGGTAAGCCGCAAGTTTCAGCTGGGCGGTAGCCCAGTTTTCCTCTACCATGTCTAGGGCCAGCCTCTGATTTATTTCATTTGATTCTTGATTAAAATTGTCCCTCCGGTAGGACCCTGTCCCGACTTCCACTGGGACCATAGCTTCACAGCCATAGGTTAGAGCAAAGGGAGACTCTCCAGTTGTGGACCTGGGAGTGGTGTTGTAAGACCACAAGACCATTGGAAGCTCCTCTGGCCAGTTTCCCTTTTTATCTTCCAACTTGGATTTTAGAGTGTGCTTGATGATTTTATTCACAGCTTCCGTCTGCCCATTGCTTTGGGGGTGGCAAACGGCTGAAAAATCTTTCTTTATCTCCAAGTCCTCACATAGACTTCCCATCTCTCTACTATCAAATTGCTTGCCTTTGTTTGAGATCAGCTTGTACGGTACCCCGTATCTACATATAATGGCTCGCTTAACAAATTCCTTCAGCTTACCGGCAGTGATGGTAGCTAGGGGTTCCGCCTCTGCCCATTTTGTAAAGTAGTCAACGGCTACCACGGCATATTTCACACCACCTCTGCCTTTGGGAAGCTCCCCAATCAGGTCAATCCCCCATATTGCAAAGGGCCAGGGGCTTCCAATGGGCCTTAGTTCCACAGCTGGGTTGCTATTGAAGTTAGCAAACCTTTGGCATTGATCACAAGCTTTAGCAAAGTCATAAGCATCAGTTTTCATGGTAGGTCAGTAGTAACCCTGTCGGAGAATTTTGTGGGCCAGGGAGGTACCCCCCGAGTGGTTGCCACAAATGCCTTCATGAATTTCCCTTAGGATATATTCACATTCATTTCCAGATATGAATTTAAGTAGAGGTTGGTTAAAACCCCTCTTGTATAGAATGCCATCATAGATCACATAACGGGCAGCCTTGTATTTGAGTTTCCGGGCTTCATCTTTGTCTTTTGGAAGTGTCCCCTTGGTGATATACTCACGTATTGGGGTTGTCCATTGGCTTTCCATTGAAGATTCTATTTCCATAGTCTCCTCTCGATGGATACTTGGTTGGAGTTGCACTTCAAGGGGTATCACTCCTAACAGAACAGCTTCTTTTTGGGATCCCAACTTGGCAAGGGCATCAACATTGGCATTTTCCACCCTTGGGATCTGATTTAGATTTAGCAATTTGAACCTACTGATAAGTTCTTGGGCATACCTCATGTAGAGTTCAGTGCGGGGGCCTCGACTCTGGAAGCTTCCTTTAATCTGCCACACAATCAGCATGGAGTCACTGAACACATTTAGGTATTCTACCTTCATTTCCAGAGCCAGTTTTAAGCCAGCAATCAGGGCCTCATACTCTGCATCATTGTTGGTAGCCTTGAAGCCAAAGTGTATGGCACTCTGAATTCGGTGCCCCTCTGGGCTTACCAACTCTATTCCTGCACCTCCCCCATTATTGTTTACTGCTCCATCAACATATAGGTTCCACCATAATTGGGGGCCTCCGGCATCCCCTTCAGTAACTAGGGGTACCGGGGTACAATCTTCTCTGGTAACCTCAAAATCAGGAGGAAACTCCAGTAAGAAATCAGCCAGCGCTTGGCCTTTGATAGCAGTTCGGGGCTTGTAATCTATTTCAAACTGTCCTAGCTCGACAGCCCATTTCATCATTCTACCGGAGGCTTCCGGCTTGTGCATCACTTGCCTTAGCGGGAAGGATGTTCTAACTTCAATTTTATGGGCCTGAAAGTAAGGCCTTAGCTTCCTGGAAGCCAATATTAGAGCATATGCTAGCTTTTCCATGCTGGGATACCGGGTTTCCGCGTCCAACAGCCTTTTGCTCACGTAGTATACCGGGTATTGTACTTGTTCTTCCTCCCGGATCAACACAGCACTTATAGAGTATTCATGAACACCTAAATATAAAATGAGTACCTCACCTTCCAAGGGTTTGGAGAGCAATGGTGGGCTTCCCAACTGTTCTTTTAGTTTCTTGAAGGCTTCCTCACATTCCGGGGTCCATTCAAAGTTTTGATCCTTCTTGATAACCTTGAAAAACTCCTGTAAGCCCTTGGACTTCTTTTACATTCCTTGGGGACCTCAGTTCCAGTAATGCTTTGATTTTGGCAGGGTTTGCCTCAATCCCTCTGTGGTTCACAATGAATCAAAGAAATTTTCAAGACTCCACACCAAAAACACACTTTTGAGGGTTCAACTTCATCCGGTATTTCCTTAGGATATCAAACATCTCAGATAGGTGCAACACATGGTCGGCTGCCACCTTTGATTTGACCAACATATCGTCAACATAGACTTCCATAGTCTTACCAATTTGTTCTTTAAACATCATGTTTACCAGCCTTTGGTAGGTTGCCCCGGCATTCAATAGCCCAAAAGGCATCCCCACATAACAGTACAGTCCCCTATCAGTTATGAAGCTGGTATGCTCCTGGTCTGGTTCATGCTTCGGTATCTGGTTATATCCGGAGTAGGCATCCATGAAACTTAGCAAAGCATGGCCTACCGTGGCATCCACCAGTTGATCAATTCTGGGTAGTGGGAAGCTATCCTTAGGGCATGCCTTATTCAGATCAGTAAAGTCAACACATGTCCTCCATTTCCCATTGGGCTTCCGGACCAGTACCGGGTTTGCTAGCCATGTTGGGTAGAAGGATTCTTTGATCAAACCAGCCTTCAATAACCGGTCTTCCTCTTCCTGGAGGGCGGTAGCCCTTTCACCACTGACAGGCCTTCTTTTCTGCCGGATACCCCTTATCTCAGGGTCAATGTTCAAGTGGTGGCACATGACTTTCGGGTCGATCCCCACCATGTCAGAATGACACCATGCAAACACATCAAGGTTGCTTTTAAGGAAAGCAGTCAACCTTTCTCTTGTCTTTTGATCATCTAGCTGTTGTCCAATTTTCAAGATTTTACTAGGATCTTCAGCATCCACTAGTATGGGGATAGTATCTTCGGCAGCCCCTGCCTTTTCCAGGGTACCGGGCATCCTGGGATCAATGTCAATCTTAACCGGGAGTCCTTTCTCCGCTCTCTGGTTCTCATTCTCTAGCATTGCTTCGCCTAGATCATCATCTGAGGCACTTTTTACTATGCCTTCCAATGAAATGTTTTGAATTTCATCATGTTTCTCGGCAGCTTCCAACAACAAGCTTTGTGGTGGTACTACCCCCCGAAAAACAGGAACCTCTTCAGTAGGTTCCTCCGGTAACTCCACTATCATGATGGCATTACACGATGCTCTTTCAAACTTCTGTGGCTCAAGCCCATGGCTTCTCATTAAGGCTTCTCCATCAGCCTTTTCTTCAACTTGAATAGGTTTGTCTGCCTTCTCGGCAGCCTGCACAGCTCTGTTATAGCATTCCCTTGACTTATGTTGACATCCTTTCACACACCCAATGCCATTTGGTGTAGGAAAATTCATTGAAAAGTGGTATATTGAGGTTACCACCCTCATATCTTTCAATATTGGTCTACCGAGAATTGCATTGTGGGAAATGTCTTCATCTACCACCATGAATTCTGCCATTTGGGTGGCCTTGCAGGGATCCACGCCCAATGTCAAGGGTAATTTGACGTTGCCCATGATTTGGACTGGGTTACCGGTAAACCCATATAGCTCATTGTTGGTAGGCAATAACTCTTTGTCCAAAAGCCCCAATTTCTGGAATGTAGTATATGCCAAGATATTTACTGAGCTTCCATTATCAACCAGCACTCTGTGTACATTCATTCCACCAATATTTACAGTTACCACCAAAGCATCATTATGGGGGTGGTGAACCCACTTGGCATCCTCCTCGGTAAAGGAAATATCGGCGGTTTCCCCTTTGAACAACTTGGGGGGCCTTTCTGAAAGGTGGAAAATGTTTGTTAGGGGTTTCCCCTGGCTTCCCGGGCATACCTATCTCTGGCATTCCGATTGGCACCCCCCAAGTAAGGGCCGCCAAAGATGGTATGGATGCTATTAGCTCGGGTAGTCCTTTCTTGGTTTCCAAGAGCCTTGTCCTTGCTATCTCTATCTTCTTTATACTTCTTAGCCTCTTGGGCTACAAATTCCGTCAGGTATCCACCTCTAATCAATTCTTCAATTTGATCTTTCAAGTGCCTGCAATCAGCAGTCTCGTGACCATTCACTTCATGGAATGCACAGTACTTTCCCTAATCTTTCACTCCTGGGGGGGCCTGCCCGGTAGGGCCTCCGGAATAGCCCATTCTTCTCATTCACTTCGAGAATATGACTAATTGGAACAGTCAATGGAGTATACTCTGAGTATTTCTGAAAATTTGCCTTTGGAGTGAGTCTATCCTTGACAGAAACTCTATCCTTAGTTGCATTAACAGCAATAGGGACAGTCTTGTCATCATACCGGGGGGCTCCCAAACCGGCAATACCACTCCCGGAAACCCTCTTATTTGAATCTCTTTTAGGGCTGTAAGAACGATTTCTCTTGTTCCTGCTCCAACTTCGGGAATTGGAATCTTTGGACAGTTTTGCCCTCAACCACTTTGTGGCATTCTGCCTGTTGGTAGAATTCCGCCAGGGTTCTGGGCTCTTCAGTTGCAATTCTTTCCAAAACTCGATTCCAGGCCTAACCCCGGCTATTAGGAAATTTTTCAGAGTTTCATCAGAGGCCTTCTTCACTTTTGGCACTTGCTCATTAAATCTTTTGAAGTATTGTCTTAAAGATTCGTGGGGTTCTTGCTTGATATTAGCCAGGGTATTCACCGGTGGGGCATAGGCCACGGTAGCCCTGAATTGAGAGATAAACTGATCTCCCATCTTCCTCCAGGATTTGATAGACCCTTCGGCTAGCCTTTTGAACCATTGGTGGGCATTTCCAGTCAGTGTGGATGCCAGTAGCCTACACCTTGCTAAGTCCTCCACTTGGTAGACATCCATTTCCGTATTAAAACGGCTCAAGTATTCAACTGGATCTGAGTTTCCATTGAATTTCAAGTCAGTATTCATCTTAAAGAACCTTGGCAAGGCTGCCTTTTTCACTTTCACAGAAAATGGGGAACCGACAGTGATACCGGACTTAAACTTTTTCTCCTCCTTGATCTTTTCCAAGGCCTTTTTCCAGTCAGACATCCTGAACTGTCCATTTTCACCATCTGAAAGCATATCACTTCCAGAGTCATCATCTTCATTGGCTGTCTTACTTCTTCTGGGAATCGAACTCTGATGGGAGCTGGAATCCTGGTTGGTACCCCCACCGGTTGGGACTCCGGTAGAACGGGATTTCCTACTTTTATGTCCAGAAGAGTGACCACTTTGCCTATAACTCCTTCTGCCATTAGATCAAGACCTCCTGGAAGTGCATCTTGGAGGTACCGAGTGGGACCTCTCTCTACGTTCTCGGGAACCCCAGGTTATGGAACCCCCACTGCCATCCCTTCGATCTTTGTTTTCAGTGTGAATCAACTTGTGACGAAGGTCTTTGTTAGTCAGTCTTTTGCCAACTCGGTAAAAAACGCTCAGACTTCTGGTGGGTGAACCTTCGGTACCCTGGGCTTCCGGGACATCGGATTGGTCGCCCTCGTATTCTTCTTCCCCAGGCTCCTCTACCTCTTCTTCAGATGGGATATAATCAGTGTCGTCTTCACTATTGTCCTCAGACTCGAAATTTAGCCTTGTCGGAGTCACATTCTTCTTTTTCAACTTCGACTTGCACTTCCTTTGCCATTTTTTCATTTTCTCGGAACCTTTTTCCAAGTGGTTAACTCTTTCATTCATCGTTTTCAGATAATCCATGATGTCTTTATTACTAACATCATCACCACCATCTTTGTTTCGTCCATTACCATCCTGAGATGGTGTCTTATCACTATCAGAATTGTCACTCGCCATATCTCCTCCAAATGATGATTTTTGAGGCCCCTCCTTCGGGCGCCAATTGTTGTGGGAGGATTTTAGCACAACAGATTATGAGGCCTCGTATTGGAATAGCACCAATAAACAAGGAATCGTCCAACCACCCAGAAAGGCTCGTGGTTGAAGATCAATAGCTAGCCGCCCGGGAAGGCTCACGACTAGGGTTACCGAAGAACACGGGATGTGGTTCCTCGGAAAGGTCGGACTGAATCTACGGGATGAGAGTTCGAGGACCAAATGTTGGCCAGCCAAGAACCCTAATTTGACTGTGTCACACAAGAGTGCACGTGCTCTAGCTACTCAAGGAGTGTAAGTGTCGAAGAAGATCCCGTAAACTGCCTACATACCACTATTTATAGTGGATCAAGCCTGAATGTAGTTCTTGAAGAATATGATCGTTTGTTCATGATGAGTTATCCTCTCTCCAGTCGGATAATGACTGTTATTTCTGATAATAATCGAATATGATGTATATAATCAGGTTACCAAGCAGTTTAGGTAACATAGAATGATTATCTCTTATATTTATCTTGATTTTGCATCATTTATCAAGTATATATGACATATATCCTCAAATAACTGAATTTTTATCTGTTTGAGAGTGTTTTTAGATGATATAAACGTGTTCCTAAAAAGTAGGAGGCGTGCCTTATCTGATTTGGCAGCCTGATCAGGCTTCCGGCGGAAGCTGGGGATACTGCCCGGTAGCCTGGCTCCGGTACCCCCTCCGGTAACCCCTACCACGGAAGCTACTTTGGAAGATCTACTGGATGACTGATAATAGTTATAGGTTATCCTCAAGGGGATACCTTGAGACCCTTAGTCATGCGTTCCCGTGCTGCAGTGTACATGGTAACCCCTAGGGCTACCGCAAGCCTCCGGAAACCCGACAGATTACTCATTCTCTTCATGGATCTGGACCCTAATCCTCTAGTGGGCCTAAATCTAACCCATGCAAGATTTTGGTCACAACAGGTAGAAACAGCCTGGAAGTAGGCATTAGCCTGTAACGAAAAAGTTGATAAGGCATAAGAAATTCGCAAAGGCTGAATCACATCAAACTTACTAAAAGAAGTGTCATACCTGATACAAGGCTTGAGCACCCAGAAGCTGATTTTCATTCATCTAGTCCCCAGCATGTAAAGTCAACTTATCGGGAGGAGTGATTGAAAGCTTGGACCAGTCTAGAGCTAGGTCAGGACTCCCGCAAACTGAATCTTGTTCACATATACCCCATGACGGTATAAAAGGGGTCCTGATAACCCCATCAGCATTTCGGGATCTTTTCCCACCTTGGGAGCAGCCTTCCAAGAAGTTAGGGATTCGAGACTTAGTGGGATTCAGTAATTCCATAGCCTTCTTCTTCATCCTCTTGCTCACTGTCGGCTGGTTCTGAGGACGGCTATCAATCTCCTCGGTGGCTGAAATACAAAGAGAAAAACATCGGGATAAGAACAAACAGAGTTCATAATAAGTTCAAGTAAGAAAGTTACCCTCAACGGAAAAAAAGCTAAGGCCAGCCTCAATAAGGTTCTTTTCATTCAGAAAGGTTTTATAGTGTGTACATCCGTCGTCGGCAAGAAGCTTATCTCGATCCAATAATTATGAGTCATCAAGGTCGCATACAAAGTGTTTACCATCTTCCACGAATCTGAATATTTTCACAAAGAAGTTGCCCCAATTACCGCCTTTCCATTCAAGAACTACAAACTCCCTTTCCCAGAAATGCTGAGAATTTGGAAAGGAGAAGGGATTCACCATGTGAGGGATTTTAGCTCGGTGCTTGAGGCTAACCCATCCTTTCTTGAGGTCAAAAGAGTTAGTGGCCCCAAAGATACTTCGAAACATTGTAGTAGTCGGTAGAATCCCCATTTGACGACATCTTATTAAAAAAATAGAGATATACCTCCAAGCGTTGGGATACAACTGACAAGGATGGATCTGATACTCCGCCAGCAATCTAATGATGAAGTTATCAACCGGGAATCTGAGCCCAGCGTCAAGGGCACCCCAGTGAACACAAATCCTCTCAGGATGCCAGTTGCAGGTCCTGTCTGAGGGGTTTGGAAGACGAACTTTGATAGCACTTGGAAAATGATATGTGTCCCTTATCTCCTGGACATCTTTTTCCTTCAACTTACTGGGACTGTAAAAAGCATCTAAGCTAGCACAGTTTGGGAATGTGTCCCTCATGACGTTTAGAAGATCTAATAAGGATTCAAATCTATGCTCAACATATGAAGGGGGTTTTATTTTTTCTTTACCTTTTGCTGTCCTCATCATGCTTCTCTTGGCGAATGCTTCCATCATGGAGACTGGAGGAGCAACTGGGCGGCTGTTTTCTGACATCTTGATCTTGAAGCTGAAACTTGATCTTGAATCTGAAACTTGATCTCGAAGCTGGAACTTGATCTTGCAACTTGAAAGCTAGAGAGCTTAAGAATTTGAGAGCTTTGAAAGAAATGAATTGAAATGAAGGCTACTTCTCCTCTTTTATAGAAAATGCATCACCTGCTACATCAGGTTGAATCTTAGTTTGGTTCGCATTCACAGGTCATCTATCGTTTATAGATGAAATAAAGGACAAAAACTATCTGCGTTTTACAGAAATAATCGTTGTAATTCATATATGCCAGAAGAGAAATAGCAGATATAATCGCTGGAGCTGCAAAACAAGTGACTTCTGAAAAGCTAAATATGCTTAAGGAGTTAATTAAGGAGATCAACCATAATCACAAGATTAGCAGTGCTAATCATAAGTCAAGGAGTAATATCGTCAAAAGTCACGAAGGACCAAACTGACGACTTAAGATCAAGATCAAGGTTCTTGATCCTTAGAATCACGGATGATTTTGAATCCTAGATCCCTGACGACTTAAGATCAAGATCAAGATTCTTGATCCTTAAGATAATGAAGTCACGAATGACCAAGATAGTGACTTGAGATCAAGATCAAGATTCTTGATCCTCAAGATCACGAAAGGTTTTCACGTTCGGATCGCCTAGCTAACCGAGAGGCAATTGACCACGGTGCACGAAGGGCCGCAACCAACCACCTCCCGGCCGACCACCTTGGAGCCGACCACCTCCGGAGGAGGAGCTTCGGCCGACCATCTCCCAGCCGACCACCTCCGGAGGAGGAGCTCCGGTCGACCATCTCCCAGCCGACCAGCTTCCGGCCGATCACCTCAGATCAAGGCCCTTCGGCCGATCAGGTGCTAGCCGACCACGAGCTAGCCCTTGATCCGGCCGATCACTGGTTAATTCGTGGTCCTGAATCCCGACTTTTTCGGCAAACCTCGGGTAGTTTTCAGACCTAGATCTCGACTTTTTTAGCAAATCTCGGATGAGTTTCAGCACTGAAAAAAGGTCAAGATTAACGCCATTTAGTGCTGTTTAAGCACTATTTAGTGCCTGTTAGCACAGATTAGTGCCGATTAGCACCGTTTAGTGCTGTTTAAGCACTATTTAGTGCCTGTTAGCACAGATTAGTGCCGATTAGCACCGTTTAGTGCTGTTTAAGCGCTGTTTAGTGCTTGTTAGCACAGATTAGTGCCGATTAGCACCGTTTAGTATTGTTTAAGCGCTATTTAGTGCCTGTTAGCACAGATTAGTGTCGATTAGCACAGATTAGTGCCGTTTAAGCACAGATTAGTGCCGATTAGTACTGTTTAGCGCCGATTAGTGCCGTTAGTACCATTTTATGCCATTTAACCAGGCCCGGCTCAATGATTCAAGATGCCCTGTGCCAAATGTAAAAATTGGGCCCTTAGCTCCCAGGAGGAATTTTTTATTTATTATTAATAATATATTCAAGGGCCTATTGTATGCATAGAGTATTTTAGAGTGGACTTTGTAGAGCAGCATCGGTTATAAAACATTGTTTTTTACCCAACATTGTTTATAAAACATTGCTTTTTATGCAACTTTCGTGAAGTACCGACAGTAAAGGAAAATAAAGAAACAAAAATAACGCAAAAGTAACTCAGAAATAATATTTTGTAGCATATGCAGTGTCATCTTCTTCTTCGGAATAGCCAACTACACTGTCATCTTCTTCGGAACAACCGGAAATCGCAGGTTCATAGCCAGAAAAAATGGGGCCTAAATTAATCCGGGGGCCCCTAAATATTTGGGGCCCTGTGCTGAGAGGCTGTTTGCACCGGCTAATCACCGGCGCTGCATTTAACATTGTTTAAACGCAGTTTAAACGTTGTTTAAGGTTGAATAGCGCTGTCTAGTGCCAGTTAACACCGCTTAGTGTCATTTAACATCGTCGTAAATGCGTCGGTCGCTCCACGCTTTACATTAAGATGATATTGTTGAAAATACTCGCGTAAGAGCAATAAACCCTGACCCAAGTCTCGGACAAGGCCGTTAAAACTTCAAGGAAAACCTGATCAGTTTTCCTAGAAGTTGGGGGGCAAATGATATGGACAAAAAGTAAGCCCTAAACACACATTTAATGTGGCATTAATTAGACCAAGAATGGTCCAATCGTGGGGCCCACCAGATGGGCCCAAACCCTATTTATGATATTAATTTCGTAATTAATATTAAGGTTAATAACCAGCTCAGCAATAAGAGTCAGATAAGGATATTACTCCTACCAGGCTTAGCCTCCAAGGCACAGAATTCGATATGGAAACTGACTCCTACAAGGAAGGAGTCTAGAACTTTCCTCAAGGCGGTGACTTGCCCACCAAGTCACCTAATTCTACTACGATTCTAGGGCTTCTTAGCCTATATAAAGGGTCTGACCCCTCATTCTCAGAACTACGCCTTGGCTTGATTCTCAATACGAGATACGTGGGCACTCTGTGAGGACCGATCAGTCTCAAACACGGAAACAGCCATTAAAGCTCAAAGCTCACCAACCCTTTTGCATTAAATACACACAAACCCTAGTCGCAATATTCATAACCTAGTTTTTATTCCACAACAACAATTATAAGGTGCAATCAAATTTGAATAAATCTACTATTATTGAATTAAAATTTTTAAAAATTATAAAAAAAATTACCATAATATTCTAAATACACATTCAAAGTCAAGGTTCTATAAACTTTTAAATTAATCAATTATATTTAAAAATCTAGATTCAAACAAATAAAATATTAAAATGAATTTTAAACAAATTATCTTTAATATTTTACTTATTAGTATTTTTTAGTTATGCAATAATTAACGGGACAAATGAATTGATTTGACAATATATTTGACTTTGAAAATATATTTGACTTATTCAAAATACTAAATATATTCTCAAATAGTATTAGATAATATTTTATGTATAAATTATCAGTCAAAAAATAAAATTCATTACACAGTCAGAGAAAATATTATTAGTGAATGTTTTCATATCAAATTGGTCAACTCATCACAAAAAATCTTATAAATTACTATTTTTTTATAGAAAATTAATTCATCAGAACATCTACAAAAATATAAAAAAAATCAAATTTTCTTATAAATCACTATTTTATATAGGTAATTAATTCATCAATAAAAGATCATACAACATCTACAAAAATAATCAAGATTTGACTAATACATATTAAAATAGATCATATCAAGGTTTTCATCATCCAAACTACGATCGTTGATCAGATCTTAAATTGTGTACATCCCTCGCTTATATCACTAACTATATAGCCCTTTTACCGAGATATCCAACAATTTATTATAATCATGAGGAAAATATTTATCTGATTTGTCAAAACGTATTCGAACAATCGACCATAACTGCGATTCCATACTATCCAAATCAATGAACCAATATAACAAAATCTTGTATATCTAAGATCCCGAATGCCAAAATAAAAGAACCAATTCTCATAAAGAGAAAGGACAAACCCCAGTATATATGTAGACAAAAGTCCACTAAAGGGGTACAATACTTTCAAGAAAGAGATATATTTATTAAAAAACAAAGTGAATAGAAATAGGAGTTATCATTCACAAGAAGAAAGTATAAAATCCAATATATCGGTAGATAAAACCCACCAACATGGTACTAAACTCTCAATGAAGAGAAATATTTATTGAAAAACAAAGCAAAATCAAGGAAACAATAAAAGGAGGGTTATCATCAACCAAAACGTTGATGTCATCCCCTAAACTTTAGTTTAGTATTTTTTGGGAGAGTAGGAGAGAAGGAAACGGCTACAGTCTTTGTTATAAAAATCAATATCCTTGATAAGCAGATAGGTCGATACATAAAAAATTATATGTTTCTAATAAAAGGTGTCTTTTTAATTTTGTATTTTTGAATTAAAGTAATAGTATTTGATTCCCATATTCTAATCTAAGAGTAGACATGTCGAATTTTCTTGGTTGGTTGATACTCCCTTAGTATTCTATTATTATACAAAAAGGAAATTTTGAAAAATAAGTTATGGAACCATCCTTAAAATGCATGTTAGTCAATCTCTCCGAAAGGTAAAAAATGGTTGGAACAGGGGGAGTAATATTTATTAATATCAACAAAACCTTACATATAGATTAAAAAAACTTAATAACTTAATAAATCTACCACTGCGAGCCTTTCTGGGCAGTGGGGCTATTCCGTATTTATTGGCGCTATTCCAGCAACGACCTCCTAACTTGTTGTGCTAAAATCCTCTCACAACCAAATGATTGGAAGAGACGCAACGAAGAATGAATGTGTTTGTTAGAGACAAGAAGATGTTCAAAAACTTTCAGTGGCAAACTCAAGGCCTTTACATTGAAACTCAAGGCCTTTACATGAACAGTAGCGAAACTACACGCCTTTACTCTAAATATCAAGGTCTTGAGCTCTGACATAAATTGGAGTTTTAAGACTTTCTTAATTGGTCTTGTAACACTTTCGTACATCTTTTTTTTTAAATAGCCCATTTATAGATATAAGTTATTATTAGGGTTTTTTATTGGATCATACGACGAGAGAGAGAGAGGGGGGGAGAGAGAGAGAGAGAGAGAGAGAGAGAGAGAGAGAGAGAGAGAGATAAACACTTTGAAGAGAGGATCTGAGAGCAAGGATTGAAGAGATTCCATCCAAGCTTTAAGAGATTCTTCAAGTTATATTTTCTTTACTCTATTCTCTTGTAACAATGACTTTGCCCATTAATATATGTTTGTTTTCTTTATCTAGCTTGGGTAACTAATTCTCTAATCCTAGAATTAGGTAGTATTCGTTGATGATATGTGTTTGTTTGATTATGATACGAATTCTTACTTTTGCTAATATATCATTGAGGGCCTGACCCAATTAAGGGAGTTGCAATTAAACTTTAAATTGTATATATGAGAATTGTGATGAATTAGGAGAGGATTCACAATTCTTGTTCATGATTTGGTAGACATCGTTCGATTATTGAATCAAGAGATTAACAAGAGGACTCTGAAACTTGTCATTGTTGGATATTAATAGTTTATAATTGTATTCCGATTGATCAAGGGAGTGACTTTTGTGATATGGTTATAGGCACTATCTTGTATCTAGGGTCTATTATAAAGTTTAGAATAATTGTTTTTAGCAAAGTACGAGAAGTAGATATCGCATTACATTAATATCATTAAATCAACTGAAGTACCCTTGTTCTCGGGTTGCTTTCCTCATCTATAAAACTTAGTTTTAATTGCTTTATATAGTTAAATTTATTTAGCAAACAAAATACTCAATTATTCTTCTACACTTCTAGATCGTAAGATATTAAAAGTTAAATTTTAATCAATAATCTTTCCATGCGAACGAACTTTCACAAATATTACTTCAATCTGTATAGCGGGTGTATTTTTACTTGGAAGTGTTTAAAGTCAGTATCACTATTATACAAGTTTATTTTTTTTTTTTGACGAAAAGATGGTACATTACTTAATTAAATCAGCAAACAGTACATTTTTCAGTTCAATAGGGACATTCCCCCTATCGAATACTCGATCTGGAAAAGAACATGACGCCTTAGCTACGCAATGAGCCGCCATATTAGCAGACCGTCTAACAAATAACAACGATACTTTGTTTAAAGCAGACAACTTGCTCCTACATTCCTCTACTATCATCCCAAAAGGAGAGCTCATCGGGATCTTACTTCTAATAGCTTGAACCGCTACCAGGCAGTCCGATTCTACCACTACTACCGGCCATTGCCTCCCCTCTATCCAGCTAAGTGCTTCCTTAATAGCCATAACTTCAGCAAGCACTGGAGCCACATTTCCCACTGTCGAGACTGCTCTTGCTTGAATCAATTCTCCTCTGCAATTTCGAGCTATCACACCCAATCCAAACGAATTCTGATCACTGAAAATGGCTGCATCAACGTTGACCTTCACTGTTAACTCCTGTGGTGCTACCCAGTTAAAAGCTCCATCCTCCACGCATCCTGCTTGAGATAGAACCCGAAAGTCATTATTCTGGGTATTTTTCCATTGTGAAAGGTATTGATTTGCCGCATATAGCACACCATTCCATGAACTATTCCTGTTATTCCACACTTTTTCATTACGATACTTCCAAATTGCCCAGCAAGCTGTCGCCACCATAGCTCTTTTGTCTTGACTGATTTGATCCAGCACCCCTTTTATCCAACTGAAGAAGTCTCCGGCTGTGTCCTGGTGAATATTTGGCAGAATTGTGAGCCACAACTGAGCAATCCTAGGACAGCAAACTAGAGCATGTAAAATAGTTTCCTCTTCCACATTGCAGATAGGACAACTACGTAGCACTGGGACCTGTTTCCGACTGAGCATTACAAGTGTTGGGAGGCAATCTGTAGCAGCTCTCCATAGAACATTCAACACTTTAGCAGGCGCTTTAATTCTCCACAGAATTCTCCAGAAACTCGAACGCTCTCTCTCATTCCACAAAACTTTCTGATCTTGGAGCAATCTATATCCACTCTTCACCGAATAACCCCCTGAATCATTTTTTGAGTATTTATTTGATTTAGTTGTGATTCTATGTGCTAAAGTTACAAGGACAACATTTTTTTAATCAGAGATGCATCTTATAACTTGCATGTTTGGCAGAATAATCTACGAGGTTAATCTACGAGGTTGACTGGGACATCAAGTTACTAGAGATCATATTTTCTATTTTATCCTAATTCATAGGTTTTGATTGTAAATTTGAAAAAGTCATGATATGAACTCATTTTTATTTGTTAAGGTTATTCCGACTGATTATTTACTTATAACTATTTGTTAATGATTTGCATAAGTTTTCCTATCTTTATTAGAAATTGCATAACCAAGTTCCTCTATATTCCTTCACAGTAAACCTTGGCGTACATCCTTATTCACAGTAAACCTTGACGTACATCCTTATTCACTACAAAAAGTCACTACCACCATCTTAGGAACAATTATCTCATTTATCTTTAACTTAATCTATAATTCTCAATTATCTTTAACTTAACCTACTTTTTCTTATACATCCCCTCAACTAGTTATTGTTTTAACAACAATAACTCATGTTGTTCTCTTTCCAAAAATTAATTTTATAAAAATCAAAACATTACATAAAAAATATAAAAAAAATCTATTCTTATTTCATAAGTATTAATAATATTTGTTAGGTCACAAATTACTGGACAAGGTTATTTGATTTAAAAAAGTAGTTATTTATTTTTTGAATTAAAAATTTTTATTTGTACTTTAGTAATCAAGTAGTAAAAGTATATGAAATAAAAAAAAATTATGAAGTTTTTATTTGATTTAGGAATCATAAAAAGATATGACATGAATATATATTGATCAAGTTTAAGTGTATAATGATTTTGATTCAAAAAAAAAGTATATAGTGATTTATATTGAAAACAGAAATAAGAGAAAGATAGTACAAATGAGAGGTAACTGTAATCCTATAATAGTGATCGTGACTTTTGTAATGAATAAGGACGTAAGCCAATATTTATTCCTTCATTATACTAGCTTATAACCCGTGCGAAGCACGGGCAAATTTATATTTTTTTTGAAAACTAAGACTTGAAGTTGAAAATACATATAAACCTAAACAACATTTGTAAAACCTACCAAAAATCCATAAATTACATGACCTATATATTAATCCTCAAAGCCTATAAACTGAAAAGGTACATCTGAAATTCACTAAATATTGAGAGATAACGGACATAACACTGGGACACCGTACTCTATTCTTCCACAAGAAATTCTGATTCTTGGTTAATTTTTTCCTAAAAATTGACTTGTATAAGGGTTTTGATTCTTGAGGATGCAATGTCATCTCACTTGTTCCAAGCATACCATCAACTTGAACTGGTGGTTGTTCCCGTTGCCTATGCTCTCGGAACAGCATTAAAAGTTTCTGAGACTCCGTATCTCTCTCATAGTTTAATTTACTGAGAAACCAGTGAAGGAATCACACCTTGAATTAGGACCATTTGACAACACTTGTCATTGGTATAAATTCAGAAGACATGCTGCATCTTTCTCCTACTCAATAGGCTTGCCGATGTTCAGTATAGCTGAGAGCCCACTAATGAGATTCGGCACAAATATGATGTCATCCCTTGCCGTTTCACTTAAAGATAAGTTTATCAAGACATCAACGAATATAATATGATATCCCTTATGATTTGTTTAAGCAGACACAACCTAATATTGTCAATGTTAAAGGAATCTAACATATATGTTTTTAATTATAATATCCAATTTAATATAATAATATTCAGAATCAAGTATTCGATCAAAACCCTTTTCTAAAATAATGTTAAAAAGGTTGTGAATAGGGTAGATAAAATAAAGACAAAGCATAACTTGTAAAAATTATAAGAATACGGTTATAAAATAATAGGGGTAACAAAATATTGTATTAAAGTAAACCATTAAAACAATAAATTACAAACAAAATTCTGAATAAAACAAAAGAAAGTAAAAAGAGGAGAAATATTTCTTTAAAAGAATTATGAATAATGATTTGCTAGACTTCCATAACTTTAATAAGGTAACCTGATTGATCACATAAAGATATTCAAAAGCAACAATATTATGATCTGGAACCATTAGAAAAAGTAGTCACCCTAACGATAGATAAATTTGCAGAATTTAAAGTTTGTCAAACTTTATCCTATGTGTGATGGAGAGTTTAAAGCTAACCTGGTAACAGCAAAATCAAGACCAGCCCCTACAAATTTAGAAGACTTAACTCTATAACTATAGTCTACTTATAACAACTTGTGTGTTAATCTCTCTATCAAATGGTAGAAAACATTTAATTACTATGATTATATCAAGTCTCTCACAACTATGAACATAAAATTTATCAATAAATCAAAATATGGAGCCACTTATTATTTTAAATAAAAAGCTACATTAACAATATATGTTTGGTGCCTAGTCACAAATTACAAACTTTTTAGACTGTCTACCAATTGAATTTTTTTTATCACATCTACCCGTTGAATTTAAGGCTTCTGATGAAAACTTCCTAACAAATAGTCTTTTCCTGTCCTTTTTTCTACATTTGTCAAAAAAAACAATGTCACCATCAATGTTCATATTCTAGTATATGGGTGCTAAAAATGAAGTTCTGATGTCTGCTGCATAACAATCTTTAGAGGTATGATTTTTCTAGTGTCTAGAGCCGAGACAAAATTTGTAAGCAATTGAGAATCATCCCATGTCCACTTTTCCCAATTTAATAATAAAATAGACAAATTTTATCAAATTTTGTTTATGTTTCAAGGACCTTACCAAAGAACATAGGCTCATGGGCGGATCACTGAAAAGAACCTATTATGTTTGTAACACCCCCAAATCCCTTACAGGAATCCAGGTCATTACACCTCGTGCGGAATAATCAATCACCTGCTCATAATATAATCTACAACAATATTCATAACAACTCCATATTTTGCTCCACGGGTTATAGTCTTAGAACAAGCACTCCATAAATCAAAAGTTATTACATCTCAAATGCACTTCCCAGAATCTCTAAAATACTTTTACAACTCCAAAGTACTAGATACTAAAACATTATACAAACATTTTCCCAGCCTGCACCCTCCTCAAATGCTATAAGGTTAACCCACTGAATCAATCGTCTTCCCTTTCCTTTAATCACGGTTCGCTGTACTAGATCCAGCTCTGATTGCTCCTGTTTTATAATATTTAAATAGCAAGTATGAGCCAAAGAATGCCCAGCAAGTATATATAGATATCATATAATACAACAAAACTCAACCAAAATATAGTTTTTACCACTCTATAAAATATATACTTTTGAAAAGAGATCAACTCGAAACCTTTTTATAAATCTCGAAATACTACTCATATAAAAGAATAGATATATCTCAATAACTTCTCAAAATACCACTCATATAATTCAATAACTCATCAGGACTGCTCAATTGATTTGAAATAATATAATAAAATGACTTCTCATATAAAGAACACATCTCGATAACTCCTCAGAACTTCTCAATGGATTGAAAATAATATAATAACACAACTTCTCAGGTCAACACCCTAGTTAACCGAACCACAAAGGCATCGATTAACAGTAGAGCATTGACGATTGGACTACTTCTCAAACGCCATCTCGAGTAATGGATGATCAATCCATTGTCACATCTCAATTCTATCGATAGAAAGGATGGTCGACGTCTCGAACCACCCAAATAAAACTTCTCAGAAGGATGAGCCGTCTTTCTCGGCCCTTCACCCTTTATATGTAACAGTTTGGGCCGGTGCGTTACTCCGGTCACTTTTGCTTTTAGAAGCAATAATTCACAACTTACTTTATATATATATAAATATATATAACCCCACCCTTAAATATAAATATTCTGTAGTATGAAAATATTATTAAATATATCTTTATTATCTCTTCTACGACTACGAACGAAGTATCTCAATAAACCTCCCAACAATTTGGCCAACTCATGAAATAAATTTCAAAACCTCATATAATAATTTCAACACCTCGAATAATAATTATATATATGGATGTAGTTTGTATGAATAAAATCTGATATAAACCACTAGAAAGAATATTTGATTTTTGTATAGCGAAAACTTAATCAGCATATTTAAAAATATAAATACTCCGAACAATGGAGTACGAATTAGTAAACTTGCCTGGTTCTGCCGTACGATACTCCAACTTGCTCCGCTTCTCTGGTCCTCCAGTATTTCACCTTCTCGGGCCTAGTTCATCTATTATTTATCTCAACTTCTGATCACCTTTCAATCAACTTCTATTCACCGCTATATAGCACCTATGCATATCTACAACTTTCGTTCTTTAAGCTTTTCCAAACGAGCCTCCTAGCTTATCCGAAATCCAACCCCAAAACGGTTCCTCGAATCATTTCTTTAGAAAATCCTAATTAACTTTCTATGTTCCGCCGTTTTTAATAATTCCGGTTTTAGTCTATAAAATAATCTGATTCGATCCGGTTAATAAAAAAATAATAGTATATATCACTCTTCCAAAATACATCTGTATTTATCTTTATTTATTCATAATTATCTCTTCTTTTATCAACAATTATTAAATTACTAAATCACTAATTATTTCTATTTAATTAATTAATCAAATTGCACTTCTAATTTAATTAACTCTTATAAATTCCCTAAAATTCCCCAATTTAATTAATATTAATCTCACAAGAAAATTATTCAAGAATCCCTTTTTATTGATATTAAATCCATAAATATTACTCTCACTAATTCCTAATTTCTATAATTTAATTAAGTCTATTTTAATAAAATAATCTCTATTTATTCTCCAAATAAATTAATCCAAGTATCCATTTCCTTTATTCCATTTGAATCTTAATTTTAACTGTTCTACCAATCCTCAAAGAATCAATTATTATCTAAAATATTAATCATTTTCTTTTCTATTTTCTATTCAAATAATTATTTAATCTACCAAAAATCCCTTATAAAACATTTTACAACAAACTCCTTTTTATTTATTTTTAATTTTAATCCAAATTAATAATAACACCCGCTCGTTAATTTTATACATACGTTATTATTTTATTATTATTATTCTCACTGTAACAGCTACGTGGGTCCCACATTTTCCACCGCCACCGTCACCAACACGCGCCACCGCCACCACCGTCTCCCCTGCATCTCTCCCCCGTTCTCAAACTCTCTCTCGTCTACCATCTCTCCCCAAATCTCTCTTCTGCTCTATCCCTCTCAACCTCTCTCGACTCCATCTCTCAATCTTTCAATCTCTCTTTGCGTCAATCTCCCTCGTCCAACTCTCTTATCTCTCTAACCCTCTCCCAATCTCTCTCCCGATTACTCACTCCCTCTCTATCACTGTATCTCCCTCCACCTCCCCCTCTTCTCTCTGTCCAACCCTCTCTGTCACTCTCTCCATCTCCCCCTTCACCTCCTTTCTCCTCTTCGACACCAATAACAACACAAACCCCATCAACGAAAATACACCCATCAAAACTCCATCCCCCTTCTTCAACTACATCGACCACTATACAACCACAATCCCTTTCTGCTCTCTCGAATTCAATCTCTCGATACAATCTCTCTTCTCTCGACATCTCCAAATCAAGACCACACACCCACTATACTATCTCTCTCGTTTTCCGGTCAACCCCAACCGTCTCCCTCCCCGACTACACACACAACAACAATATAAACACCCAACTACAAACTCAACATCAACCTCCCCTTATAACTCCGACTACTCCGATCAAACGCCACACACACACACACGAAATACATATACACACAACCGCACACAATGATCAAACATCACTCCTCCACTCTCGACCTCCTCCCTCTTCTCTCCGTCGACTTGCAACACAGAACCCACCTCCCCTCTACATCTCTCCCTCAAACTCCCTTCACCACTCTCGATTCATCACAGAACCCACAACAATAACCCAACTGTGTTTGGAATCTGTTCGGGTGTGTGTATGTATATGGTTCGATTTTTATCGTTTATTTGAACAGAGAGGAATTGTATGTTTTTGCAGGAAAAAGAAAGATCCGGTTTTCCTTTTGTCTTTTGATTATAAATATATGGCTGGGTTTATGTCTGTGGTCTGTGGTAGAGTTTATGGTTTTAAACGGTAAAGACAGCAAGGTGTGGTCGTAGCCCTCCAAATAAAATGAGACAGGTTTATGTTTTAAAACATTTGAAGAGACAAAATGTGGCAGACACAAACGCATGGGACTGAAAAGAATAAATAAAGTGCTGAAACATTTCGTGTTTGTAAAAAGAGTGTTGAGTTTCGGAAAAGAATTTCTAGTTTTCTGTGATCGAAAATGCTGTCTACTCCTCGTGCTTAGCAATCCGATAAGCAATATTAATCTCGTTATTCCCCGCTCGCCAAATAAAACGAGACTCTAATTTCGTTCTCTAAAATATATTCGATCAAAAAATTAAAATCTTATTCTTCCTAATTGTAATAAAAACCAAATAAATATAATTAAATAAATATAATATAATATTTACTCACATATGAATATATAAAATTTTCGAAATTTTACCAAAACGCGCTAATTAAAATATATTGGTGCATCGCTCTTAATTAAAATTTAAATATATATCAGAAAAAATTTATTCGAAAATTTACGGATATTACAGTCTTCCCTCCTTAAAAGGATTCCGTCCTCGGAATCAACGTTGGCAATAACTAAGGTGGCTTGTTTATACCGGCTCATCATTTATACCCACTTCCTTCGTTTATTCTTATCATGACTTTATCCTCAAAATACACCTTATCTTCAATAGTAAATCTGAATTATGAATTAAAATTCCTCATATCATTTTCTCTTACTAATCATTAAATATACCTCTTTCTTCTAATATTTTATCCTCTTGAATCAATTCACTCTCAACCTTTACCATGGCTACTTCTTTACCCATATCACATAGTCCCTTATCAAAACACTGCATCATTATATCCAATCTATTGTTTCACTCCATGTTGAAATCTTCTAGCTCCTTCCTCCTCCAAATCTATACCTAATACCATCATACTCTTCTTGTTTTATTTCCATCTATAAAATCCACTCTATTTATTTCTTCTACACTTCTCCCAAAAGTCACAGCCTCACTCGATACAACTTATCTCAATATGGTTTAATCTAATAAAACTGCATACCCAGGAAATATTTATTTATGAAAACAAAACAGTACATATCGGTACATATTCATATATATACACATATATATCTGCAGTTATATATATATATATATATGCATATTTATGGATACATAACAGTATATACTCAAACTTATCCCAATAAATAAATCATGAATACACGTTTCCCTCGTCCTAATTGATTCTACTACTATTAATGGTCATCGTTCCTCCACTCCACTATTCCTTGTAATCCTACTATATATAAACCTATCGGTTCCTTGGCTTCTAAACTCTCTCTTATATAGTCATAACTCCCCCTACACTCGTTCTAAGATTTATAACCTACTACTCTGATACCATTACTGTAACACCCCCAAATCCCTTACAGGAATCCAGGTCATTACACCTCGTGCGGAATAATCAATCACCTGCTCATAATATAATCTACAACAATATTCATAACAACTCCATATTTTGCTCCACGGGTTATAGTCTTAGAACAAGCACTCCATAAATCAAAAGTTATTACATCTCAAATGCACTTCCCAGAATCTCTAAAATACTTTTACAACTCCAAAGTACTAGATACTAAAACATTATACAAACATTTTCCCAGCCTGCACCTCCCTCAAATGCTATAAGGTTAACCCACTGAATCAATCGTCTTCCCTTTCCTTTAATCACGGTTCGCTGTACTAGATCCAGCTCTGATTGCTCCTGTTTTATAATATTTAAATAGCAAGTATGAGCCAAAGAATGCCCAGCAAGTATATATAGATATCATATAATACAACAAAACTCAACCAAAATATAGTTTTTACCACTCTATAAAATATATACTTTTGAAAATAGATCAACTCGAAACCTTTTTATAAATCTCGAAATACTACTCATATAAAAGAATAGATATATCTCAATAACTTCTCAAAATACCACTCATATAATTCAATAACTCCTCAGGACTGCTCAATTGATTTGAAATAATATAATAAAACGACATCTCATATAAAGAACACATCTCGATAACTCCTCAGAACTTCTCAATGGATTGAAAATAATATAATAACACAACTTCTCAGGTCAACACCCTAGTTAACCGAACCACAAAGGCATCGATTAACAGTAGAGCATTGACGATTGGACTACTTCTCAAACGCCATCTCGAGTAATGGATGATCAATCCATTGTCACATCTCAATTCTATCGATAGAAAGGATGGTCGACGTCTCGAACCACCCAAATAAAACTTCTCAGAAGGATGAGCCGTTTTTCTCGGCCCTTCACCCTTTATATGTAACAGTTTGGGCCGGTGCGTTACTCCGGTCACTTTTGCTTTTAGAAGCAATAATTCACAACTTACTTTATATATATATAAATATATATAACCCCACCTTTAAATATAAATATTCTGTAGTATGAAAATATTATTAAATATATCTTTATTATCTCTTCTACGACTACGAACGAAGTATCTCAATAAACCTCCCAACAATTTGGCCAACTCATGAAATAAATTTCAAAACCTCATATAATAATTTCAACACCTCGAATAATAATTATATATATGGATGTAGTTTGTATGAATAAAATCTGATATAAACCACTAGAAAGAATATTTGATTTTTGTATAGCGAAAACTTAATCAGCATATTTAAAAATATAAATACTCCGAACAATGGAGTACGAATTAGTAAACTTGCCTGGTTCTGCCGTACGATACTCCAACTTGCTCCGCTTCTCTGGTCCTCCAGTATTTCACCTTTTCGGGCCTAGTTCAGCTATTATTTATCTCAACTTCTGATCACCTTTCAATCAACTTCTATTCACCGCTATATAGCACCTATGCATATCTACAACTTTCGTTCTTTAAGCTTTTCCAAACGAGCCTCCTAGCTTATCCGAAATCCAACCCCAAAATGGTTCCTCGAATCATTTCTTTAGAAAATCCTAATTAACTTTCTATGTTCCGCCGTTTTTAATAATTCCGGTTTTAGTCTATAAAATAATCTGATTCGATCCGGTTAATAAAAAAATAATAGTATATATCAGTCTTCCAAAATAAATCTGTATTTATCTTTATTTATTCATAATTATCTCTTCTTTTATCAACAATTATTAAATTACTAAATCACGATCAAATAATCACTAATTATTTCTATTTAATTAATTAATCAAATTGCACTTCTAATTTAATTAACTCTTATAAATTCCCTAAAATTCCCTAATTTAATTAATATTAATCTCACAAGAAAATTATTCAAGAATCCCTTTTTATTGACATTAAATCCATAAATATTACTCTCACTAATTCCTAATTTCTATAATTTAATTAAGTCTATTTTAATAAAATAATCTCTATTTATTCTCCAAATAAATCTCTATTTATTCTCCAAATGGATGTAGTTTGTATGAATAAAATCTGAACTGTAACACCCAGATCAGTTTTTAGCTTTGTAGTACCCTTCTTCATCTCAATGAGATTTCCATTCCAATCTCTGTACTTAGGAACATAGTTGCTATTGTATGTCATGCCTCTGGTTGCCAAATTCTGAAGCATTTTTCTTTGAAGCACATTTGCAACTGACTCAGTTCTTCTATTTTTCACCTTGAAAAGATACAGAACATACTCTAGTTCTTCCCAGTATTTTAGATCAAGATCAAATTCACCAATCTTGTATACTGTTCCATCAGTCATAAAATATAAGAGAAAATCCTTTTCTAAGCTCTTCTGATAAACCAACTATACTGATTCCAGTATGTCTAAACTCTCTTGAGTAACACCACAACCTGGAATAGCCAGTGAAGAAGGATCTCTAGGACCAACATGTTGCCTTGAATCTCTTCGTGAGCCCAGACATGCTCTATTTCTTCCAATCTTTCCAGTTAAACCTTTTCCATCAGAAAAATCCATAGGACCTCCAGTCTCTGGGGTTGGTTCAAACACTGATGTCTTTCCGAAAACAGATTGTAAAGAAGAAGATAGAGAGTTCTGCACAACTTGTGTAGCAACAGAAGTTTTGTTTGATTTCTTTGACATGCTTTCCTCTTCAACAATGCCTTTAAGCTTTTGCTTAGCTTCTGCTTCTGTTGGCTTTTTGAATAACTGTATCCTCTGATCAGTACCAACTTTTTCTTTGATTTCAATGCCTTTAAGAACAGGCCTAGAAGCTTTTACATTTTTCTTGAGTTTACCAGACTTCAGAGCTTTTTGATGTTCTGCTTGTAAACTCTTCTCTTCGGCTTGAATATCTGCAAGAGTAACTCCTTCTTCATTCTCCTCTATAAACACTTTAGTTGCTAACTCTTCATCAGTCTGTGGATTATCAATTAATAGCAAACTCTTCTCAGGTGCCCTTGACCTTAGATTTCTTTGACCTTTTGCTCCTCCCTCTCCTGCATCATCCTTCTGAGTCAGAGTTTGAGATGTCCTGCATTTAGTCTTTCTCTCCCCCTTTTTGACATCATCAGGCATGAGAATTGATGTTATCAGCTCCAAAGAGGTTGCAATAGAATCAACTTTACCAGACAAAATGTTCTGATTTTCTTCAATTTTGGCCATCCTGTCAAGCATTGCATCTTGAGCTTTAGAAAATTTTGTAATCTTGAGTTTGGTATCAAACTCCAAAGTCAGATTTTTAGCCTTAAGATCAGCCTGTAGATCAGTAATTGACTTCTGACAATCATCAAGTCTGCCATCCAGTGTTTTGACTTGCTCCACTGTGGCCTTCAAACAAGAGAGAATATCTGGATTTGAAATTGCTGTAGCAGTTTGTTTCACAAAATCTGCTGCTCTCCCTCTAGGAAAAATATAGTCTTCTTTGTACCAATTTGCAGAAAACTTAGCAAGATATTCTGCTTCAATTTCATGTCTTTTGGAATGCTGAGTGAAAGGTGCATGCTTTCCATCAGTTGGTACAGGTGCACTTTCAAAAGAGTCAGAGTTTGCACTTTCTTCACCTTCAGCTTCAACACTATCATGTTCAACATTCTCTGCAACTGGAACATTTTCAGCAACAGGTTGCTCAGTTTCTACAATAGCCTCAGCTGTATTCTCTGCAACAATCTCTGCAACTTCTGCAACAATTTCAACATTTTCTGTAAGAGGAATCCTTTGCTGCGTTTTCAACTTCTTCACCATGTTCAGAACCCTGGTGAGCATCAGAGAATACATCAGTATGAGAAGCTACTGTTTCTTCAAAAAGTACATTAGGCTGATCAACTGCACCGGTTTCTTCAGAATGAACAAGAAGAGAAGAAGTAGGATGAATCACAGGATCAGAGAATGGCATGGCAGTTTCAGCAATATCATCCATTATAGAAAAACCATCTCTGTTATCCTCATCCATTTGCGTACGAACTGGTGATTTCACAATCTCCTCTTCAGTGTTTATCTCAACAACAGGTATTTTCGGAGAAGGTACCTCCGGAGCTTCAAAATTCATCTCTTCATCTGAATCAGAGATTACCAATTTTCTTCTCTTGTACGTGATCACTTCAACAGCTACCTCTTCATCACCAGAGGATGAATCTTCATCAACAATAGATGGCGATGGTGATCTATTTGCTCTTTCCTTTTTTCTCTTTTCTGGCTAGTGTAGCTCTAGCAAGATTGTGTCTAGAGTTATGAGCTACATGCTTAGTTCTCCCCTTACGTTTTGGTTTGGACTTGGATGGTTGATGGTCAGGTTGGGGTTGAGATTGAATAGGAGACAGAGGTTGTTGTTGAGATTGTTGAGGTTCAGAGTTTATTTGGTCAGAGTTTACTGGTTCAGAGTTTATAGGTTCAGAGTTTAGTGGTGCAGGCTGAGTTTGTGTTTGAGTGTCAGAGTTTAGTGGTTCAGTGTTTGATGGTTGAGTGTTTGGTGGAGGTTGTTCAGGTTGTGGAGGTTCTTGTGGTTGGTTTAAAAAGTTCTGTAACGCAAGAGGGTAAACCAGAGCAGGCACCTCCCTATTACCATTCCTGTTAGTCAAATCAGAGAAAATTCTCTTGTTGACTTTGAAGGGCTGAATCACATCATCCTCAGCAATTGCAATACTAGGTACACAAGCAGTAAATAACATTTGGCAAAATCTAGCAAAGTACACAGTCTTAGGTACTGACAATCTACCACCTATATTCACTAACACATGTCTGCCAAAATCGAAATTAGTACCATAGAGAAGAGAATACCCGATTTGGAGACTATCAGTAGGAATTGCATCCCAGTTGGTAACCTTGTTCCCAAAGGCCCTTGTAATACAGTAAAAGAAGAAACTCCATTCTTTTCTCAACAGCGGCCTTTTCACTGACCCAATTTTGTCCAAAGGGCCTAAGTACCCAATTTGCTACAGCATCTCTCGCAAGTTTGTGTCAGAAACAACAGCATATGAAGTATAAGTGTAAAAGCCCATGGTTTCTCTGACTGTATCTGGAGTGATAACATAGTCAGTTTCTTCATACGTGAAAATAATAGATGGAGTCCCATTCTCTCCACCATCATCATAAACAGAGTTTTGCTAGAAAAAAGCGATTTGTGATGCAGACAGCTTTTGGGGTTGAACCAAAGCTGTACCAATCTCTGAGTCGCGTAAGAAACTCTGCATCAAATGAAAAGCTTCTGGAGCGTTTTCATGTATCAACGGAGCTGCAAAATTATTAGTAACAAACAAAAGACCAAGAGTGTTGAAAGGTTTGGTTGCCATTAGAACAGTTTGAGAAGAAAAATGAAAGAAAATGATATGAGTGAAAGGTGTTTGATGAAATATGCAAATGAAAAGTAAAATGTGATGTAACTGTGAGTAATTGTGTAAAAAGTGAATATGAGTGGATGAAAGTGAATATGAAGTGAAGAGTTAATCTCAAACGTTTTAGCATTAAAACACACAACCAGTTACCATGATTAGTGAAACACGATCATTGTAAAATGTGTGAGTGGGACACGTGTCACATGATTAGTCCATACTCAGTAATTACAACCATAATTATTGCTACTCTCTTACTAATTACTTACACAATTAAACACTTTTACACTAATCAACAGCTGTCAAAAACTCTTTTTACCCAAAATAGGAAATCATCTGAAATAAAATATATCTCAGATTATTTAGACAAAATTCATCAGCGTTTATCAATTCTCCAACTTTATTACTGAAATCCTTTCAAATACTGCACAGATGTGAATTTGCGTGTGTGGATAGCAGAGTTTACTAATCCAATTTTTAGAGCATCTAATTTTTCATAACATCCATAACAATAAATCAGTAAATACTGGATGCACAAACTCTGATTGTAAACACTGACTATATGATGAATGCTAAACTCTGTAGTAACTTAAATACAAGAATCTGAATACACCTATTCCCTTTGAACAATAAAGTGATCAGTAAATATATACACACCTTTTTTTATGTATATATATTCACAAAATAAACTTTCTTTTATAGAGAAACTCACACCTGTTTGTTCTTCAATGTCCAAATGAATCTAACTGCTCTTGATATATCAGAGTTTAAAAGAAACAGTTAATAAGGCTCAAAGAGGTTCACTAAGGGTTTAATGTATGAACAGTGTTTGGATAATGTGGTAAATCCTAGTGCCTTTATCATTTTCATGCACACACATATCATGAAGTCTCAAAATGGTTTAAAACAAGTTCTAGAGCAACATACTCACTGATGAACATCACACAACAATAAAATTTGATTGAGATAAAATGTATCAATCATCATTTGGCTCAAGTTCTCACAGGGTGTAGGCATGCTTTATTACTCACCAAAATAGACAATGACACATCTCAAGGTTTATAAATTTTCACAAGTACAAACAAGGAATCATCAAGTACCATGTGAATGTCTTGGGAACAGAGTGTCACTAACAGAGTTTAGGAGTCATCAATATCAGAAATTATTAATGAGAGGCAATGCACACATCATCGACAGACTCAGAGTTTAGGATTAATAAACTAAGAGATGCTATAAATATGAACAGTATCATGCTTGTGTTGAATTTCTGCACAGTCTAAGATTAGATCACAGATAACTTAGAAAGATTCATGATTAATAACTGAGAACAATGCTTCAACATTTTCTTCATTAGTTTTTATCTCAGATAATAACATTTTCAGAATTTATCAGAGTTTATCCAGCATATTAACAGTGTTTGACTGACAAAACATGCTATCAGAGTTTGACAGTCTACCAACAGAGTTTACATAACAGAGTTTAAAAACTGAGTTCACATAGCATTTAACACATCACAGAAACATAAGTAATGCATTACATAAGTGAAATTTGAGTCTAACCAATATCTCTAGTCAAAACTAGAGACCATTCCAAGTTCATTGACTAGCCTTGTAAAAATAGCTTCAGTCAAGGGCTTGGTGAAGATGTCTGCTAGTTGTTGGTCTGCAGACACAAAATGAAGCTCAATGTTTCCTTCCTCTACATGCTCTCGGATAAAATGATACCTTATGCTGATGTGCTTGGTCATTGAGTGTTGTACTGGATTACCTGTCATAGCAATAGCACTTTGATTATCACAGTAAATAGGAATCTTACTGTACCTTAATCCATAATCCAGCAATTGATTCTTCATCCACAGAATCTGTGCAAAACAGCTACCAGCAGCAATATACTCTGCCTCAGCTGTAGATGTAGAAATTGATTTATGTTTCTTACTGTACCAAGAAACCAGTCTATCACCCAGAAATTGACAACTTCCACTGGTGCTTTTTCTATCTATCTAACAGCCTGCAAAGTCTGCATCAGAGTAACCAATAAGCTTGAATTCTGATTCTCTGGGATACCACAACCCTAAAGTAATGGTGCCCTTGAGATATTTGAAAATTCTTTTCATAGCTATGAGATGTGGTTCTCTGGGATCAGCTTGAAACCTTGCACATAGACAGGTTGCATACATGATATCAGGTCTACTTGCTGTCAAATAAAGAAGAGACCCTATCATGCCTCTGTAGTTTGTCATATCTACTGATGCTCTTGTATCCTTATCCAATTTAGTTGTTGTTGCCATGGGAGTTGATGCAGATGAGCAATCAAGCATACCAAATTTCTTGAGAAGGTTTCTGGTATATTTTGCTTGATTTATAAAAATTCCATCATATATTTGCTTCACCTGTAGGCCTAGAAAATAACTAAGCTCTCCCATCATACTCATTTGATACCTGGACTGCATTAGCTTGGCAAACTTTGTACAGAGTTTTTCATTAGTAGACCCAAAAATTATGTCATCAACATAAATTTGAACCAAAAGCAAGTCACTACCAGATCTAAAGTGAAACCGAGTTTTATCAATTGTACCTCTGTGAAACCCACTTTTAGTAGAAATTGAGCAAGAGTTTCATACCATGCTCTTGGTGCTTGCTTAAGTCCATAGAGTGCTTTATCAAGCCTGTAGACATAATCTGGATATTTGGGGTCTACAAATCCTAGTGGTTGTTCAACAAACACTTCTTCTTCAAGTTTCCCATTCAGAAAAGTACTTTTCACATCCATCTGAAATACCTTGAATTTCTTGTGAGAAGCATAAGCAAGAAACATCCTTATTGCCTCCAACCTGGCAACTGGAGCAAAAGTCTCATCATAATTTATTCCTTCTTGCTGTGAATAGCCTTTTGCCACAAGTCTGGCTTTGTTTCTTGTAACAACCCCTTTACTATCAGTTTTATTTCTGAATACCCACTTAGTACCAACAATAGACATATTCTTAGGTCTTGGTACAAGTGTCCACACTTCATTTCTCTCAAATTCATTCAACTCCTCCTGCATTGCTGTTATCCAGTCAGCATCTTGAAGAGCTTCTTCTACTTTCTTGGGCTCAGTTTGTGACAAGAATGCATGAAATAGACATTCATTTGTTGTTGCACTTCTTGTCCTTACTCTTGCATCTGGATCACCAATAATCAAATCAGGTGTATGAGATTTAGTCCATTTCCTAGCTGAAGGCAAATGACTTCTCTCAGAGTTTGATCCTCCCCCTTGATCCATGTTCTCCTGATTTTCTTGATGTCTTTCTTCATTCTCTGAGGCTCCCCCTGAATGTGACTGCTCAGAGTTTGAACTGTCAGATTTTGGACTGTCAGAATTTGAGTCATCAGAGTTTGATCCAGATTTTTCAGCTGAGTCATTATCAGAATTTGAGTTATCACTTTGAAGTGATTCTTCTTGCTCCCCCTCAAATGGTTCATCTCTAGATTGTGGTTGAGAAGTATCTTCAGTATTCACCAGTAGAGGCTCAGAGTTTAGCTCAACAGAGTTTGTCAGTTCAGCTTCATCAGAGTTTACTTCATCAGAGAATAATTTTTCTTTCTCAAAGTGCAGTTGTTCATGATCATCTACATCTTCAAATCCAGTTATTTTCTTGTCATCAAATGACACATGAATAGATTCCATGATCACTTTGGTTCTCAGATTATAAACTCTGAATGCCTTAGTTGACAGTGGATAGGCAACAAAAATTCCCTCATCAGCTTTTAAATCAAATTTTGTCAACTGTTCAGGATCAGTTTTCAGCACAAAGCACTTGCATCCAAAAATATGAAAATATTTCAGATTTGGCTTCTTTTCTTTCACCATTTCATATGGTGTTTTTCCATGCTTATTGATCAGAGTGGCATTCTGAGTAAAACAAGCAGTTTGAACAGCTTCTGCCCAGAAATAGGTTTGTAATTTTGCTTCATCAAGCATAGTTCTGGCAGCTTCTATGAGGGTTCTGTTCTTTCTTTCAACTACACCATTTTGCTATGGTGTACCAGGTGCAGAAAACTCTTGCTTCACTCCTCTGTCTTTGCAAAATTCTTCCATTATTGCATTTCTGAATTCAGTTCCATTATCACTTCTGATAATCTTGACTTTGTGTTTTGATCCTTTGTCCAGTTGCTTTACATGCTCCATCAGAATTATTACAGTTTAATCCTTCTTTGCTAGAAAATACACCCATGTATATCTGGTGTGTTCATCAACAATGACTAAAGCATATTTCTTCCTTCCAAGTGACATTACATTTACTGGACCAAAAAGATCAACATGTTGAAGATGATAAGGATCAACAATTGAAGATTCAGACTTGCTCTTGAAAGATGACTTCCTTTGTTTGGCCTTTTGACAGGAATCACACAGGCCATCTACATTCAATAATGATTTTGGGAGCCCTCTAACAAGATTCTTTCTAATCAGCTCATTGATGTTGTTCAGATTCAAATGAGAGAGTTTCTTGTGCCACTTCCAACTCTCTTCACTGGACATTCTTGTTGACAGACACACTGCTTTGCCATCAGAGTTTGTTGACAATTTTATTTCATATATGTTATTGTGTCTGTTTCCAACTAGAACAACTTTCCCTGTAGATTTATTGATGACTTCACAGTATTCAGGCTGAAAATCTACATGATATCCTCTGTCACAGATTTGACTCACAGATAGCAGATCATGCTTGAGTCTTGGAACCAGAGCTACATTTGTGATGATGACACTTCCAAGATTGATATTGCCATATCCCAGACTATGTCCTATGTTGCCATCTCCATAGGAAACTTTTGGGCCAGCCTTCTCCACATACTCTGATAGCAGGGCTTTATTTCCAGTCATGTGTCCTGAACATCCACTGTCCATGACTCCCTTTCCCTGATGTCCTGCAATCACAAACATTCATAGATGATTAGTTTTAAGGATCCATACTTGCTTGGATCCTTTGACTTTCTTAACTCTGTTAGCTTTTGCAGCGGAATACACATTATCAGAGTTTAAGCTAACTTTATCAGAGTTTACACTTGCAGAATTAACCTTAACCCATTTCAAATTTGGCTTGGGTTCATAGTAATTATGATAAATAGCATGATAATCTTTGAAAGTATACATAGAATGCCAAGTGCTTCCACAATGTTTGCATAATGTTTGTGGTCTAATTCTAACATTAACTTTCTTTACATCAGACTTTGAAGGTAAAGAATTAATGTTTTTGTTTTTCCTGCAAAAACTAGCAAGAAGATTAATGCTACCACAGTTATGGCATGTCTTTCTTGGAGCAAAAGTAGCAAGCATTGGATAATTACCCTGAGAAATGCCTACTTTACCATTTCTGTTCTTTCTAGACACTTTCTGTTTCTTAACAGATTTTAACTCCTTAAGCTTATGCTTGAGTTGTTTATCTGTCATTGAACCAATATTAACCTGTTTAACAATGTTTTTTACTGGTTCTTTCTTGACATCCTGTTTACCACCTTCAAACCTAGGTTCAATTATTCCATTAACAAATGTTCCAAATTTCTTAGATTGAAGTGGTGGTCTAATCTTGACTTTATTCTGAAACCTAAGTTCATCTTCCTCAGAATAACCTAGATGTAAGAACCCCAAAATTTCGGTATAATTAAAACTTTTTATATTGATAAAAGAAGGAACAGTGATTCCGACTGCAAGTTATTAACAGTTCTAATGAATGCATACTGAATGGATATAGATTCAATGATTACATGTCAGGAAGAATGCAATGGGTTGACAACTTAGATTAGAATAATCTGTCTCCTAGGGAGATAAGATATGGGAATTCCAAATAAGAGAGCTATTCTCATATCATCCAGATCGGTATCTGTTATTAGTCAAGTGGTTCCGTGAAAAGGGTTAAGAAACGCCCAAAAGAGAACAAGGACATTTTTGTAAATATAAGGAATAAAAGAGAATAAGTAGTGAATAGTGTTTTTGGTGGAAATGAGAATATGATTAAGACGACGCTATATAGAAGTATTCAGAACGGATTTCGGAGTTCGTATTCATGGTCTCGGGGCAAGATAAGTTTATGTAAACGATGTCGGATACAGAAAAATAGCACTTTTATTTTCTCCGAGATTTCCCTGAACACTGCAAGACTTAAGGATTTATTAAAGGGATTTAAGGAACTTAAATTCAGGATTTATAAAGAAAGATGGAGAATGGGTTTATAATTATTAAGAAGGTTTCCGGTACAACCCTAACTAGAAAACATTGAGATATTTCTTCGAACGATCAATCGAATTGAGCAATAACCGGGCAAAGAATCAAACAGAGAGCAAAGATACATACATGTGCAAGTGGATGGAGTAAGTGAGCAAGTGGGTTACCAAGTAACCAAGTAGTTATAAGAGTAACTAGCATACTTGGAAACAAACCAAGAATACAAGATATTATCTCTTATAATGCAACTTGTCCACTTGATGGATAAGGCTTCCAAGACACACCACCTTTAATAAATTATTTCTACATTAGATATTATCCAAGACAACCACTTTATGCATTATAGTGCAAGAGAAGCCAAACAATTTCATTTCACTTCATTCTTCTAAACTGCACAGCAAAACACCTCCAAGAAGAAAAATCATATCTCCATTTCTAGCCATGATCAAATCACCAAACTTTAACCATAGCCCCCTCATATCATGGAGAACATTCGCTCAAAATCTCATGGCCATCTAATGAGTATAGCCTAGTGAAATCATCTCCCCAAGTTGAAGAAACAAACTGTCCAGATACATGACAATTTCTGTGACGATTTTCAAATGGTCATATCTCCTTCGTTTCTCAATGGAATTTCGTGTTCTTTATATGGTTGGAAAGCTGTGAAGATTCTCTACAACTATCATTTATAATCCTTGTCCAGAAAACCTTGGTAAGGCCCTCGGTTTTCGTATTCTTTCCACTGAGTTATAGCAGATCCGAAAATTCTAAGAATGTTCTTGATGTTTGTTGTTAGACTAAGCTTGGTTAAGGTTATACAAGGATTAATCAAGGCTTAGTAAGGTCTCTACATCCTCCATGGAAGGTATAACCCTCATAAACCCTAGATCATAATTTGAGTTTTAATCATGTTCTTGGTTGATTTAGTTTAGATATGGTTATGATGTTATTGTAAGCATGATTAGCATGATCTTGTAGTTGATTTAGCCATGTGATGATTGTGATGTTAAAGTGAGATATTCCTGGACATTTTAAGATTATAATCATGTGTATAGGATGTATGTATGCCCGGTATGGCTTGGTGATTGATGTAACAATTTAGAAACGCGTGATATATAGCCGTCGTAATGCCGAATTTTCGTTAACCGTAAGAATTCGTGTTTAACAGTAGGAATAATTTTCTGTACTTGATGAACATATCACCTACCCTTGTAGATCTTGAGTCATAGATCACTTTGGCGAAAGAATCGAAGCATTTTGACTTACGGTTTAGGAGTTATGGTCGAATTCGTAAAAGTGGTTCGAAACCGTAAGTGCGAGTTCGTAACTGAAATTGGATTCCTTTAATACTACGAAATCAGTGGCGAATCTTGATAATTAAATATTAGAGGTAAAAAGGAAGGTGTGAGAGAAAACCACATGTCGAATGGATCATTTTCCGATTTTATAAAAATGTTCGAATCAAGGTTAAACGCGAACGAACCCCTAGAAGCATACTTGGTTATGACTTTGGTAAATGACTTAGAAAACGGGCGATAAATCTCAAGGTATAATCTTGATTCGTAAACGACCAACCTTAGAATTTATACGACTTAAGTATATACAAAGTGTAAGTATGACGACGTGTCTTAGTAGCGAACGAATGACGGGTCATAGCGAGAATAAAGAGAATTTCACTAAAGGGTGTTTAGCGAGATAACTCGAAAACGTGTTTCGACTTAAATAAGTTATACTTAGCCTTTTAAAAAGTGTTAAGTGATTGACCTCGGTTATTGTGACTATTTATAGATCACCGGATTGACACGAGGCACCCTACCCCTTCAGGATTGCCAGGCAAGTTTCCAATACCTTGGAACTGTTGTTGTGATAATATATATGATTGTTTTTATACATATGCCATAGCAAGCATGTTTATTTTCAAAGTATATTGGAATACTTGTTCCCTGAATTGATATTGGATTATAGACTATATATGAAATATCAGTTATAAGCCGGATTGTTTGGTTAAGACCCTTAGCGAAGGGCGTATGATATTCATACTTCAAATATAGACCGGGAGTCGATATTTTGTAATATATAAATAGTCGTGGAAACCGGAGGGATTCCAGCGACAAATTTATTATTTCGAGTAACGTTATTTAAGAATTACCTCAGTGAAGGAATATTTAATGAATATTATTTTAATATTCATTTAGAATGTCATTTATTTAATGATTATTATTTTGAACATTCATTGGAGTTATTTAGCTAATGAATATTATTTTGAATATTCATTAGAGTTATTTGGTTGACGAATATCATTCCCAACTATTCATTTGGGTTAATTATTTAATGAATATTATTTGGAATACTCATTTGATCTTTAATTATTTAATGAATATTAGTTGGAATATTCATTTGATCTTTATTTATTTAGTGGATATTACTTTCGAATATTCATTTAAGGTTTTATTTACTTAATGAATATCCTTTTAAAATACTCATTGGAAGTTCTATTTACTCAAGGAATATTATTTCGAATATTCCTTTAAAGCTTTGATTACTAAATGAATATCATTTGGATAATCATTTAGAATATTATTTGTTAAATGAATATTATTTTGATATTCATTTGGAATATTATTTGTTAAAGGAATATTATTTGAATATTCATTTGGAATGTTATTTGTTAAATGAATATTATTTTCAACTATTCATTTAAGGTTTGATTAGTTAGTAAATATTATTTTAAATATTTGTTTAAGCTTATTTACTTATCGAATATTATTTTGAATATCCATTTAAGAAGAGACTTATTTAGCAAATATTCCTATATACTCATTCAAGGATTACTTACGAGCAATAGTAGGATTTAGTAATACTCCTAAATTATTATTGATTTTAATAGATATTCTTGGAATATTTATTTAAACTCTTCTAATTTTTTTTTTATAATGACTTATATTATTTAAAGATTATATTTCACCTTCGAATATTATGTAAAATATATCGGAGTCTTTTATGACTATTTTATCAAGGGGAGGTTCCCAAAACTCTATCTTCATTTAAATCTGTCTTATAAGAAGATTTAAATACTCGCTCAAACTTCAAAATACATATATAAGGGGACCTCACTTGAGAGATGTTATTTATTGGACTGCCCGGTCCTATACTTGCTAAACTATCTTGTCACTCACATCTTGATTCTTTCAAACATTGATATGAATCTGTTTGGTTACCTCCTCAACGCTCGAGGGGTAATAATTGATGGAACAAGTTTTTATCCATTAACAAGCATCAGCTTGGGAAATATTGGTGAATTTTCCTTTCCAACTAGATACGACTACTTTGTGGAGTCCTATCAACAAGTATTATACTTGGGGAAAGGGGGAGGAACTTTACGTTTCAAAGTTATGGATGTGAAATGAACTAGGAGATGCGTAAGTGACCCAGTGGCGCCGGTTCAGCAAATGGCCCAACCGTTGGCCGAGGGGGTTCCAGAGGGCGGTAGACAAGTAAATCCGTCGGTGCTTCCTTCTACATGTAGAGAACAAGAGGTGGGGAGCATAACATGCGACTGATCATCGTGTAAATGCTATGTCTCCTGGCGCGTCAAACTCCAGTATTAGTTCATCTTTCAATGTTGGAAAATTTCCTGCAACATTATCATTGTTGGCAGGTTTGAATAGTGTTTGAACTGGAATTTCAATATTCTTCCGCAAGTTCCTCTATTATAAAAATTTGATAATATCTTGCTTATCTTTGACATCGTAGATATTTCTTCAGAACAAATATATTTTGAGTTACCTTGTAACTTCATCTCATACCATATATTGGTACTACGTCTGTTAATGCATGGCATATGGTTTTAAGATATTTTGGACTGTTATATATTATCACTGTTCAATTATATTTTTGGTGGGCTATTGCTCACCCTTGCTTTATTTATTTATATCACAACAACAGCTAGATTAGATGGCCGAGCAAGGCGTACTTAACATAGACAGGTGTCAGCCGTCAGAGGATTAACCGCCGAGGTCATAGCTACCATTGCCGAAGATGCAGCTTCCGGTAGGCTAGCTGTTAGCATTTGAACATCAAATGTATTTATTATATGGCATATACCAATGGATGGCAAAGAGTATGTAATGGTAAAATTTTAATTCTTTGGGTTGTAAGAACTCAAACTTATGATTAATAATATTGAGGGTTACTCTGATTTCATCTCTGGGACTATAACGGGTGTGTTTTATGTTGTTGTTTTGGGTCACAAGGTTGTAATTTAAATTATGTTGGTTTTATGGATGGATATTGAGACCGTAACGACCAGATCCCTGACCCTGGATCTGGGGGTGTTACAGAAATGGTATCAGAGAGAGCGTTATAAATCCTAGAGATGACGCGACGTTAAAACAATAAATTCACTAAGATAATAAGAACTCTTTCCAAGTTCATAGTCGGACTACATAATGTAGTGCTGACATATAAAACCCTTATGGGAACTATTAAGTATCACGATAGTAACTAAGCTCGTTCGCGTATTGACTAGTAAGGTGACAGACCTTGAGGCGTACGAGCATCGGCACAATGATGCTTGTTCTGATGCTGAAGATCGGATGATGGATTTAATAGAATACCTTCTTGAGGACCTGGAAGAGGTTCCAACAGAGGATGAGAATCCTGTTAAAGACAGGGAAGTTTACCCCCGAGGATATGAGAGCTGCAGCCAGAAAGAAAATGAGAGTTAAGATTATAGTGCTCAGAGAAGTGAGCATAAAGAACTGAGATATTATTAAAGAGACATATTGGACTCATAACCGGATTGCCAAATGAATGCCAGCAAATAAGACGAATTGGAAGGATCACTTGAGGTCTTATATGAAGGTAGATAAAGATCCTTAGAGACCTTCAGACTAATGAGGAAAGAGTTAGAGTGGTACATGATTATCAAAGACATCGATAAAGGATGGGGAGCGGAGTCTCCAAGAGCAGTTAAGATAAAGGCGATAAGTGCCATATCATTTGATAAATGGGTTAAGTGTGAATATTGTCAATAATAAATTGCCATGAGAAGGCATAGGTTAAAAGTTAATGAAACAAAATTGAAATTGATAAGGTGGTTTTCGTCAGTGAGATGTCCATTTTATGAATGGATTAGCTTAGAAAGTAAAGACATTGGCAAGTGATGGCCTGAGTGGATAAAGTGACATATGGAAGTAGTAAGCGAGACAATGATCTCAGAACCTACAAGAGGACAAGACCAGTGAGTCAATGATAAAACCTGTAACAAGACTATTGTCAGAGGCCAAGTAAAGGGTTATTTTAACTCAATGGAAAGATGAACCAGAAACATTAGATGCATGTGATTCAAAGGAATACTAATTTTTTTTTCCTTGAATGGATCATGGTAGTTACCTTAAGTTATTCCGGCACTGAATCGTGAATGGATCAAGTAAGACGATCAGTGACTAAGATGTAATTGAGAATGAGGTATAGATGAAATCCAAAGGAGCAATTGTATACCAAGTTCTTGGAGTATGAGATCTGCCAGATCAATTGAGATCTGGCATAGTTTTAATGGAGTATTAAAAATAAGGTTCAGTTGTTAGGACTTACGATCAATATTAAGTAGTGTTGGTTAACCGTGTCGAGTTAAAGACAGTTTCTAATGGAGAAAGGTCAACCACACCAACAAGAGTGGGAAGTTTCATAAGATTCACAAGGTATTACCCAAGATCTGTGCAGAACTTTACAAAGATTGCAGTCCCGTAACCCGACTTATTTGTAAGATTAAAAAGTCTAAATGGACAAGAGAAATGTGAGAAAATCTCCCTGGTGCTAAAGATAAAACCGATGATGACCCAACATGGGTGTTGCCTAATGATTATGTGATATATTTTGATGCACCCCATACAGGTTTAGGTGGCATCAACTATTAGGACGAATATGTATCGGGAAGATGTGGTATGTTTTAGTTTGGAAACTTTGATTTCCCTTCTAGGGGAGGTATATATATTTGGTTTCTTTCCAATGGTTAAACTCCCAACTTTATGTCAATCATTTCATTATTATAACTGTTTATGGTTCCACCCGCTTGGATGTTCCTAGAAATATTGTTCGGGTATCAAAATGGATCTTCTTAGTGTTACCAGTAAGTGGGTAGATTGACTGAAATTTCTCTGATTCTGGAAAAGGACTTCAACAATTTGGCAAACCTTGTCTTTCTGATTATCTGAATACGTCACCGAAGAGTGGAAATTGGAGCGAACCCCGTGAATTGGGTAAAGTAGCCGCTATACAGGTCTGTAGACAGACCCCGATTATTACAGTTGAATGTAGGGGTAAAATTATGAAGTTGAGATTTGACGGAAAAAGGTAAATATAATTAAGAACAAGCAAGATTGAGAAATTCCGGGATTGACTTAAATGGAAAGGTTTTTATGCCAAGAGTGTAAACCTTTGTGGCACAAGGAATTAATAAGAATAGTTGAAAATATAAAAGTAAAGGAAGGTGAACAGAGACGGTACCGAGAAGTCGATTAAGACTTATATGGAGTAAAGTTTTGAAAAGATCAAAAGGTATCAAAGTAGAAGGCACTATGCCAGCAATTGCTAGAAAAGTAATGCTATTAGCCGACCCCTAAACTCACATATTTTAGCATGGCCAGTTAGGGCCAAGTCACTAAAGATTATCAAGTGACTGAACCAGCAAGGTAAGGACAAAGCGGGGTGCTTCTAACCAAGTGCCAACCGTGAGGACTTTTGATATAAAATGAATTGAGAAACATGATGATGGATTTTATATATACCATGGACGTATTAGGATTGAGGATAGTGACCAATAAAGAGTTACGAAGATTGTCAAAGATGGCGTAGTATGATTCAAGAATGTTATCTGAAACTTAGTGTCCTTAAGAGGAGCATTAGGCACTAAGAGATTCACGTTGAACTCGACCAATATCTTCCAGAACATCCTTGCTACCATTACCAAGTTCTCTAAGAAAGAGCAGTTAGACATATGTTGTCATTTGGAAGATTATATAGACTGACATTCGTTTGAAAGAAAAGTTTAGCATTAAGCTACCTATAGATTATCAAGATGAGAATGATTGAAAAGAGACCCTTATTAAGGATATATAATTGAATTGCCAAGTACAGGATGTAAGTATTCCTTGAAAACAAAACTGAGGATAGAATGTCCAAAGATTAAAATGAACCCTAGGGGATGCACAAAGGATAGCATCACCCCTAATAAAGACATGGTGAAATTAGACGATATAAGTTGAATCGACCAAGGTATCAATAACCAGTAAGGATTTGTGGAAAGGAGTCTCGAAAAGTACATAGAAAGAATTGTTATAGAATTGATTAATGATGTTTGATATACCCTGTACCCAGAAGATATAGGAGGAATGATGAGGATGACCTAAGAAACCCTATAAGGGAAGAGGTAATGTTCTGAACTTTAAAAGGGAAGTTTGGTAAGGAATGTATGACATAGTAACAATAAGGCCAGATGAAGCATGTGTGAAATGATGTGCTAAAAATATGACAATTAAAATCGCAAGCGCACGATCATCGTTTTAGTATTTATGATTCGATCCACAGAGACTAATATTTTCGCAAACCTTAATTATTTAATTTAATCGAACTAGACAATTTTAGATTTTGGAAAATTTTGGTTTTTTTTTTACTAATTAATTCCTAAAAGAAAATTTAAATTTTCTTCTTTTTTTTTTTAAAAAAAAAATTACATTAATCTACTAAAAACTAAATTTGGCAGTTTTACTATTTGAATTAAAATCAAATTTTATTTACAGAAAATCTTGACATAAATTATTCGCAGCACCGCGGAACCAACATTAATGCAACAACGATGAACGTAACACAATCCCAACAAAAACTCAGCGACACAATGCTAGCAACATCCCAAGCTAATACAAAAGCATCCAAAACGCCGCAACAAGAAACTCGCAGAACTCGAACTCAAAACAACACAGGTGAAACAATATTAACACGAACAAATTGCAAAACCAGCAACTAAACTCAGTAACTTGCAGTGACAAACAAAACCCGGACTTGAGGTTAAACGGAAAAGAAAGGGAAACAAAACAACTCGGCTAACAGCATCTACAAAACTCAAGAACAAAACAAAACTCGGTAATCAGTGAACTAAACATCAGCGCTTAAATTAAATACACGACCAAGAAACTCGACTCAACGCTGGACTCGGAAAAACACACAGAAAACTCGAACTGAGTTGACTCAACACCATTCGGAAATCGACAACAACTTTTACAATCAAGAACTCAAAATAAAACCCAAAGCAATTAAGACTTAAACTTAAGCCAACGAACTCAGGAATAGGCTTCGCAAATCAGTAATTTCCCAACTACAAAACCGATTACGAAACTCGACTCAACCAGCAATCCACAGACTCGGTAAAGAAATATGCAATCGACAGCAAACGATACTAACGAACAGCAGACTTCACAGAAATGGCGAATTCAACAAACGTTCGGACTCAGACATTTAAAGCTCAGCACCAAACTCGACTAAGTACTCAGTGATTTAATCTCCAAATCACCTCAACAAACTATCGAAAACCACTCAGAACAAACACCAACTCTGACAAACGGCTACATCCGCTAACACGAATTCAGAGATTCTACACGAAACCAGCGTTAATTCGACAAACAACGACTTAATGAAAAACAAAACCACTACTCAATTTCTAACAATCTTGAGCCACAGAAGTCGAACCGCAAATTGACTAAAAAGAAAAGGGACTTTGTGGGGAAAAGAAGGGAAGGAGGGAAAGAAGCATGGTGGGTGCTCGAGGAGGACGAGAGAGATGGGATGGAGAGACGCGAGAGAAGCGAGAGAGAGAGAAGGAGAGAGGAGTAGGAGGGAGATGGAGGAATAGATGTTGTTCGATGGTGGAGGAGAACAGATAGGGGAAAGAAACGAAACAAAGAAGATGCTGGGTTTGGTTTTATTTTCTCTGAAACTTGAAAAGAACAGGGGAGAAAGAACAGAGTAATTAAACTGATGCTTCGAATTAATCAGAAAAAAACGAGATATAAATTACAATCTAAAAATTAAGACTAATATTTTTTTTTATTGTTTTTTTTTATTATCTAATACATGAAGTAACAAAATTAGATCTACAATTAAAATTATAAAACCCACAATAAAATGGAAATTTAAAGGAGCAAAGTTACAATTAAAATTAAGAACAAGAAATTAAAGATCGTTAATTTCAACCCCAAGTGGTTAGCTTTCGCTACTTTGTCCACTAATCGGATTTACGAAATTAACGAAAATTAAGATCAAGGAAAATAAAATAAAAGAGGTATGCAAGAATTAAAATGAAGCTATAAATTTCATAAATATAAAAAGTGTTTACAACGAACAATTATAAAATGAAAGCTACAAAATATGGAGGCTACAAAATTTAGGGTAAGGAAAGAAAACTAAGATGTAGGCTAAAACTAAAATTTAGGATTAAGGTGTGTGTTGGATGTGGTGGATGAAGGGGGTATATATAGGTGAAAATTAGGGTTTTGGGGGTGTGTGTGCAATTTCCCTATTTGCTCCAAAGTCCTAGCTCTTTTTCCTTCCTTCACTTTGGTCCTTTTACTTGCTCTTTTGCTCTTCTTTGCACTTTATTTCTTTATTTTGCCATTTCTTCATTTCTCTCGAATTTCCTGAAATGCAACAAAATAATTAATTAAAATACGAGTTCAAGCAACAAAATAGGTAATAAAAATATGCAAAAATATGCGCTTATCATGAAACCATGAGGAAGTATGGATTGAACCAATAAGGTTGAGATTATCCTAAAACAAGAAGGGAGTTAAGTAAGGAAATATCCTAGGTATGATTGGGAGTACCTGTGATAAGTTCACACAAAAGGTGGAAGCAATGACTTATAGAAAAAGATTGATGTATATTTTTCTCCTGAGTCAGAATCTAAGAAAGAATACATTCACCCCACAGTGAGGGGAACGAGTTAGAGAAGTTTAAGTTGGAATAGATCCAGAAAACACTAACTACAAGAAATTATTGCTATCTAGAAAGGCCAATGAGGTGGCCGACACTGTAAGTATAGAGAAGTACCATAAATGCTCATGCAAAAGAGAACAGAATAAGAATGAAAAAGGGACCTTGAAGGTCAGAATGTGATGGAGGATTTGACATTCCTTCTGATGATTGTGCGAGAATCAAATATAAGGATAGTTTAAGTAAACATTTGATTCATGATATTGTCTGAAGCACGTTATCGATAATAGAAGGCTCTGCAACAGGCCAGACCAAATTCCCCAAGAGACTCTTCCTTATTTTAGGGATGACTGAATACAGAAGGTAGATTGGCACTGATATTGATAAGCTAATTGGCATGATGATGAATGACAAGAAAGTATTGTTGGTGTATTTCTGTGCAAACAAGATAGAGAATATGAGGTTGGAGAGTCGTGATGCTGAAAAATATCCTTGTGAAAATATTTAACAAGGTTCGGAAAGTGATTAAGTAAACTGTTAAGCTTCAAGTCTTATACTGGAGACATATGATTAATAATCTCACCAGTCTGTTCCAGCTGTGATGCAGGAAGCTCTCCTGCAGTTTTATCTGCTTCATGTAATATCTACGTCAAGTTCAAGAAGCGTTCCTTATGGAAAGGGAATAATGATTATTTTGTTTTCCTAGAGGATATTAAATTGACAACTATGAAATTCGTATGTTTAGCTATTAAAGCACTGCGTAACGATAAACGATGGTGATCCTTCTGAAAAATTAGGTGATAGCGACTATGGAAACGTCGAATTGAGTCTAAGTTAGAGAAATCAACCAGGTTTATTTTGGATGGTTTAATTTTGGAATGACGAGATATTTGAAATAAATGATTAGTCTATGATGGTTCATAGAGGGATTATAGTAGAAATGGAAACAAGTGACTTATAGAGTTGAATATAGAGTTGAGGATCAATAAGGGAGTAGATCTGCGGACTCCTGAGAAGCCCTAGTAATGAAGCAAGAAAAGTATGGAATTGTCATGGCAAAGCTGTTGCCTATAACGGGAAGTTGGAATTAGGAGCATAAATGACATACAAATTGACTCCTTTTAAGTTTGGAAAATTCGAAGAAATATGGAATAGACTCATTGAGTAATAAAGAGACTCATGGAATGAGAAGGTGAAATCTAAATGGTTGAACAAGGGAAAATTTGACCCAAACGTGTAACACGTATTGAGTAAATATGACGAGTGTCTCAACACTGAGATGACGGTGGAAGTTAACCAGCAGAAGTAAATAAGAATTAGACAATAAGAAGAATGTGATTGATAAAGAAAAGTTTAGGAAATAATTATGGAATGTGAAGCAAGGAATGTTATGAATGGATGACGAATGGGTTTTTCCTAACGAGCTCTCGGAATGACAACCTGATAGTGTTAGTATTATGAATATGAAGGAGCCAGTGTCGTGGCGTGGGATGTCAGTAGTAATAATGTCAAGCGAGAAATCCAAGATTTAACCGAAGAGGTTGAAGGATTCCTAAAAGTAGTGATACTAATATCAAAAAAGAATATAGATCCATAGAATGATGGACAGAGCAGCAAGGACATATGTTATGTGAGATTATGATAAAGTAGTATTTGATACGAATACGATTATTTTCTTCTATAATAAACCTCTATAGTTCAGAGGTAAATTCTAAGTATGATATTTTGACAATCATGAAGATCTTATATAATTCTTTGAAATTCTTTTCTTTTCTTCTTACTTATTTATCTTCTTCTAAATTGAGAAGAACAACCCTTTAAGGAGGGGAGGTACAGCTACGTGACTACCTGTCTATGTGATAGGAGTCTAAGTGGAATACCATAGCTTGTCTAAATTTCTTGTCAAGTACTAAAGGCTGGCCACCTTCTGTACTAACTATGCAATAGGACAAATGTTCATTGATCATAGTGATCTCTCAATAAATTCTTCTAATTCTATATATTGATCGAGATTGCGAAGATTAAAACGATCAAGAATTGCATAATTACGAGTGAGATTATCGTCGAAATTCGCAGTGCGATAGTGATACCAAAATCACTACCGATACTAATAAGGAAAATAGTATATGACTAGGGTATGAGCATAACCCGTATAATGTGTTGTACGAAAAGTAGCAGAGATTGATGAAAAAGGGTAAAGGATGTATTGTAGCACGAGTAAGATGTGTTGAGAAAGGATTGGGATTGATTAAGGATTGACTGGAGAACTGGAAAGTGAAATAACCAACAAGTACCCATTTGTCTTCTACTTGATTCCGGGACGGAATCCTTTTAAGGAGGGGAGACTGTAAGAACCCCAAAATTTCGGTATAATTAAAACTTTTTATATTGATAAAAGAAGGAACAGTGATTCCGACTGCAAGTTATTAACAGTTCTAATGAATGCATACTGAATGGATATAGATTCAATGATTACATGTCAGGAAGAATGCAATGGGTTGACAACTTAGATTAGAATAATCTGTCTCCTAGGGAGATAAGATATGGGAATTCCAAATAAGAGAGCTATTCTCATGTCATCCAGATCGGTATCTGTTATTAGTCAAGTGGTTCCGTGAAAAGGGTTAAGAAACGCCCAAAAGAGAACAAGGACATTTTTGTAAATATAAGGAATAAAAGAGAATAAATAGTGAATAGTGTTTTTGGTGGAAATGATAATATGATTAAGACGACGCTATATAGAAGTATTCAGAACGGATTTCGGAGTTCGTATTCATGGTCTAGGGGCAAGATAAGTGTATGTAAACGATGTCGGATTCAGAAAAATTAGCACTTTTATTTTCTCCGAGATTTCCCTGAACACTGCAAGACTTAAGGATTTATTAAAGGGATTTAAGGAACTTAAATTCAGGATTTATAAAGAAAGATGGAGAATGGGTTTATAATTATTAAGAAGGTTTCCGGTACAACCCTAACTAGAAAACATTGAGATATTTCTTCGAACGATCAATCAAATTGAGCAATAACCGGGCAAAGAATCAAACAGAGAGCAAAGATACATACATGTGCAAGTGGATGGAGTAAGTGAGCAAGTGGGTTACCAAGTAACCAAGTAGTTATAAGAGTAACTAGCATACTTGGAAACAAACCAAGAATACAAGATATTATCTCTTATAATGCAACTTGTCCACTTGATGGATAAGGCTTCCAAGACACACCACCTTTAATAAAGTATTTCTACATTAGATATTATCCAAGACAACCACTTTATGCATTATTGTGCAAGAGAAGCCAAACAATTTCATTTCACTTCATTCTTCTAAACTGCATAGCAAAACACCTCCAAGAAGAAAAATCATATCTCCATTTCTAGCCATGATCAAATCACCAAACTTTAACCATAGCTCCCTCATATCATGGAGAACATTCTCTCAAAATCTCATGGCCATCTAATGAGTATAGCCTAGTGAAATCATCTCCCCAAGTTGAAGAAACAAACTGTCCAGATTCATGACAATTTCTGTGACGATTTTCAAATGGCCATATCTCCTTCGTTTCTCAATGGCATTTCGTGTTCTTTATATGGTTGGAAAGCTGTGAAGATTCTCTACAACTATCATTTATAAGACTTGTCCAGAAAACCTTGGTAAGGCCCTCGTTTTTCGTATTCTTTTCACTGAGTTATAGCAGATCCGAAAATTCTAAGAATGTTCTTGATGTTTGTTGTTAGACTAAGCTTGGTTAAGGTTATACAAGGATTAATCAAGGCTTAGTAAGGTCTCTACATCCTCCATGGAAGGTATAACCCTCATAAACCCTAGATCATAATTTGAGTTTTAATCATGTTCTTGGTTGATTTAGTTTAGATATGGTTATGATGTTATTGTAAGCATGATTAGCATGATCTTGTAGTTGATTTAGCCATGTGATGATTGTGATGTTAAAGTGAGATATTCCTGGACATTTTAAGATGATAATCATGTGTATAGGATGTATGTATGCCCGGTATGGCTTGGTGATTGATGTAACAATTTAGAAACGCGTGATATATAGCCGTCGTAATGCCAAATTTTCGTTAACCGTAAGAATTCGTGTTTAACAGTAGGAATAATTTTCTGTACTTGATTAACATATCACCTATCCTTGTAGATCTTGAGTCATAGATCACTTTGGCGAAAGAATCGAAGCATTTTGACTTACGGTTTAGGAGTTATGGTCGAATTCGTAAAAGTGGTTCGAAACCGTAAGTGCGAGTTCGTAACTGAAATTGGATTCCTTTAATACTACGAAATCAGTGGCGAATCTTGATAATTAAATATTAGAGGTAAAAAGGAAGGTGTGAGAGAAAACCACATGTCGAATGGATCATTTTCCGATTTTATAAAAATGTTCGAATCAAGGTTAAACGCGAACGAACCCCTAGAAGCATACTTGGTTATGACTTTGGTAAATGACTTAGAAAACGGGCGATAAATCTCAAGGTATAATCTTGATTCGTAAACGACCATCCTTAGAATTTATACGACTTAAGTATATACAAAGTGTAAGTATGACGACGTGTCTTAGTAGCGAACGAATGACGGGTCATAGCGAGAATAAAGAGAATTTCACTAAAGGGTGCTTAGCGAGATAACTCGAAAACGTGTTTCGACTTAAATAAGTTATACTTAGCCTTTTAAAAAGTGTTAAGTGATTGACCTCGGTTATTGTGACTATTTATAGATCACCGGATTGACACGAGGCACCCTACCCCTTCAGGATTGCCAGGCAAGTTTCCAATACCTTGGAACTGTTGTTGTGATAATATATATGATTGTTGTTATACATATGCCATAGCATGCATGTTTATTTTCAAAGTATATTGGAATACTTGTTCCCTGAATTGATATTGGCTTATAGACTATATATGAAATATCATTTATAAGCCGGATTGTTTGGTTAAGACCCTTAGCGAAGGGCGTATGATATTCATACTTCAAATATAGACCGGGAGTCGATATTTTGTAATATATAAATAGTCGTGGAAACCGGAGGGATTCCAGCGACAAATTTATTATTTCGAGTAACGTTATTTAAGAATTACTTCAGTGAAGGAATATTTAATGAATATTATTTTAATATTCATTTAGAATGTCATTTATTTAATGATTATTATTTTGAACATTCATTGGAGTTATTTAGCTAATGAATATTATTTTGAATATTCATTAGAGTTATTTGGTTGACGAATATCATTCCCAACTATTCATTTGGGTTAATTATTTAATGAATATTATTTGGAATACTCATTTGATCTTTAATTATTTAATGAATATTAGTTGGAATATTCATTTGATCTTTATTTATTTAGTGGATATTACTTTCGAATATTCATTTAAGGTTTTATTTACTTAATGAATATCCTTTTAAAATACTCATTGGAAGTTCTATTTACTCAAGGAATATTATTTCGAATATTCCTTTAAAGCTTTGATTACTAAATGAATATCATTTGGATAATCATTTAGAATATTATTTGTTAAATGAATATTATTTTGATATTCATTTGGAATATTATTTGTTAAAGGAATATTATTTGAATATTCATTTGGAATGTTATTTGTTAAATGAATATTATTTTCAACTATTCATTTAAGGTTTGATTAGTTAGTAAATATTATTTTAAATATTTGTTTAAGCTTATTTACTTATCGAATATTATTTTGAATATCCATTTAAGAAGAGACTTATTTAGCAAATATTCCTATATACTCATTCAAGGATTACTTACGAGCAATAGTAGGATTTAGTAATACTCCTAAATTATTATTGATTTTAATAGATATTCTTGGAATATTTATTTAAACTCTTCTAATTTTTTTTTATAATGACTTATATTATTTAAAGATTATATTTCACCTTCGAATATTATGTAAAATATATCGGAGTCTTTTATGACTATTTTATCAAGGGGAGGTTCCCAAAACTCTATCTTCATTTAAATCTGTCTTATAAGAAGATTTAAATACTCGCTCAAACTTCAAAATACATATATAAGGGGACCTCACTTGAGAGATGTTATTTATTGGACTGCCCGGTCCTATACTTGCTAAACTATCTTGTCACTCACATCTTGATTCTTTCAAACATCGATATGAATCTGTTTGGTTACCTCCTCAACGCTCGAGGGGTAATAATTGATGGAACAAGTTTTTATCCATTAACAAGCATCAGCTTGGGAAATATTGGTGAATTTTCCTTTCCAACTAGATACGACTACTTTGTGGAGTCCTATCAACAAGTATTATACTTGGGGAAAGGGGGAGGAACTTTAGGTTTCAAAGTTATGGATGTGAAATGAACTAGGAGATGCGTAAGTGACCCAGTGGCGCCGGTCCAGCAAATGGCCCAACCGTTGGCCGAGGGGGTTCCAGAGGGCGGTAGACAAGTAAATCCGTCGGTGCTTCCTTCTACATGTAGAGAACAAGAGGTGGGGAGCATAACATGCGACTGATCATCGTGTAAATGCTATGTCTCCTGGCGCGTCAAACTCCAGTATTAGTTCATCTTTCAATGTTGGAAAATTTCCTGCAACATTATCATTGTTGGCAGGTTTGAATAGTGTTTGAACTGGAATTTCAATATTCTTCCGCAAGTTCCTCTATTATAAAAATTTGATAATATCTTGCTTATCTTTGACATAGTAGATATTTCTTCAGAACAAATATATTTTGAGTTACCTTGTAACTTCATCTCATACCATATATTGGTACTACGTCCGTTAATGCATGGCATATGGTTTCTAAGATATTTTGGACTGTTATATATTATCACTGTTCAATTATATTTTTGGTGGGCTATTGCTCACCCTTGCTTTATTTATTTATATCACAACAACAGCTAGATCAGATGGCCGCGCAAGGCGTACTTAACATAGACAGGTGTCAGCCGTCAGAGGATTAACCGCCGAGGTCATAGCTACCATTGCCGAAGATGCAGCTTCCGGTAGGCTAGCTGTTAGCATTTGAACATCAAATGTATTTATTATATGGCATATACCAATGGATGGCAAAGAGTATGTAATGGTAAAATTTTAATTCTTTGGGTTGTAAGAACTCAAACTTATGATTAATAATATTGAGGGTTACTCTGATTTCATCTCTGGGACTATAACGGGTGTGTTTTATGTTGTTGTTTTGGGTCACAAGGTTGTAATTTAAATTATGTTGGTTTTATGGATGGATATTGAGACCGTAACGACCAGATCCCTGACCCTGGATCTGGGGGTGTTACATTAGACCTACAGTGTCAGATTGAAAAACTTCTTGAGTATCTTTTCCAGAATGAGTCCAAGTTTTAATGATATGATTTGCATCCTCCAATTCAGATTCTAGTTGCTTATACTTACCTAGCAACTCCTGTTCTAGAAAAATAGCATCATCTCTTTCTTTCTGAACTTGCTACATATTTTCAATTTTTTCTTCAACAATTTTGTTTCTATTCTTAAGTTCAGAATTTTTAGACTTAATTCTCTCATTCTCTAAAGTTTGATCCCTATAACTAATATGTAAAGCCTTAAGATAAATTCTCAATTCATTTATATTATTAGTGTTATAGGCATAGTTAGTAAGGGGTACCTTGTTTTCAGAGTTTTCAGAATCTGTCTCAATAGAAGCCATGAGAGCATAGTTGATTTCCTCATCTGAGTCTGAAGTGTCTGCCCAATCTCTACCTTTTGTGATAAGTGCCTTACCAGTTTTACCCTTCTTGCACTCAGGAGCATAGTGACCCATCTCCTTACAATTGTAGCATTGAATCTCAGACTTGTCTTTCTTCCCAGATTTGGTATTCTTTCTCTCAGACTTTCTGAAACTCTTTCTGTCTTCACTTGAATCTCTAGAAAACCTTTTTCCCTTCTTGAAATTCTTGAAACTTATTTTCTTGAAAGTCTTTACCATTAAAACAACCATTTTCCTCATTTCTTCTTCATCATCCTCAGAGTCAGATGAATCAGAAGTGTTTGAATCACCATCAGAGTTTGATGATTCACTCTCAGAATGAATGACTAAAGCCTTTCCTTTAGTTTTCTTTTTCAATGGTTTCTCTTCAACCTTAAGAGCAACAGACTTTAACTTCTTGCTTGATCTCCTGTTTCTCTGCTCCATTCCAATTCATGAGTTTTGAGCAGTCCATAGATTTCATCAATCTCAGTATCAGCAAGATCATAGTTATCTCTTATAGTAGTTGTTTTCACATCCCACTTTTCAGGTAGAGACAGAAGAAACTTGAGATTTGAGTCTTCTAGATCATACTCTTTGTTAACCAATGACAAATCATTGAGCAGTTTACAGAATCTGTCAAATGTTTCTATCATGGTTTCATTAGACTTTGCCTCAAAATGCTCATACTCCTGGGTGAGAATGTTCCTTCTATTCTTCTTGATAGCAGCAGTTCCTTGACATCTAACCTCAAGTGCATCCCAGATTTCTTTTGCAGTAGTGCAGTTAATCACCTTATTAGACATGACATTGTCTAAAGCACTGTGAAGTAGATGCCTGACCTTTGCATCCTTAGCAATAGATGACAAATCTTCAGGAGTCATGTCCTTCTTCTCCTTTGGAACTGTTTTTTCTTCTTGACCAGCAGTTGCAGCAGATAGCTTTGTAGGTTTATGAGGTCCTTCATAAATCCTGTCAAGATATTCTGGATCTGTAGCTTCTAGAAACATGGTCATCTTTACCTTCCAGATTGCATATTCTGATGGCCTCAAAATAGGAACTCTAATTGTTTCATACCTACTCACAGTAGTAGGAGCCTTCTCAGAACCTAGACCTGTTGGAGGAGGAATCTTTGACATGATTATAGTTGTGTTTGGATCTTTAAACTGTAATAAAGTAACAGATTGGCTTTGGTACCACTTGTTAGGTCGAATACACAAAATATAATCAAGTACTGTATGAGAGAATAACAAGAACACAAGTTTTTGTAATTAAAAACTGATTGGAATTAATAATTCCTCTCTCAGTGATGTAAAATATCACAGAGAGCTGCTTAGGTTACAATGAATGAATATTTCAATGTTCGATCCCCTTCTAGGGTTAACCTAACTATATTTATAAAACATACAGCTTCAGTACAATCGTAAATTGATTTTCCTAAAATTAAGCTATACAATTGATATCAATCACGATTGCTACATGTCTTCTAAGTCAACTCAATCTCTTTGACAGCTAGTCAATCTTCAAAGATATTGCTTTCAGTTAATCTTTAATCACTGTTGACTTGTAGACACTTCTGTCAATCAGAGTTTAACAAACTCTGTTGCTTCCATCAATCAACGTTTGCGCTTCCATCTGTCAGCGTTTACTCAAACTCTGACTGCTTCCAGCTTAAACTCTGATATATCACTGTATCACTTAAACACTGATTAGTAATTACATCAATTATATTTAACACCATATGTTCATGGTTAATATACCTATTGCAATTCCGGTTCCACTCGTTATCCACGATTAGGTACATTTCTATTTATATTTCTCTCCTGGGATTTGCCAATATCATCTTGTTTATGAAATGCTCAATTCAATTTATTCCATGATCTCATGTAGTTCAAATATTTTCATATCAACATTCCTCATCAGGATGCCCAATTGCCTCCTTTTGTGCATCTTATAATTGTCGATGTAATTTGTTTTCACGAAAATAAATAAACACATTAATATAATATATATTCATTGAATACATTAAGTCCAATAATTATTAAGATGTATTTATAATATAAATACAGTGTTATTACATATGTCTAGACCTCGCTTCTTCCCGAGCACCACAGTGACACAGCAAGAGAACTATAGGATTTTTTGTGTTTTTCTCCTTTCTTTTCGTTAGTCTTTGACTCCTTGGTGTAGAAATCATCTCACCCATTAACTTTCAGGGTAAAGGAGATTTTATAGTTCATGCAATCAACATTATTCTTTTTAAAGAAACATAGTAAACATATACGTAGGTATTGTTTGTGCTGAACTCATGGAACACCGCTTAATGGAAATATATAAGTGACTATGTACAAACTATTATATTTATTAAGGATGAAATGGTCATACTTACCTAGATTTCGGTCTACGAACAAAATATATATATCTCTGAAACACTGAGTCACACATTGCTTTGATACCAGATAATTGATTAGATTGGAACACTGGACAGTAGGTATAAATAAGTTCACCGATATTACCTTAAAAATATATAATCCCCAATATATTTTTATAAATACTAAAAATAATATGCAATCCGCATAATAAGTAAAGTATTAGTTTAAATTGATTAACATCATATTATCAATATAATAAGCTATGTTGGTCTCAATCCTATGCAAATTAACTATTATTTTAAGATTTAATAATGAAACGTAATCTTTGTTTTCCGTGTCTGAGTGTCAATAGTAGACAAAATTTGTATCTGTTAGCAAGTTCCTAGTCCATTTCAATTACTTTGATTTAATTTTCTATGCATAGAAAAAGCATTTCCTAATAATTTTTCAAAACTCAACACGTAGTGAACTATTTGAAGCTTAATGTTGTTCGACGACTTAAAGCTTGCAGATCTAATGCTACCTAAACAGACTTGTGACATTCAAAGTTAACAAACATGGGATGTTACACTACAAAATTTTTATAATATTTTCTATAATTAATAAAATTTAAATGCTAAGCAAAAATAAAAGATATATATCAGAGCATACCTGAACCGAATACGCTAGAGGTCATTATCGCCATGTGGCAGTGATAAAAAAGTAATGTGAACACCAGGTTCCACTTAAACAACCCACTCTTTAGACTCATTTTCCTCTAGCAACACACCACTAGTTCAACTTGGTAACCACTTACAGAGAACAGATAACAGAGTGGATCGATGCAGAAGTTGCCTCTACACTCAAAATTTGCTTCAATCTCACAGGCATTTTCTTCATACAAACCTTCCCGTTCCTGCACTTAAATTCAAGCTTGCTATATGTTGATATGACCACTAGAACTTCTCCAATCCCGTGTCTGATCCACTAAAAATTTTCTTCCATTAAACCCGAGTCAGCGGACCACAACACAAAGTGTAGTTTCAACTTTCAATAAACACCTAACACTTTCGACGCCATATCCTTAATCTAACAAAATTTAATATTTAAAAGACCAACATCACATATAAGTAAGAAATATATGCTCTGCAATAACAGAACCATTAATTAACTTTTTTGACACTTCAAAAACTGAAATATCTATGACAAATTACTCAAGAGAAGTTCACTATCGTCAGAAATTTAGGGGAAAATATTCAAAAAAATATGGGTACTGGTTCAAAACAATACACAGAGTGTAGTTCCGATAAACACCTGATGCTTTCAACACTATGTCCGTAATCTAACAAATTTAAATTTAGAACACCAAAATCATATACATGTAAGAATTACATAAATAAAGTGCAGTGAGAGAACCGGAATTAACTTAAAAAATTTAAACTGTTTATGACAAATTTTTCAAGAAAAATTTCACCAACATCGAAAATTTAGCGGAAGATATCTAAAAATATGGGTGTTGATTCCAAATAGATTCTAGCCCGTGTGATAAGGCTCAACTGCCCTAGGCCGTAGCCGTCGGCTATCAAGTTTTTTTATAGCAGTTTTTTCAGATGACTTCTACACACGGCAATGTCAATCTTTTGTCAAATAATCTAAAGCACATTGATGTGAGTAATTTTTGCAACTTATCATAATCATATTTTTAATCAGCGATAGTAGTGCTTTAACCCCTCCAGCGTTCCTCGTAGTTCACCAGTGGCCCTGGTAGAACCAACCTGTGAACAAAGTATATAGTGAACTTCGAGAAGGTAATCCCAACTGTAAAAAATCAGAAATATATCGGCAAAATAAAGCAAAAGTGGCCAACTAATACAACATATGTGAATATTGTAGTACAAACATAATTAAATAGACCACATTTAACATGTCATGAATTGCCTAAACTGAAAGCAATGTGTTTAATGTACAGCCTTAAAGGTATTTTTAGACTTTAGTAGCATGGTTTATAAATCGAACATCCCTCAAGAAAGTAATCCATGTTATACAAACCCCCTAATTTTTATGAATTGAAGCTGCAAAAGTTTATATACCAAATTATGTCCATGTGATAAGGCATCTTGAGCAATGAGCAAGATAAATGGTTAATATCCCTCGATCAAGTAAATTACCTACAAAATATATTGTAAAGAATTTGTAGCTTTACTTGCAAATTAGAGATTACAACCTTCAAGTTAAAACATTTCGATCCCCATCAAATTTCAATAATACCAATACTACTGCATCACAACATAAACCCAATAACATTGCAAAAACTCTACTAATCTCATATAGGGTAGAACATTGGCTTTTTCATTTGAGATTTCATCCAAATCATACACCTTTTCTTTAAATCACTGTAATGGACTACAAAAGACACCTCAGTGTGCTTATCGTAGTTTAGCATTTACTGTATTATAGTTTAGCGATTATCCAAATCAATTATAAGTAGATAGCAAACAAATTAACAGAAGTAAAAAGAGAAGAAAGTATAAACCTTTCTTTAAATGCTTGGCAACAGTTGTAGGTGGAGCTATTGTAACTTGTAATCAAGCTAAACCCATCAGCCTAATAATTATACACACATATATGCACAAAAAACAAACACTGACGTAATTAATTTGAACCAAACAAACACAAACACATAAATAGAAATTTATCATATCCATATACTTTAAATAGAAGTTAATTAAAAGAAATCGATGGACGGAGATTTATACCTGATTGGATAGAGGTCTGATGCTCTGGGCAGAGTGTGGATGGAGAGGTCTTGGTAGAATCCAAACAGCAGAGCGAAGAGAATTAGCAGAGATTCCGAAAGAGTTCCAAGTTTGGGAGCGAGTTATTGAATTTCTATAGAAAGCTACGAATATAGTGCGCGTGTATCGGTCTTAGGATGTTTCATTTTTAATTTAAGATTTTTGTTTTAATAGGGGATAACCAAAAAGTGGGATAACCAAAAAGATGGGTTAACCAAACTACAAAATATACTCACTTTTGCTTATTATAATATATATATATAGGGACTTGCTCAGGTGAGAAACCCTTAATATGGTGAGAACTGAGATCTAATCTCAGCCCCACAATTTTTAATCTACTTTTCATCACAGCCACATATTTTATTTAACTAAAAAAACAAAACTTTTATGTGTATACAGTATACGCACATTCTTCACCAGCTTTGTTCATTGACCAACCCAGTTCATTCCGTCGATCTCATCCTTTTTAACATCAATTTCCCACCGTCACCGCCACTACCCCACCGGCGCCCGCCCTCCCTCTCCTCTCCTCCTTCCCTTTTCTCTTTCTCTCTCTTCTCTATCTCACCTCCCTCCACCCCCCCCAAACATCTGCCTCTTATTACGAATCCAACTTTACGCAACAAACTCAAGTCCTCCGATTGGGATTTCACCGATCACAGGGTTAATCGGATGGGAACAATTTCGACATACATACACAGCAAACACATACGCACACCTCTTGTGTCTATTTAAATTCGGCGAGTTTAAATTCCGATGAGTTGAAAAAACACAGATCTGGCACCGATTAAGTTGATTAAGATATGCAGACACTATTTTGTTGAACATTTTGGTAATTTTGTTTATTACAATTTTCGAGTTATATTATGGATTTTCGAGTTTTAATGAATAATTATCCAGTGATTTTCTATTTTTGTTGAATGTTGTGGTCGGAGGTGGTGAGGCTGTGGTGGTTGGATGTGGCCGGAGGTGATTCTGTGTTTAATAGTGGTGATTCTTATTGATTTTGTGTCGCTTTTGTGGTGATTTTCGATTGTTCTTGGTGATTTGTTGGTGGTGGTCGGAGGTGGCGAAGGCGATTGGGTGGTTTATGGTGGTGATTATTCGTTTTCCGATGGTGATTTTCGGTGATTTTTATGTTTTTGGTGGTGATTTCTGGTTTATCGGTGGTGATTTTTGTGTTTCCGGTGGTGATTTCTGGTTTGGCGATGGTGATTTTATGTTTGCCGGTGGTGATTTTCTGGTGATCGCCGGAGGTGGTGGGTGGTTGAATTAAAAAGAAGATGGTGAAATCCCAAATAGAAAATATAAAAATATTAAAATTTAAAATGAATGATAAGAGATGAATATAATGTATTTAAATGAATGGCTAAGATTAGATCTCATATGTCACCATAAGTGGGGTTCTCACCTGAGAAAAGACCCTATATATATAGGCTAGCGTTCAAATAGAAACCAACTCTAGAATAGAAACTAGAAACCTACACTAAATAAATTATATTTCATTTATTTTAATGGCCCCGCTAGGGGCACCTTCACAAAAAACTTATAAAATTCTTGGCTCTATTCAACAAAAAAAAAAGTTATTGTTCACGTGCTGACGTCTCTGCCACATCATCACGTGAACAATAACTTTTTTTATTTTTTTTATTTTTTTTATTTTTTTGTTGAATAGATCCAATAATTTTATACGTTTTTTGTATTGGGATACCCCTAGTTTGGTCATTAGATTAGCTTGAAATATTTAATTTAGGTTTAGTTTCTAGTTTCTATTCTATATATATATATATATATATACTAGCTTAAAACCCGTGCGATGCACGGATTTTTTGATATTTAATAAATTTTATTTTATGTTACAATTATATTTTTATGTAATTATTATTTATAATATTTTATTTTAATTTTAACTTAAATTATTTAATAAAAATTTAATTAATGATATGCACAGTTTAAAACTTATCTATACTATTATATAAATTCCGAAACATTAAAAGTTTGGTTGGTCGGTTGGTTGGTACCTGTTGAATTTACCTAATTACCCTTACTTAATTACAGATAAAATCTTTTTTTATATTTTATCTAACTAAAATTTTTGTTTTACTAATCAATTTCCTTTTTCAGGTTAAACATGTTACCTTTAAAATTTTTGTTTTACTAATCAATTTCCTTTTTCAGGTTAAACATGTTACCTTTTCTTTTCTTTTTAATAACTAAACAGTTTCCTTTTTCAGTTAAAATATAATATCTTTTATATTTTATCTAACTAAAAAGCATATTATAATTACTATTAACTAATTAATTAATTTTTTCATTCAAATTATCTTTTCTCTTTTCTCTAACTAAAATATCTCTTTTTCCAATTATATCACGAGTTACCTTTTAAAAATCTTCTTTTATATTTTATTTAACTAAAATTTCTACATTACAAATCAACCTACTTTTTCAGGTTAAACGTGTTACATTTTTTTTAATAACTAAACAATTTCTTTTTTCACGTGGTACCTATTGAATTTACCTAATTACCCTTACTTAATTACAGATAAAATCTTTTTTTATATTTTATCTAACTAAAATTTTTGTTTTACTAATCAATTTCCTTTTTCAGGTTAAACATGTTACCTTTAAAATTTTTGCTTTACTAATCAATTTCCTTTTTCAGGTTAAACATGTTACCTTTTCTTTTCTTTTTAATAACTAAGCAGTTTCCTTTTTCAGTTAAAATATAATATTTTTTATATTTTATCTAACTAAAAAGCATATTATAATTACTATTAACTAATTAATTAATTTTTTCAGTTACCTTTTAAAAATCTTCTTTTATATTTTATTTAACTAAAATTTTTACTTTACAAATCAACCTACTTTTAAGGTTAAACGTGTTACCTTTTTTTCTAATAACTAAGCAGTTTCCTTTTTCAGGTAAAATATAATATCTTTTATATTTTATCTAATAAAAAAATATTATAAATACTGTTAACTAATAAAAAAAAATTCTTTTCTCTTTTCTCTAACTAAAATATTTTTTTCCAATTATATAACGGGTTGCCTTTTTCAGCCAAAACAAGTTACCTTTTTTATTTTCTCTAACTAAAACCTCTCTTTTTCAAATTATATCACGGACGATTCTATTTAATAAAAATAAAATCATAATATTATAATGCTATTAATTAACAGATTACCTTTTCAGCTAAAAACGTATCATCCTTTTTATTTTTCTAATTAAATTCATTTTTTTAGAAATATCACGGTAACATTAATTTCTCATTTTCTAAAAATATTACCTGCAATTTTATTTAGTAAAATAACAATTAAATTATAATTACTATAAACTAATCAATTACCATTTTCACCCTAAAGTATGTCACCTTTTAATTTTCACGTTATCTTTTTCTATTTTTTCAAACTAAAATCTCTCTTTTTCCAATTATATCACGGACGGTTCTATTTAATAAAATTAAATAATATACACTAAAAAATATCTCACCATATATTCAAATCATTATTTTTAGTAATAAATAAGAATCGTTAGATCTAATAATAAGATATATTACATGATTAAATTAATTTACTAAAAATTCAAAGTTCATAATTATAATGTTAAATAAATTTTATAACCTATCAAAAGAAACCCGTGCTTCGCACGGGTTATAAGCTAGTATTATAAAATTTTAAAATAAATATATCGTTTATGGAATTCGAACCTTGAAATTTTAGTAAATTAATTTAATCATATACTATATCTAATCATTAGATCTAACGGTTCTAATTTTTTTCTAAAAATATAACGGTCATTATTCGTAGTATACGGATTTCTATTATATTTTGTTAGTGATTAGAAGATAAGTTGTGATATTTTTGAGTATATATTAATTATTGCAATATTATGTTTTAACTAAAAGTTAACGTGTTTAAATTGGGAAAATATATTATTGATTGGAAGATACAAATTTATAAAATTATAATAAAATTTCATTGTGTTATAAAAAAAATTTATTCAATTAAAAGTAAATGTGAAAAAGGCAATCGACTAATTACCATTAATTATTTTATGTTATTATTTAATTTAGGTGTTTTAATATTATTGATATCGAATATATTTTTCTTTTCAATGAAGGGTAAATAAGTAAATTCACGAAGTACCAAAAATATACCAAAAAACATAAATAAAATTTATTGATATAGTGTTTCTTTTATTATGCTATAAATTTTATTTAATATTACAATTATATTTTGTATAATCATTACTTTTTATGATTTTAAAAGAAATATTAATGATTGGAAGATGTGATACGGTTGATGTTTTTAGATGTTTATAAAAGGTAATATCTTCAAATAAAAGTAAATGTTTTTTTTAATAAAAAATTATACTAATGTTTCCTTATAAATAAAAAGGTACATGTTTTAATTCGAAAGGAAATATTAAATGGGAAGATATGATACGATTGATGTTTTTAGGTGTTTGTAAAAGATAATAACTTCAACTAAAAGTAAATGTGAAAAGGGCAATCGACTAATTACCATTAATTATTTTATGTTATTATTTATTTTAAGTGTTGTAATATTATTGATATCGAATATATTTTTCTTTTTAATGAAGGGTAAATAAGTAAATTCACGAAGTACCAAAAAACATACCAAAAAACATAAATAAAATTTATTGATACTAGCTTATAGCCCGTGCAAAGTACTGTTACTTTTAAATATTTTTAAAATTTTATGATTAAACAAAACAGAGTTTAATAATTTATTATGAAATTAATTTAACTTTTTAAAATTATTTAATAAATCATATGTATTGTTTAGAACTAACAATATAAAATTTTAATGTAAATTTGTTGTTGACGGGATTCAAACCGGAATTTAAATATAGAATATTCCATATTATTAGATCTAACGGTTATCATCTATCTACTAAATATTTAATGGTCACTATTGTTTTAAATTTTTGAACCAAGTCACTATTGTTTTAAATTTGAAGGTAACATGTTTTAATTAGAAAACAAATATTAGCGTTTGTAAGATATGATACAAATTTAGGTGTTTATAAAAGGTAATTTTTCAATTAAAAGTAAATGTTAAAATGGCAATGGGTGCCCTTCCACAACCATAACTGGTTACATTTTTTTACACATCCAATAAATCTTGTCCGTTAAATTAGGGAATATACGGTGGAGATTAATTGCTCAAGCAATGTTTCATTGCGGTAACAATATCTCCCGCAATAAAACATTGTGGCTGCAGCTATGATACATTGCGGTAGCAACATCTCTATAGACATAATTTTATGCAATTACTGTTATACCCTTCTTTTTACAAACAAGCGGCTACACAAACGCAAAGAACAACAACAACAAGACTTACTCAATTATAAAACCACTCAAAGTGGTGTCTGAGGAGGGTAGATGTACGCAGACCATGCCCCTATACAACAGGGGAGGTTGTTTCCGAAGGACCCCCGGCCAAGTACAGAAATACAAATACAGAAAGGAAACCTAATACAAACTAGGAAACTCACGCACACGCAGGAGTCGAACCCCTGACCACGTTCAAAGGAGGCCAGCTGCACCAACATGTTGTTGGCTACACAAACAAAAAGAGAAACACACAATTCACTTCATTCAAACTAAATAGAAACACAGAGAGGAGAGAAAAACGTATTGAGAGGGGGGGAAATTTGGGCGATTTTCAGTTCTTGTTCGATCTAATCTTCTTAATCTTGTTTGTTATACTCCTCTAACCTCTTATTCAGGTATTGTTCTTAAACTTCTTCTTTTTCATCTCTCTCTAAATGTACACACAATTATACACATGTCTGCATTTACACACACACACTCAATTATAGACACGAATTGATGCGTGAAATTGGGGTTTTTTTACCCATTGGGTTGAAATTAGCTTGAATTTAAGATATTTGTCCCCAATTGGTTTGAATTTAGGGCATTTTATTCCCAGTGATTTGAATTTTTGCATGTTGTATTTCTTTTATCTACGTGCACTACCCATCTTTTTTAGTACTAAATGTGTATTTGGGTGTGTTACGACTGTATTTCGCCGGACCTTTGTTCGGTCGGACCTGCAAATGAGAAGAATGCGAGGGTTGGGCCCCCCGATTCACCTCCGGTGTGAGAATAAGTTAGTCGGTTTTTGATGAGTAATATTGAACGTAGAGAGTTTGTGTTGTGTGTAAAATTGTGTCTCCAAAATGAAAGGATGAACCTGACTAATAGTCTCTTCCTTCCGGGCGGTTACCCGAAGAGTGGGCATCGTGTGCCGACGTGTCCCACGTTCACGGGAGTTGGAACCACATGACCGTTATCGGCAACTGGACCGGACGAATATGGGCCTCCATTCGGGCTCGAGGCACTGGATTATTGGTTCGGCCCATTAAGGAGATGGGCCTCTAACATGTCTCTGGGCTTCGTTCGGAGTTATCCTCAGGACGGAGGCTAAAGCCTAGGCCCATCTTTGGAGTTCACTCTTCAGACGTCTTATTCAGATAAGAAGGACGATGGACAAGGTTGAAACATTTCCTTGGGAGTCGTGTCCCCTTGTGGTTGACAGCTGTCTAATCTCGAGATTCACGCTTTAATCTCCGCCGTTGAATTCGAAACGCCTCTTGTCCAAACGACGCGTCTCTGTATATAACTCTTCTAAACCCATTCATTCTTACTTTTATGCTTACCAATTAGACAAACATCAGAGCAAAGATCTTAATTTCTCAGAGCTTTTCGTAGACAACGATTGGAAACGCCAATTCGTCGCTGGTCATCTTCTCTTCTCCGATTCCGGTTGACGTCTACATTCAAGCAATTTATCCTCGAGAACTCAGTCTTATCAAGAATCTTCAAACCAGTAAGTGCCATTCTCTTCTTTGCTTCTTTACCCTTATATACCTGTATACTATATATCCCTGCACGTATCTTCATGTATGTATCTGTATGTCTGTATGAAATCATCTGTGTCTGTTAATCGCTAAACGAAATGCTCGCATGTCCAAGAAGCTTTTAGATTCTTTTTGATGCGCTCTTTTCCTCTTGTATTGGCATTTCCCAAGATTCTAGAACTGGTCCGAAGGTAATCTGAGCAAGAACTTCCTTCGGGATCTTCAAACCTTAAGAACAATCTTCGGACCATTTCGATCTTTTGTGGCTTCTCTTAGAATGTCCTAATTCCCGTAGTTTTTAGGTTTCCAACTTCTTTCACCTTAGATCGTAGGATGCTCCGACCGATCCTGGCTCACTGTACTCGGCCTCCCCTCTTTTTGTTTTCTTCTTTTTTGTCCGAGTACAAGGCTAATATCTCTTCATTTCCGAATGTAGGGACATGGATCGGTCAACCGAGGGTGCTGGTCCTTCGGAGGTTTCGCCTTTCAGCGACGCAAAATTATTTCCAGCTGCTAACCTTCGGTCACAGCTGACCGAGGAGCAAATCGAACGCTTTCATTCCAAGTACATGGTGGAGAAAAACGTCTGGTACTTCTTCGCACCGCGGAAGAAGGACCGCATCTGGCACAACCCCGAGATTCCCGCTCTCTGCGGAGGGAGCGTGGCGACCGGTATCTCTAAGATGGCGTTCAAGTGTGGCTTCCGGTTACCGATGTTGCCGATCTTGAAGAAGATACTGAAGCAATTGAAGATTGCCATAGGGCAGTTAGACCCGAACAGTTTCTTCCACATCAACGCTTTCCAAGCTCGGTGTCTGGCCAAGAAAATGACTCCAAGGACAACCTTGTTCTGGCACCATTATGAGATGCGACGGAACTCGAAGAGCAACGGCTATTACACCATAGCCCGTCGAACCGGTAGGGCCGATTGGGCTCAAACCAACTCTAGCAACAAGGGGACTCATGAGAACTGGACATTCATTTCGGGGCCGAAGATGGAAAAATACGGCCGATGGTATGATTTAGACCCGTCCAGGTTGAAATATCCCGACCTGTTGCAGGCAGACGTGCACGATTACCGCTTACTCTACGAGCTTGACATGGGCAAGGTTCCACGATCGGACGGAAGGAATAACGACTGGCTGGTTGCCCTTTGCGGTAGTGGTAACACCCATTTTTATCTTGTCATTACATACTTGTTTTCAGCTTTATATATTCGGGCAAAGATACTTGTTTTGAATTTCAATCTTCTGCTGTGTAACACTCTGTTGTTTTGTGCAGTGTCTTCTCTTCAGGAGATTATTGAGCGCAAGCGTAAGAAGGCGGCTCAGCTTTCTACAACCGCTACGGCCGAAGAAGAGGCTGTTGCTCATCCGACCGATGGGGAGGGGAAGTCGGTCCCCGATCAGGGAGAGAGAATTGAAACTCCACCTATTTCTTCTCCTCCTCGAAACCTGAATTTGGATTTGGCCACCTCGACTGATTCCCGAAAGAGATTCCGGTCGGGAGATGCCGGTCCGAAGGTGTATTCTCCTCCCTGGGGAGTTATCGAGACTGACCAGATCATTGTCCCTGCTCCGCAGCTGTCTACTATTGTGGGTCCCGATCTCTGCCGGGGTCTCATCCTTCCAGCCGATAGGCCCACATTTGCCAAGGCGAACGACCTTGAGGCTTGTACCGAGATGCTGGCTTTGCTCTCCAATGTAATCTTTTTCTTCTTCGGTATTATTCATTCCACTTGTCTTCAATGTTTAATTCTTTTCCCTTGTTTGTTTCTAGGGGGTCTCTTGGTCAGCCGTTGTGGCCGAACGGATGGAGGGGATACAGAATAAGCTGGAGGCGGCCAACCAACTTGAAGTTCGGGCAGTCAAGGCTGAAGAGGGCCTCCGGAATGCGACCACTGACTTAGAGAGGGTCACCGGCCAGGCTAGCTCCTTGAAGGCCGAGAATGATTCCTTGAAGGAAAGGTTGCAAGAGATGGACGCCTTGAGGGCTAGGGTTGAATGGAGAAACAAACAACTCAAAGCTACAAGGAAGAACGTTCGGAAGCTGAAGAAGACTCTTGAGCTTACCGAAGAAAGATGCTATCAGATGGGATATGATGGCGCTGTGTTGAAGGCAAATTCTCTAGGCCTCGATCATACTCAGCTGATTGATCTTACACTCGGGATGACGGATCCGGTCGGGCGGGAGGAGTCTGATCAGCCTTTAGAGGTTTCTTCGGGTGAAGATGAGTCTCTTTCGGACGAACCTCCAGCCGACGAAGTCTTGTAGTTTTGTTGATTTTTAATGCCTTTAGACTTGTAATGCTTAACTTTGCCTTCGGGCTTTTTATTCGTGCCTTCGGGCTTGTAATACTTCACTTTGCCTTCGGGCTTGTTTATTTAAGTTTGCCTTAGCATAATATCCTTATTTATGCGTCGTCGGCTTCGGCCTTAAATTGGCTTTTGTTTCTGTTCATGCATCTTTAGCTTTGATTTGCCTTAGCATAATTTTTCTCTTTTACGCATCTTCGGCTTCAATTGGCCTTAGCATAATTTTTGCTTATTCTTTTGCGTCTTCGGCTTCATTTTGCTTTAACGTAATTCTGTTTAATTCTATGCATCTTTGGCTTCATTTTGCCTTAGCATATTTATTTTACTTTTATGCGTCTTCGGCATTATATTGCCTTGGCATAATTACTTATATGTTTGTGCATCTTCGGCTTCGGCCTAGCATGTATGTGCATTTTTGGTCGTAACCTAGCTGTCCCCCAGTATTTAAGGGGTTTTGTAAATGATTAAGGTCTCGTTCGGTCGGCTGAAAAATATTTCCTCCCGGCCTTAATTAATGTCAAAGCAACTTGAATACTAAGACAATTCTGTAAGAGGCCAAATTTCATTCGGTCGGCCCCAAATTTGGATTCGTCAAGTGTTTGTAGCTTAAAACACAATGTACTTGAACATTACCAATAAGTTAAAGGGCGCATGTTTTATACGGTCGGCCCCAAACATGGGTCTATTAAGCTTAATATTGCGTACTTAGCTTTTTGGCTATAAATGTACTTAGCTTAACAATAACGGATAAAAAATGGAGCAAAACAATCTTTTCATTAATCATGCAACTATTACATAGATTTGATTACAGATTGATGCTAGCTTATGGAATTCAGAATAAAGTTGCATAAGACAAAATACTGAAGTAAAAAGCAATAAAATTTGTCCAGTAAGCTTACTGGTAAAAATGGCGGAGGCGAGCGGCATGCTAGGTGTTTTTGATTGGGCTGCCGTCCGGATGAGCCAATTTGTAGGTGCCCGATCGGACCACTTCAATTACCACGTATGGACCTTCCCAGTTGGGCATAAGCTTGCCCTTTTTGGCTGGCATGGAGGTGGCTAACTCCCGAAGCACTAAGTCCCCGACTCGGAACGATCTCTTCTTCACCCCCGAATCATAGTACTGGGCTGCTTGCAGTTGGTACCTTAAGTTTCTTTGGTGGGCAGCCTCTCTTTCTTCTTCCAGTAAGTCCACATTCGCTCGGAGTCCGAACTCATTTGTCTCCACGTTAAACCAACTTCAACAGGTAGAAGGGCATCCGTCCCGAAGGCCAGTTTGAAAGGCGTTTCTCCGGTTGAAGATCTTGTAGTGGTTCGGTAAGCCCATAGGACCCATGGTAGTTCTTCAGCCCAAAGTCCCTTAGCTTCCCCTAGCCTTTTCTTGATTCCATCAAAAATAATTTTGTTGGCCGCCTCGATCGCCCCATTTCCCTGGGGATGCCCTACCGAACTGAACTTCTGTTTTATCCCGAATTGAGCCAGGAATTTTCTGAACTTGCTCCCAATGAATTGAGTACCGTTGTCGGACACACACGCCATAGGAATGCCAAACCTCAAGATGACCTGTTCCAGCATGAATTTCTTCGCGGCCTCTTCGGTAATGGCCGAAAGGGTTTTTGTTTCTATCCACTTAGTCATATAATCGATCGCCACAATACAATACTTTGCTTGCTTAGTGCTGGTGGGCAGGATTCCCACAATATCAACCACCCACATAGCAAATGGAATCGGGCTAAGGACTGAGGACATTTCTTCGGGTGGTTATTTTGGTATTGTGCTGAAAAGTTGGCACTGTCTACACTTCTTGGCATATTCGGATGCATCTTCTTTCATCTTTGGCCAGAAAAACCCTTGCCTGAGAATTTTGAAGGCTAACGATCTTCCTGCCAAATGCTCTCCACAAATTCCTTCGTGAACCGTCTCCAGAGCTAGTTGTTGTTCAGCTTGGTCCAAACACCTAAGTAGTGGTTGGCTTGCCGATCGTCTAAATAAGCGACCACCGACCAGAGTGTAATTTCCCGACCGATACTTCACCTTCTGTGCTTCCCTTCGGTCAAGTGGTAGGGTACCTTTCTCCAAGAATGCCTTGATGGGAGTCATCCAATTGACCCCTTGATGAATTTCCATGCACTGCTTCTTGTCTATCGAAGGCGTCTTTACTTCGGTCAGATAGATGGACCCATTTAGGTTCTGGGTTCCTGCCGAAGCTAGCCTTGAGAGGGCATCTACCCGACTGTTGTTTTCTCTAGCTACTTGAGTTAACTCGAAAGTTTCAAACAACAAAGATTGTTCACGTACCTTAAGGGCGTATGCCTTGGTTCGGGGATCTTTTTGCCCATACTCTCCTGAGAATTGTTTTACCACCAACATGGAATCACTGAACGCCCTGATGTGCTTAACTTCCAGATTTCTTGCCAAATCTAGTCCTGCCAAAAGTGCTTCATATTCGGCCTCATTGTTCGTCAACGGGAAAGTGAACCTGATAGCTTGACAAATCTCAAATCCTTCTGGGCTTGTTAGAATTAACCCTGCCCCGCACTTTTCCTTGGCGACCGACCCATCGACAAACAACTTCCATTTTCCCGGTGTCTGAATTATTTGCTCTTCAGGAGCCAAGTCGTTCGGCCCCGAGAAAGAGCATTCCACCATGAAATCTGCTAGTGCTTGGACTTTGATCGAAGTCCTTGGTGTGTTCTCCAAATCATGCTCCCCCAGTTCGATCGCCCAAGCAACCACTCTGCCTGATGCCTCTGGCCTTTGCAAGATTTTCTTTAATGGCTGATCAATTACAACTTTGATCGTCCTTCCTTGGAAATAGTGCCTTAACTTTCTTGCAGCCATTACCAATCCATAGACGAACTTCTCTGCATTCGGATATCTTGTTTCTGCATCTTTGAGAATATGAGAAACATAGAACACCGGATGTTGGTTCCCTTCGTGCTCTTTGACCAACACGGCTCCGAGGGTTCGGTCGTTCACAGCCAAGTATAGCTGCAATGTTTCTTTCGGGTCGAGTCTCATTAAGAGTGGAGCTTTTACTAAGTACTCTTTAACCTCCTCGAATGCTTTCTGGCAATTCGGCCCCCATTCGAAATTCTTGGACCCCCGAAGTACTTCAAAGAATGGTAAGGCCTTTTCGGCCGATCTGGAAATGAACCTCCTCAGGGCTGCTAGCCGTCCGGTCAGCTTTTGAATGTCCCTGATCGTCTTCGGCGCCTCCATGTCAATGACTGCTTTAATCTTCTCTGGGTTTGCTTCAATTCCTCGGGCACTAACCATGTATCCCAGAAACTTCCCACTATTTACTCCAAATGTACACTTGTTCGGGTTGATCCTCATGTTGTTTCTTCTGAGCGTTTCAAAACATTCCCTTAGATCCTCGGCATGATCCCTGAAAAGGGATTTAACAATCATATCGTCCACGTAGCACTCCATGTTCCGACCGATCTGGGCTTTGAACACCTTGTTGATCATCTTTTAAAATGTTGCCCCGGCGTTTTTCAGGCCGAAAGGCATCTTTATATAGGCATAAGTGCCATTCGGTGTGATGAATGCTGTCTTTGGAATGTCCTCGGCATTCATGGCAATTTGGTGGTATCCTGAAAATGCATCCAGGAAACTGAGTATTTGATGCCCCGAAGTAGCATCTATCAGTTGATCAATGTTCGGCAAGGGATAGTGGTCCTTCGGGCAATGCTTATTCAGGTCAGTGTAGTCCACACACATTCTCCACTTACCATTTGATTTCTTCACCACTACTACATTCGCCAACCAATCGGGATAGTCTATCTCTTCGATGAACTTTGCTTCCAGCAATTTTTCCACTTCAGCTTGAATTACTTTCTGCCTTTCCATGGCGAAATTCCTCTTCTTTTGTCTTACGGGCTTGGCTTCGGGAGCTACATTTAGGCAATGTTTGGCCACCGCAGGGTCCAAACCTGGCATATCTTCGGGATTCCATGCAAATACTTCGTGGAATTCCCTAATGATTTTGATGACTTTCTCTTTCAATTTTGGCTCCATGCTCTTTCCAATTTGGATCATCTTTCCCGACTGACCCACATACAGCTCTACATCTTCGGTTTCGGTAGCCGGCTCAGCAATCGGGCTCGACAGGTCGGCACCAAATTTTTCCAACTCAATGTTCAATAGTCGGTGGCTGCCCCCTATGTCATTTTCTCCTCTTTTCCTTTTTCCCGCTTCATTCATTTTAGCGTCCCTATCTTTCTCTAGATCTTCCAACATGATAATTCGGGCGGCTTTTTGATCGCCCCTCATCTCTCAAACCCCATACTCGGTCGGGAACTTCAACTTGAGGTGGGGAATGGATGAAACAGCCTGAAAGAGCGACAAGGATGGCCTCCCCAGGATCCCGTTATATGGGCTGTCCACCCAAATGACGTAGAACTTTGCTTCCTTAACCACAGTGTACGGAGCTTTTCCCAATAAAATATTCAGCGTAATCATGCCTTCAATCGGTACAGGTTGATTTCCGAAGCCGTATAGTGGTGCCTCATGGCACGGCTCTAGCTGTTCACCACCCAAGTTCATCTTGCAGTACGTTCGATGATACAATATGTTGACCAAACTTCCCTCATCGACCAACACTCTCCAAATCTTGTTTTCTCCAATTACGGGGTTTATGACAAGAGGGTCTTCGTATGGCCATATCACGTCTTTAAAATCTTCTTCTGTGAATGATATCGGAAGTGCTTGCTTGGCGGCATTTGACTGGTAGAGATTGTAGATTTGCCTGGCATACTTCTTTCGGGCTGTTTTGCTGTCCCGATCAAGGATGGTTCCTCCGGATATAGTTCTGACTTCGCCCCGATATTTTTCTGAACCTTCGGCATCTCTGTTATCTCTCTTCTTTTCCTTATCGTCTAACCTGTCCCTCAGATCTCCCACGAACTTGGTCAGTTCCCCGTCTTTTATCATTTTCTCAATCAGTTTCTTCAAGTGGTAACATTCATCAGTATTGTGACCTTTATCCCGACGATAGTCACAATATTTGCTGTCACTTCTTCTATTTTCAAGGGTCTTTAACTTGGGTGGTCTAACAAACCCAGGTTTACCCTTTATCTCATGGAGAATCTTCGAGATAGGTGTGTTTAGTGGTGTGAACACAGTACTATCCCTATCTCTTCTTCGTTCGGCCCCTTTGTCGGGCCTCGTATCATTCAGTCTGCTCTTAATGTCTCCTCGACCCCTTCGGTCGTCCCTTCTATCATCCCTCCGGTCATCCCTTCTGTCATATCTATCATTTTTCTTGTTCTCCTTGTACCCCCCAATTGATTCTAATTTTCTCCTAATAGCCTCTCCTCTCACATATATATCATTCAAATATTTGAGAGGCATATCGTAAAGAGAAGATCGAAGTTTCTTACCTTTAACAGGGTCGAGGCCTGCTGCGAGGAATCCAGCCGCCTTGACTTTATCCAAGTTGGTCACCATACCAGCTTCTTCTTTGAACCTTGCTAAGTAATCACCCAAATCTTCGTTCGGTCCCTGCCTGCAGTGGATCAGGGCTTCCGTATCCTTCTCTCTTCGGCACAAATGTGAGTAGTGCCTCAAGAATTTTTTCTTTACCTGTTCATACGAGCCTATCGACCTAGGTCTTAATGACCTGTACCACATGGATGCATTCCCCTTTAGGTAGGTTTTGAACATCTTGCAGAGCATCACATCACAGTGCCCCATCCCAGTCGTGAGCGATTCATACTTCTCACAGTGGTCTTCGGGGTCACCCTTTCCGTTAAACTCGTTCATCTTCGGAAACTGCCTTCCGGGAGGCGGTCGAAAATGTTCAACGTCCTCGGTCACCACTGGCTCGTGGCTGACCTTTCTCTCTCCAAACATGGCCTTCTCAATCCTTCAGATGCGATCGTCCGTATGTGGACCTTCCTCCTCCGAATCGGAGGAATAAACTACCCTTGACCGGGTTCTCCTAGAGTTTGATTCAGAGTCCCCTGACTCATCTTCATCATTTCTGGTTCTTGGCCTCTTATCTCTTCGGTCGTCCAACCCCGGGTCTTCGGCTTCTAGAGCCTCGCGGAGTGCCTTCTCCTGTAACTCGATCTCCTCCCTTTGGAGCTTTAAGGCCTCTAGCCTTAAACGGTCGGCCTCCCTTTTTTTGGCCAGACGTTCGGCCTCCCTGCTGCTCTTCTCTTTTTCTATCTCTTTCCGTTTCCCCTTGGCCTTTTGTTCCTCTCGCCACTTCATGAGTATCTCCCGTTGCTCTTCGGGAGACGGTATGTCCCCCTCTTCATCAAAAATTAGGATCCATGGGGTGATGGGAGGAGTGATGCGATTATTTCCGACCATAGTGCTATCGTCAGCTGTTGATATCTCGGTTTCATTCGCCATGATTGATTGTATAACTCAGCACAAACGTATCTCTACGTTCCCACAGACGGCGCCAAATGTTACGACTGTATTTCGCCGGACCTTTGTTCGGTCGGACCTGCAAATGAGAAGAATGCGAGGGTTGGGCCCCCCGATTTACCTCCGGTGTGAGAATAAGTTAGTCGGTTTTTGATGAGTAATATTGAACGTAGAGAGTTTGTGTTGTGTGTAAAATTGTGTCTCCAAAATGAAAGGATGAACCTGACTAATATTCTCTTCCTTCCGGGCGGTTACCCGAAGAGTGGGCATCGTGTGCCGACGTGTCCCACGTTCACGGGAGTTGGAACCACATGACCGTTATCGGCAACTGGACCGGACGAATATGGGCCTCCATTCGGGCTCGAGACACTGGATTATTGGTTCGGCCCATTAAGGAGATGGGCCTCTAACAGGGTGTTGGGTAGTGAATATACTGGAGGACACTTCTTTACTTTTCTTGAGAAGCCAATACAAAAAATAAGATAAGACATGGGGTAGTGAAACGGAAAGCAGCAATTTCTTAGCAAAGTTTAAAAGAAAGTTGAGACATGGGGTAGTGAGCAGCCTTACTGAAGCAAAGCAGAGACAGATTTTGAAATAAAGCTAAAGGCTTGAGGTTGTGGGCAGTGTCTTTGAAGTAAAATATGAAGTCAAGAACAGGATTTAAGAACATAAAATGCTGTAACTTTATTGACAGATGCTTTTCTTTGGTTCAACCAGTCTGGTACTGCGAAGCTTTTCAATTGCTTATTTGATTGTTCAATTAGGCTTAATATCTTTGTGCCAAGTGAAAAGGGAATCAATTGGAGATGTTTAATTCTTAACCATCTCAGATGCCATGTTAAAACTTTAACAGTACTTGGAGTTTTTGTACTTTATTTATTATGTAAAATTCTAGTTTGTTTCTTCTTCTGCAATTGTTGCAACTGTAGATGTCTTTTAGCATGTTTGTTGTATGACAGATCATAATATACAATTAAGACCATGTTATAACTTACAATCCATGGTCCAATATATCAAGAATTTCAAATGCATTCTTATTCCAGACATGAGACATCTAACATACACCTTCAAGTAGAACTGCAAGCAAATAATAGGGCAGTGGTTGGTATCATGAATCATCTATCGTCTCAGTTATTATATATATATTGCACAAGGTAACTGTCATGCTTATTTGGATCTGTGGTTCCAGACTTGTAGTGATAAGCTAGATAATACAGTAATTGAGCTCGACTTTGTTGGTTACTAAGACTTTGCTGAGATTTGGCTTTTGTTATCTACAATCTTCCTCTTCTTAGTTTTTGTACTTCTGTAAAATCAATCTGGCTGTCTGAAAGGTCTAATATGAAAGGTCTAATACAGACAATCTTGATTGGTTTCCTTGATTAGGACGACCAAGTAGGCACATGTATGATCAGTGGCGGATGTGGAATGATTTTTTAGGGGGCCGGTTTACTTATAATTTAAAAAAAAAACTTAAAATTTTCATTATAAAATAAATTGAATTTTTTTAAAAAAAAATCATAAATTTAACTCATGCCACTTTGTTATCAACAGTTAAATTTACTATAATAATGATTAGAAGAGTTTATGATTTTTAAAAATATGCTAAAAATGATATATTAATTTGAATTTATCATTTATTAGTGTACATGGCCAGAGATTCTACAACAGGAGAAATTGTTGCGTTGAATAAAATCCGATTGGACAAGTAGAAAGAGGGGGTATTTTCTTTGACTCTCAAAACTATTTTGTTACTAGTTTTTCTCTGAAAAGCTTTCGTGAACAGTTAAGTGTTCATGGTGGTCTGAATTAATTATGATAACGTTATTCTTTTTTGTCCTAGTTTCCCATCACTGCAATTCGTGAAATTAAGATACTGAGCAAGCTGCAACATGTAAATGTCACTAGGTTGAAAGAGATTGTGACATCTATAGGTAATACTTTATGATGATATGGGTATGCAAATTTAATGTTAACATGTCATATTGATGGTTACATTTTAGGTTTTTACTAAATTTTATAATTCTTAATCGGTCTGAGGCGGATGAGCAAGCGAAGCCCGTTGAGTAGAATATCGGCTTAGCTTTAATTGTGAAGTTTTATTGTACTGGTGCCTCATACCCATTTGTTGATATTCATGGCCTGAAATAGTTACTCTGGGTCTTGGTTGTCGTGTATTATCTTTTTTTTTTGAGGAAATTGTCGTGTATTATCTTATTTTAATTTTGATAGATGTATGCGCCTGTCACAAGTACTTTGAAAAATGGGTAGTCAGACGCCTCACACCTGTATGGGTTTTTGCTTAGAGTCTGACTGCAGCAATGCAGTTTCATAGTCTTAAGTTTTTCTCAGCATACGCGTTGCATTGATTTTGAAGTTCTTGATTACGAGGCTTTTGGAATGTTCAGATTAAGTTTTTCATAGTTTGTATATCTTGTTGGGTATATTACAACTACAGCAACAATGAGGCAACAATGAGGCAGTGATATATATTAAAACAAGAACAGGCTATTAACCAAATAATGAAACAAGTCACGAAGGCATAAACAAGATATAATCAGAGACTGTAATTAACGAAAGAAACAAGAAAGACTTATCTCTTACAGAAGTTTTTAGCAAAACTGATAAGAGAATAAACAGCTGAGTCGCCAAACCCTTCGAGAGGACTTGACTGTTCTTAAAGAGATTATTGCCCCACTTACGCTGTGTTGGGTTGCAGCAATATCACTTCCAGGATAAAACAGCACAGATCAAACCGGTCACAGAAGCGGAGAGATCAACAGCGACTAGCACCTCAGTTCGCCTGAGAATTATGTATCTCTTCTGTATGTGTTGAGAGAGCAGAGAGAAAGAAGACTACAAGGGTTTTTTTTCTCCTTAGGATGTATCGTCTCATTTTTTTTATTAACGTTATATTCTGTATGTATATAAATACCAAGAATAAAACGTAACTGATACTCCATAAAAGGAAAGTAAATATTCTGATTTAATTGCATTAACTACATCAGGATTTATTTTCAGTTACATAAGCATCAGGATTTGGTCATCAGTAGTATCAGGATTTAGTGTCCATCAGGATCAGGATTCAGTCCTCGTCAGGAACTGTTATCCATCAGGATTTAGCCCATCAGTATCTGATGTCTGACCAAGTCCATCAGGATTTTACTCCAAGTACTGATCCAAATTTCCATCAGGATTTAATCCAAATACTGATCCAAATTTCCAGTACTATTGTAACAAATAAATCTGAAACCTGATAAAATAAATCAATACCTAATTTAAAATCAGTTGCAGATCATGGGCATGAAAACTTCCTCATGGGCATGAAACGTTTCTGACCAACCAAGTATACATTCATGGACATGAAAACTTTCTCATGGACATGAAACATTTCTGAATATCCCATCTCTTTTGATGCCTCTTCATGATCATGAAATATATATCATGGCCATGATTTCCATCTGCAACCTGATTTCAAATTTCCTTCTTTCAACTCAATTTATCTATGGATTCCACTAAGAAAATGTCTTAGATCCAAACATGAAAGTTTAAGTCCTCATTGCAAGGAACAACCTTCACTTGTTAGTTTCCGGAAATTACATCAAGAACATATTATAAATATGCCTCAAACTTTCCATTTTCTAACAATCCCCCACGAATCCATACAGAAATTCAAATACATATCTATCCTCATCATGACTTGTTTTTCAGAGTAGGTACCCTTCCGGGTTTGAACCCTCCTAAGTCCTCTACTTCGATGGCTACCGGATTCGGATGGAATATTTCACCTTGAATCTTTATCCGTTTGGTGTAACCACACTCCATAAACGACGACAAGTCAAAGGCTATGGTGCTAATCTACGGCTTTGAGACGTTAATGGTCATGTCTCGATCCTGTTCGTCGAATGCTTCAAGGAATAACCCTTTCCTCTAATTGCGACCACACAATTACATTCGCTTAGCTGGGCATCTCCAGAGATGTACTGCTAGCATCTCGTCAAATGACTTGACCCCATTCAGAGTTCAAATAACTCTTGCTATTATGGCAGTTACAGTACCTTTTAGGTTTACAGGGGATAGACTCCAGATACGTGAGTATCAATCTATGTAGTTAAAGGTACAACCAATTCACCCTTACAACTTGTTATTACCACATTGAATACACTTTCGAGGGATCTCCTCTCATGTGTATTAGGTTCCCGCTGTAGATGAATTACAATGGGCTATCAGTCCCATCCCCAACCTAGACTTAAGGACTACAGCATGCTCAAGCCCCTTAGTCAAAGGATCACCTAGGTTTTCTTGAGTTCCAATAAACTCAACAGCAATAATCCTTTCAGACATTAGACCCCTTATAGACTTTAGTCTAACTTGGATATGTCTCTTTGTTTTCACATTATACTTCTTGCTGTTTATCTTGTTGATAGTTGTACGGCTATCACAATGAACAGCAAAAGCAGGAAGTGGACGACTTACTACAGGTAACATTGACATAAGTCCATGTAACCATTCAGCCTCAGTCCCCGTGGCATCTAATGCACACAACTCAGCCTCAAAGGTAGACCGAGTTATAATAGTCTGTCTAGATGACTTCCAGGATACTGCTCCACCCGCTAGGGTAAACAGGTATCCAGTCACTCCATTGGAACCAGACTTCTTAGCTATCCAACTTGCATCACTATATCCCTCTAGCACTCCAGGAAACCTCCTGTAATGCAGACCAAGATATATGGTGCCTTTTAGATATCTAAGCACTCTATCAAGAGCATCCCAATGAGTCTTGTTTGGACAGCTTGTATATCTTGCTAACTTAGACACTGAATATGAAATATCTGGCCTAGTACCATTAGCAAGATATTGCAAACTCCCAATAATCTGAGAATACCTTAACTGAGACACAGGTACTCCTGAACTATTCTTGACAAGGGTAATTTTAGGATCATACGGAGTACTTGCAATTCTACAATTTGAATAACCATACTTCTCAAGTATAGATTTCTCTATATAATGAGATTGTGACAAGGTTATTCCATCAGTTGACCGAGTCAACTTGATTCCAAGAATCACACTAGCCTCTCCCATATCCTTCATTTCAAAATGCCTTTTCAAGAACCTTTTTTGTCTTGTTAATAATCTCAATATTGGTTCCAAACAATAAAATATCATCCACATACAAGCACACAATAATACATTCATTCCCTTTAACCATGTAATAGACACACTTGTCACTTTCATTAACTACAAATTCTGATTCTAAAACAGTTTCATCAAACTTTTTATGCCAGTCTCTTGGAGCTTGTATTAAGCCTTATATAGACTTGATTAACTTACATACTTTCCTCTCATTACCAGAAGCAACAAATCCCTCAGGCTGATCCATATAAATCTCTTCTTCAAGTTCACCATGAAGAAAAGCTGTCTTTACATCCATTTGATGGATGATAAGACCATGTACAGAAGCCAATGCTATAAGCATTCGGATTGTTGTCATTCTAGCAACTGGAGAGTATGTATCAAAGTAATCAATGCCTTCCTTTTGCTTAAAGCCCTTAGCTACCAGCCTAGCCTTATACTTATCTATTAAGCCATCAGGATTCATCTTCCTTTTGAATACCCATTTACATCCTATAGTAGAACACCCAGGAGGTAGAACAACCAACTCCCATGTTCCATTAGAAACAATAGAGTCAATTTCACTTTTTACAGCACCTTTCCAGTACCTAGATTCTGAAGAATCCATGGCCTATCTGAAAGTTAAAGGTTCATCCTCGATATTGTAAGTGATAAAATCACTTCCAAAATCCTTGACTACCTTAGCACGCTTACTCCTTCTAGGTTCCTCTACTTCATCAGGAGTAGAGCTACTACCAGGATCTGCCCCCACATTTGTCATCCTTTCCACATGATCAGGAATGGACCTCGATGTGTGAGTGGGATCATCATCAGGAATATCCTGAGGTATACCAGTCTTCATAGGGAACACATCCTCAAAGAATGTTGCATCACGAAATTCAACTATAGTGTTAGCCACTATTCCGTCTATGTCAGATTTTAATACTAAAAATCTCATAGCCGTAGTGGTTTCAATATAGCCTAGAAAGATGCAATCAATAGTTTTCGGACCTAGTTTCTTTCTATTGTGTTCAGGGACAAGTACCTTTGCAAGGCACCCCCACACACGAAGATATTTTAAACTAGTCCTTTTCTCTATCCGTAATTCATAAGGTGTCTTGTCCATATGTTTCAGAGGAACTCTATTCAGAATATGGCAAGCCGTATTCAGAGCTTCTCCCCACATGTACTTAGGCAACCCAGAATTAATCAACATACTATTGATCATATCCTTAAAAGTTCTGTTCTTTCGTTCTGCCACCCCATTAGACTCAGGTGTGTATGGTGGAGTTACCTCATGAACTATACCATTGCTCTTGCAAAATTCATTAAACGAGTTACTCGTATACTCACCACCTCTATCTAATCTCAAACCTTTAAGTACTTTACCAGTTTGTGTTTCAGCTTCAGTTTTGAACATAATGAATTTATCTAGTGCTTCATCTTTATGTTTAAGCAAATAAACATAACAATATCTACTACAATCATCTATAAAGGTAATGAAATATCTATTATGTTCCTTGGTCAAAACACCACCAAATTCACATATGTCAGTGTGCACTAAATCTAACACATTCGAATCCCTGACCACTTTATGAAAGGGTTTCCTAGTTTGTTTAGCTGTCACACATACTTGACATTTAGATTTCTTATCAATGGCATGTTTTGGAATCAACTCTAAGTTCATCATATTCTTTATAGCACCAAAATTCAAGTGACCAAGACGTGCGTGCCACAAATCAGATGATTCAACACAATTAACAGAAGGAACAACATTATTATTAATAAAACTACCCAAAATAGGCTCAACATTTATTAAAAATAATCCATCTGACAAGTAACCTTTGCCAAAAAATACACCAGTATTTGTAATAACTACTTTATTACATTTCAAAGAAACTTCAAAACCATTCTTAACTAAACAACTTCCACTTATTATATTTCTACGAATATCTGGAACATGGTGCACTCTAGTGAGGGATAGAACACGCCCAGAAGCGAACTTCAGGTCCACGATTCCTATTCCAAGTACTTGAGCTGCACTAGCATTCCCCATCGTTACAGTCATCCCATGAGTCTGTTGATAAGATACAAACAGAGCAATATCAGTACAAATATGTACATTAGCTCCAGTATCAATCAACCATTCATGAGACGAATAAGTGGAAAGAAGTACAGGGTTGTAGGTCACATACCCGTTGTCAGTTTCAGAAGCAACAGCCTCACCAACAACCATGTTAACCATTGACCCACCAGTGGTACCAAGCACAGTGTTAGCTTGTGCTCCCACAACAGGTTTCTTAGTTTTCTTTACAGGACAGTCCTTGCTCCAATGACCAACCTGTCCACAAGACCAACATGGTTTGTTTGCCTTTGGTTTCTTAGCCTTGTTCTTGTCCTTAGACTTAGTATTTTCCTTCTTAGTGACAGACTTTCTTTTCTGTCCTACAGTCACTACATTCACCTTCGAACTCCCAGCATGTTCAGTAGGCATCACATGTCCTTGCTTGGACTTGTGTTGCTCCTGCACAGAGATGTCCAACATCAGGTTTGTCCAAGTGATCTCTCCTTTCTATCTTTTCAGGGAGAGTGCAAACTCTTCCCAAGACTTAGGAAGCTTTTCAACCACAGACATAACCTGAAACTTTTCAGGTAAGTCCATACCAGACTCCTTCAAAGCATGAACCAACATCTCAAACTCATGCACCTGCTCAGTCATGGATTTAGTATCCACCAGTTTGAAATCAAGGAACCTAGCCACAGAATACTTTTCCAACCCTTGCGAGTCAGTATTATGTGTCTGGTCAAGCTTCTCCCATAAGAGCTTAGCAGTGTAGGAGTCAGATGAATAAACATCGAATAGAGTGTTCGCTAAAGCTGCCAGAATTGCTGCCCTAGCCACCCCATCCTTTTCCTCCCACATGGTATAAGCCTTAACAGTTTCAGCTTTCTCCTTAACCACAACTGGTTTCTCATACTGCACCACCGGCCATAGACCCTTTACCGTTAACCACAATTTCATCTTTTTCTGCCAACGAGAAAAACCAACACCCCCACCGAATTTATCAGGCATACCTGACATATCGATAGGTTGTGGGAAACGGTACGTAGTCCAATCAATGGTGGGTACAGTAACACCAGACCCAGAGCCAGTCTCAACAACAGGAGTTTCAGTTTCGTTAACCATCTTGTTAATTAACAATATATAACACAAATAATCTCTTCAAGATTGTTGGGTATATTACAACTACAGCAACAATGAGGCAGTGATATATATTAAAACAAGAACAGGCTATTAACCAAATAACGAAACAAGTCACGAAGGCATAAACAAGATATAATCAGAGACTGTAATTAACGAGAGAAACAAGAAAGACTTATCTCTTACAGAAGCTTTTAGCAAAACTGATAAGAGAATAAACAGCTGAGTCGCCAAACCCTTCGAGAGGACTTGACTGTTCTTGAAGAGATTATTGCCCCACTTACGCTGTGTTGGGTTGCAGCAATTTCACTTCCAGGATAAAACAGCACAGATCAAACCGGTCACAGAAGCGGAGAGATCAACAGCGACTAGCACCTCAGTTCGCCTGAGAATTATGTATCTCTTCTGTATGTGTTGAGAGAGCAGAGAGAAAGAAGACTACAAGGGTTTTTTTTCTCCTTAGGATGTATCGTCTCATTTTTTTATTAACGTTATATTCTATATGTATATAAATACCAAGAATAAAACGTAACTGATACTCCATAAAAGGAAAGTAAATATTCTGATTTAATTGCATTAACTACATCAGGATTTATTTTCAGTTACATAAGCATCAGGATTTGGTCATCAGTAGTATCAAGATTTAGTGTCCATCAGGATCAGGATTCAGTCCTCGTCAGGAACTGTTATCCATCAGGATTTAGCCCATCAGTATCTGATGTCTGACCAAGTCCATCAGGATTTTACTCCAAGTACTGATCCAAATTTCCATCAGGATTTAATCCAAATACTGATCCAAATTTCCAGTACTATTGTAACAAATAAATTTGAAACCTGTTAAAATAAATCAATACCTAATTTAAAATCAGTTGCAGATCATGGGCATGAAAACTTCCTCATGGGCATGAAACGTTTCTGACCAACCAAGTATACATTCATGGACATGAAAACTTTCTCATGGACATGAAACATTTCTGAATATCCCATCTCTTTTGATGCCTCTTCATGATCATGAAATATATATCATGGCCATGATTTCCATCTGCAACCTGATTTCAAATCTCCTTCTTTCAACTCAATTTATCTATGGATTCCACTAAGAAAATGTCTTAGATCCAAACATGAAAGTTTAAGTCCTCATTTCAAGGAACAACCTTCACTTGTTAGTTTCCGGAAATTACATCAAGAACATATTATAAATATGCCTCAAACTTTCCATTTTCTAACATATCTCTAATGTAATTATAGGCTTCTACTAGTGAAGAAACTCCTTCAACGGAGCGAGGCGTACGTCCATTTGTGGGTTTTGGTAGTGGCTCCATACCTACCCGTTTAAAGGATATATTTGATGTACGAATCCTTTACCATCCTATCTTTCGTGTCCAGTAGTAAATATTAATGCCTTAAGATACTAGTTTTTCTTCAGTTTTTCTGCATATATTACATGATCGATATGTTATGGAATTTTAAACTATCTAATGGAAAAAGGAACTAGAAACAGAAAGGTCGAATGATCTGGACTGGTGTCGAAGTGATTCCTCTGATTGTTTGAGTTTCTTGTCATTTGTATCTTGAGTACTTTTACCAGATACTCTTAAGCGATACAAACCTGGAAGTGTTTTAACTTGTTTAGAAGAAGAAGAAATTTGGTTATTAAAATCACCAGAAATGGATATAGTTCCAGAGTCAAATCTGGGCTTAATTTCTGTAGTATGTTCCGATACTTCGTTGTCAGTTTACTGGAAAAATCTCTTGAGGATCATAGCCAAATAAGGTAAAAAGAAGGAAAATGACAAGTTGGATGATGGATAGAGAGTTATATTAGATGACAAAGATTATTAAGTTGGCTTAGTGCTGGCTTTAGATTTATTGGAGAGGAATACTTAAGAGCTAGGCAACAGAGAAGAAGGCATGTCACATGTGGCTGATTAATAGTAAAACTAGTTTTATGATAAAGGATCTAACCACACATTTAAATCACATTACATTAATTTAGAATTAAATTAAATTGTTGTATTTCCCTCACAAAAAATTTATTATACTGTTGTATATCGTTCCCCTGTTTTTTGTTTACTTCAAATTTTCATTTTTTTTTTCAATTTTTATCACAATGTATTGCATAATAAATTCAATTTGATATAATAAATTCAACGTTGCATAATAAATTGAAAATATATTAATGTTCTATTAAGATCTCCAACCAAATTAATTTTTTATTTTTTTAAAATTTGGGAATAAATTAAATTAAAACAGTAAAACACTAATTTTGATAATAATACAGTTGAGATTCATTGGGTTATTAGAAATGTTTTAATTTAAGCCCAATCAGATTTGTTAAATTATGGTAGTTATTTATGTTGGTTATTTATGGTGGTGGTAGTTTCTTCATGGCAGGGAAAAAAGATGCAGATTGTTAGATTTTCAAAATTCCTACCGCAATGTTTCATTGCTTGTTGTATGGCTACCGCAATGAAACATTGTGGTAGTTAGAAGCTTTTGCTAGAAAACAAGCGCGCACCTCTACTTTTTACAAAGATAAAATTATTTTTAAAATGCAAAAATAGTAAAATAAATTTGAAGAATAAAAATGATTTTAATTTTTTTTTATTTTTAAAAGCGAAAATAGTAATATCAAATTTTGAAATTACTTTATTTTTTATTTATTTGAAATATATTTTTTAATATTTTGAAATTGAAAAAAATTGAAAGAATAGGAATTTTAAAAAAATGGAAGAAAAAATGATTTTAATAATTTATATTTTTAAAATGCAAAAATATTAATATAAAATGAAATAGAGGAATGTTACTGAGGCTTTTGTCAATTTTGACAATGCCACAATGTTTCATTGCGGTACCCTTAAAATGGAGCAAAAACTGAGGAATTTTTTGTTTAATTAAAATTTTCATTTATTTTATAATATAAATTTTAATAGAAAGATTTAAAAAAGTTGAAGAAGAAAAATGATTTTAATACTTTTTATTTTTAAAATTCAAAATTAGAATTATTAAATTTCGAAATTACTTTAATTATTTGAAATATCTTTTTTAATATTTTGAAATTGCAAACAATGGAAAGAATAGGAATTTTAAAAAAGAAAAAGAAAAATGATTAGACCAGTGTCTTTTTTAACAAGTTGTCGCCATTTAAAAACCTTTTATTACTACTTTATTTTGAATTATTGGGTGATATTATTGGGATGGCCCATGCAACAGACGTAAGTTTTCTTGCTCCCACATTGAAACATTGTAGCCATCTTGCTGCCACAATGAAACATTGTGGTAGCCATAAAACGGACAGAAGGTTTTGCTGAAAACAGAGGAATACAGAGGAAAACAGAGGAGGAAAGTTGAAAACACAGGAATAGGCAATGTTTCACATGGCTACCGCAATAAAACATTGTGGTAGTTAGATTTTTGCCTTAAAATGGACAGAAGCTTTTCCTGAAAACAGAGGAAAGTTACGTCCATTTTGACACTGCCGCAATGTTTCATTGCTTGTTGCATAGCTACCACAATGAAACATTGTGGTAGTTAGAATTTTGCTTTAAAATGGACAGAAGCTTTTCCTGAAAACAAAGGAAAGTTACGTCCATTTTGACACTGCCGCAATGTTTCATTGCTTGTTGAAAAGCTACCACAATGAAACATTGTGGTAGTTAGAATTTTACCTTTAAATTTTGACACAGCCGCAATGTTACATTGCTTGTTGCATGGCTGCCGCATTGAAACATTGTGGTAGTCTCCATCCCCTGTTTTTCCTCTGCTTTTTTTACTTCGAATTTTCTTTTTTATTGTTAAATCACAATTTTTTTTTTAATTTTTATCACAATGTATTGCATAACAAATTCAATTTGATATTATAAATTAAATCTTGCATAATAAATTGAAAAATTAATTCAAATATCAATACATTCATTGAAGAGGAGGATTAGGACAATTTCTTTTATCATGATTTGCTCCCTCTACCCCACACTTTCCGCACTTTCGTGGCTTGGCCTTTGAAGTTGAAGTTTCAACACCACTTTTATATCTTCCAGATTTCTTTCGTCCCTTAGTTTGTGACATTGGAGGATCGAAAATCGGATCATGTTGGTAATCATCTTGGTCATGTTGGTAATCATCTTGGTTGAATGACTCATTCCTTTTCTCGTTACGTTGTTCTTCCGGAAATTTGTTTTCACATTATGTTTCTCTCTCTCAATCACTTTCATCACGTAATCGAATCGTGGGACGGAACAACTACCTATAGCACCCAAGTTTTGAAAAGATTTGCACAATGCACTATACCTTGCCGATTGTGATGCACCAATATTGGCAACAACGGGAGGGGTATACGGTAGAGGTCCGGCAATTTTGTTGCCCTCTATTGTCCACCTAGGCATGATGTAGAGGTCCGGTATTTTGAGTTTTTGCTTCTTGTCTAGGTACCGGATCATGTGTTTACAAATCATCCCGGAATGTTCAAAATTCTTACAAGTACATTATAGCTTTCCGTCAAAGTGAGCCGTTAAAAGGTAACTTCTTCTATGATAATCCGGAACCGTACAATTCTCAATCAAGTACAATTTAAACAAATAAGTGTCACCTTGTCTAGCCCTCGTCACTTGGTATGATGTGCTTTTCAAAAGCTCCTTTTGAAAACGCTTAAACATTTCTTTCGTGTAAATCTCGGATGCATTAATTTCCAAGGGTGAATGCAACACTAGTTTCCTATCCCATTCCTCGGTCTCGTAGTCATTTTTAACTTTCCTAAGATATTGTGACTCCAAAGCTTTTTGTTAGTTCTCAATAAATTCTTTCAAACCGGTTGATGCTCGCACATATTCATCAAAAAAAGAATTCATGGACTCGCTTCTTGACTTTGTGGTCATACCGGCGGCAAAGTGTTGTCTCGTGTAAGCACCAATCCATTGACATCTAATAGCATACATTTCATTTAGCCAATCATGATTCTCAAGATCGTACTTCTCAACCAATTCCTCCCACCGATCTTCGAATTCCGTGGGTGTCAACGACTTGTACACACATGCATTAAAATCCATTTTGAATTCTGGATAATTGGTGTACAAGCTAGATAGCTTCTCGGGGAACTTACTACTTATATGCCATGTACAATACATGTGCTTTGTTTCCGGCATAATATCCATAATAGCATTTCCCAAAGCAATGTCTTGATCGGTAATGATTGTAGTTGGTGCCTTGTTGTCAATGGCTTCCAACCATGTTTTCAAAACGCATTTATAAGATGTCTCTTTTTCATCCCTCATTAGTACAAATCAAAACAAAATATTTTGGTAGTGGTGGTTTACCCCCGTAATAGGTACGAAAGGCATGCAATATCTATTCGTCCGATAAGTTGAATCGAACGTAACCACATCACCGAAATTTTTGTAGGCATTCAAGCATCTTGGATCAACCCACACCAAACCCCTAACACGGTTCTCTTCATCCAAATCCACTCGATAGAAGAAATTACCAAAATTATTCTCTTGTAATTCTCGTAGCAATACCAATCCACACTCGGCATCACCGGAATCAAACACTTGGCGCCGAATGTCACGTATGACATTACGTACATCTTGATGAGAAAAACCTAGATTCTCAACACCACCACACGTCTCACTAAGATATTTCATCACTTTATTCGTCTCGATCCCCGATTTATTAAACAACTCAATCAATGATCGGGTGAGCGGATCTATGTTGCGTGATCTTTGAAAAAATTGTACCTTCTCCGGTGCCACCATATCATGATTGTGTTCCAAATCGAGCTTTGTAACTCTCCATTTATTTGTCTTAATATTATGAGCGACACACATTCGAGCATGACAATCCGTTTGTGGAATCGACTCCCTAATACGTTTTCCTTTACCACGATCTTCCGAATTCAATGGTGTCGTTCTTCCACCTTTTATATAAATATACAAACGAGATGATGGTTCTCTACTTCGTTGATACCTATTAGTACCGCGGATTATTATTTGGAACCCAACACTTCGACCATAATCTCTATAAAACTTTTCTGCATCGTCTAAAGTATTAAAATTCATACCAACACAAGGCACAACATCATTAATATTTGGGAATGCAAATCCAATATTTATATCATCATCGACATCATTTTTTCCCATCCTATTAATATTTTCTTCATCATCATCCGTTTCAATTTCTATTTCCACCTTCTTTTTACCCATATGAACATCATCTTTTCTTCCACCAACATCATCGACATTCACTTTTCTTTATCCATATCATAAGTATCAACATCTATAATTTCATCACTAACAAATAACTTTCGAAAAACCGGATTTTTTCTTACGGGTGTAACATAATCGAAATTATCATGGTCACTCGATGAACTAGAAGAACTAAATAAATATTCCATGATAATAAGAGAGCTAACCTTTTTTTTGTTGAATTTTTTATCTTCAAGAACCTTTAAACCCTTAACTTTTGGAAGTGTATGTATATGTGAAAAATGGGGAAGAGTTTTGATATTCAAGCACCTTCAAACCCTTAACTTTTGGAATTTTGGAAGTGTATGTATATGTGAAAAAAGGGAATGTGAGAAGAAGGGGAAGTTTTACACAGATGTTTATTTAAAAATATTGGTGGATAAAAAATGGGCTCAGGACTACCACAATGCAATGTTTCATTGTGGTAGTCATATTACATTTATTGTCCAACCACCGATCACAATTACAACATTTAAAGCTGGATGAATAATTGGTTTTTTAATGAAATTTTGCGACTACCACAATGAATCATTGTGGCAGTGGAAATTACAGCAATGTTTCATTGTGGTAGTCCATTAATTTTTTTCTCTTTTTTTTTAAATTTAATTATTAAAATCCGAACGTGAAATCGTAATAAATTACTTTCAAATTTGAAATATATCTTCAATTCTAAGTTATGAATATTTTTTCCAACCCATGTAGTCATACTCACTATGAACACTTCAAAACAACTAAAAATAGTAGTACTAGTAGCATTGGAAAAACTGATTTTGGCAAGTGCAGAAGAATCGGGTCCAATAACTCAAATTAAAATAAAATTGAAAAAACATTTCTCGATGATCAAACGATACGGAGGTTACGATCCCTCCTTTTCATTGTTATTGCCAAAATTTCAGAAAAAAATAAATGTATTTGGTTTGGTAATTTAACGGTCAACTAGTAATTTGACGAAAATCCTTAAACATAGTTTAGTCAATGTTTAGGATTTCAATTTTTTAAAAAATATTTCTCGACGACCAAACCGTACGGAGTTCAAGATCCATCCTTTTAAAAGTTATTGCCAAAATTTCAGGAAAAAAATATTATTTTCTGATTTTCCCCCCATTTTTAACTAGTTTGTAAAATAAATTAAAAAATTAAATAGAAATAAGAAAAAGGCAAAGTTTTGAACATAAATTCATACACACCAAAGTGGTCATACTCCCTATTTATGTGATGAATGTTACCCTACTTTCAATAATTTTCCATTTTTTTTTATTTTTCCATCATTTTTAAAAAGTTTGTAAAATAAATTAAATGAAAATAGTAATAATTATTTAATTTTGATAATAAAAAACTTGGAATTCATTGGTTTGGTGGTTAAGCACTAAGCCCCCTACACATAAGGTCAGGTGTTCGAGTCCAACTCCTTAAAAATGACATTTTTGTATTTAAAGCACTGCGACTACCACAATGAAACATTGTGGTAGTCATATGTCCTGCCCAGGACTACCACATTGTTTCATTGTGGTAGTCATATGTCCTGCTTTCATTTATTGCCCAACCACCGATCACAATTACAACATTTAAAGCTGGATGAAAAATTGGTTTTTTAATGAAATTTTGCGACTACCACAATGAATCATTGTGGCAGTGGAAACTACAGCAATGTTTCATTGTGGTTGTCCATAAATTTTTTTCTCTTTTTTTAAAAATTTAATTATTAAAATCCGAACGTGAAATCGTAATAAATTACTTTCAAATTTGAAATATATCTTCAATTCTAAGTTATGAATATTTTTTCCAACCCATGTAGTCATACTCACTATGAACACTTCAAAACAACTAAAAATAGTAGTACTAGTAGCATTGGAAGAACTGATATTGGCAAGTGCAGAAGAATCGGGTCCAATAACTCAAATTAAAATAAAATTGAAAAAACATTTCTCGATGATCAAACGATACGGAGGTTACGATCCCTCCTTTTCATTGTTATTGCAAAAATTTCAGAAAAGAATAAACGTATTTGGTTTGGTAATTTAACGGTCAACTAGTAATTTGAATAAAATCCTTAAACAGAGTTTAGTCAGGGTTTAGGGTTTCAATTTTTTAAAAAATATTTCTCGATGACCAAACCGTACGGAGTTCAAGATCCATCCTTTTAAAAGTTATTGCCAAAATTTCAGAAAAAATATTTTTTTTGATTTTTCCCCTTTTTTAACTAGTTTGTAAAATAAATTAAAAAATTAAATAGAAATAGGAAAAAGGCAAAGCTTTGAACATAAATTCATACACACCAAAGTGGTCATACTCCTTATTTATGTGATGAATGTTACCCTACTTTTACTAATTTTCCATTTTTTTTATTTTTCCCTCATTTTTAACTAGTTTGTAAAATAAATTAAATAAAAACAGTAAAACACTAATTTTGATAATAATACAGTTGAGATTCATTGGGTTATTAGAAATGTTTTAATTTAAGCCCAATCAAATTTGTTAAATTAAGCCCATAGGTTAAGCCCATCTCTATCTCTCCCTATAAATACATTAAGATGTATTTTTTAGGGTTAATGTTTTGAAGAAAACCTAGCAGCTCTTACCAAATTCATCTCTATCCCTACATCCAATTCACCAAAATTCCTCTCCCTTTTAACTTTCATTTTCGAAATTTGGTAAAAAAAACTCTTTATGTATAGATACATGGATCCATGGTTTTGGATTTCGAATCTTTTTATAATTGTCCTTGTTGCCGCTGTGATTTACTACCTCAAAATCCAACAATGGTGTCAGAGCTTCTTGTATAAGGCGATGATTTGGTCATGTGTCTGATGTATTTCGATGCTAATACGCGTTTAAGAAGAAGAAGAAGGTGAATAAAATGAACAAGAAGAAGATGGTGATGAGACCGATGGTTATGAAGATATTGGCTAGTTTCTATTAGTTGTAATAGAAATTATAGTCCAAAAAATTTGATTGTAGTACTTTTAATCTTAATTAAATGTTATTTTTTGCTTTTAGTTGAAAATTTCATTCATTTTCATCTCTATCTCTCATATGAACATATAGTCGGGTAAAAATCCCTCTAATATTCGTGTGATATGTGTGTAATTTATTCGTACATGTTTATTAGTGTGTGTGTGTGTGTGTCTTCTTAATTTTTTTTTGTTCTTGGTTAGTTCATATTTTCAATTGTTCTTGATTAATTGTTCATGTATGTGTGTGATTTAAGCAAAAAAAAAAATCGTCTATTGCACCTCAATGTTCTAGCCACCTCAATGTTACATGACATTTTTGTATTTAAAGCATTCTGATTGCCACAATGAATCATTGTGTAAGCCGCAATGAAACATTGCACAAGGCACTACGACTACCACAATGAAACATTGTGGTAGCAGCGACACAAGGTGGTTGCACAATTTTGCTAACCAGCTATGGCTGTGGAACAAACCTCTTTATTATATTATTATAAATAATAATTAAGTAAGAATAATTAAGTAAAATAACATGTTTTATTAGTTATGGGTAAATAATTAAAATAAAGAGGTACCTTTCTTTTGATATGTTATAAATTTTATTTAATAATATAATTAGGTTTTATATAATCATTATTTTCAATAATTTTTTTACTTTTAATATAATTTAATATACTCTTTTTCAAGGATTATCCTCATGTTTTCTTATTATTAGCAATGTATATATAGATTTTTATTATATTTTATTAATGATTGTAAGATGCGGTGTGATATTTTTGGGTTTATATTAGTGATTGGAAGATTAGTTTTAAATTTAAAGGTAATATGTTTTAGTTAGAAAACAAATATTATCGTTTGTAAGATATGGTACAATTTTAGGTGTTTATACAAGTTAATTTTTTCAATTAAAAGTAAATGTTAAAAAGGCAATCGGCTAATAACTGTTTATTATATTATTATAAATAATAATTAAGTAAGAATAATTAAGTAAAATAACATGTTTTATTAGTTAAGGGTAAATAAGTAAAATAAAGAGGTACCTTTTTTTTGATATGTTATAAATTTTATTTAATAATATAATTAGGTTTTATATAATCATTATTTTCAATAATTTTTTTACTTTTAATATAATTTAATATACTTTTTTTCAAGGATTATCCTCATGTTTTCTTATTATTAGCAATGCATATAGATTTTTATTATATTTTATTAATAATTGTAAGTTGCGGTGTGATATTTTTGGGTTTATATTAGTTATTGCAAGATTAGTTTAATTTTAAAGGTAACATGTTTTAGTTAGAAAACAAATATTATCGTTTGTAAGATATGGTACAATTTTAGATGTTTATAAAAGGTCATTTCTTCAATTAAAAGTAAATGTTAAAAAGACAATCGACTAATAACTATTTTGTTATATTATTATAAATAATAATTAAGTAAAATAACATGTTTTATTAGTTAAGGGTAAATAAGTAAAATCAACATGTACTAACCAACCAAACTTTTAATGTTTCGTCTTTTATATAATAGTATAGATAGATTTTGATTAATGGTGTGATATTTTTGGGTTTATATTAGTGATTGCAAGATTAGTTTTAAATTTAAAGGTAACATGTTTTAGTTAAAAAACAAATATTAGCGTTTGTAAGATATGGTTCAATTTTAGGTGTTTATAAAAGGTAATTTCTTCAATTAAAAATAAATGTTAAAAAGGCAATCGGCTAATAACTATTTATTATGTTATTATAAATAATAATTAAGTAAGGATAATTAAGTAAAATAACATGTTTTATTAGTTAAGGGTAAATAAGTAAAATCAACAGGTACCTTTCTTTTGATATGTTATAAATTTTATTTAATAATATAATTACGTTTTATATAATCATTAATTTCAATAATTTTTTTACTTTTAATATAATTTAATATACTCATGTTCAAGGATTATCCTCATGTTTTCTTATTATTAGCAATGTATATAGATTTTTATTATATTTTATTAATGATTGTAAGATGCGGTGTGATATTTTTGGGTTTATATTGGTTATTGCAAGATTAGTTTTAAATTTAAATGTAACATGTTTTAGTTAGAAAACAAATATTAGCGTTTGCAAGATATTGTACAACTTTAGGTGTTTATAAAAGGTAATTTCTTCAATTAAAAGTAAATGTTAAAAAGGCAATCGGCTAATAACTATTTATTAGATTATTATAAATAATAATTAAGTAAGGATAATTAAGTAAAATAACATATTTTATTAGTTAAGGGTAAATAAGTAAAATCAACAGGTATCAACCAACCAACCAACCAAACTTTTAATGTTTCGGCTTTTATATAATAGTACTGTTAGTGTAGGTGCCCTAGAGGCAATACATTGTTTCTCGAATAAATCTTATGTCATTTGATTATTAAATAAATGGATTTATTATGACTCTAATTACTGCGATATTTGTTAGCATAATAAATGTCCTTAGAATAATGATACACATTATATAGTTTAAGTTTATAACTTGAATTTGAGATTATATAATATATATCATATTCTTAAAGGTCCCTAGTCGAGTATTATTATACAGGACAATAATAATACATAAATAGACTAGTATGTTTTTGACTGATAACCACATCTCATTGGTTATAAGTATGGAGATACTAAAGTCAATACATAGGTACATGTAGGGTACATGGTACTGGACAGACCCACCGTGAGATTCTTCATGTTAATTAAGTCATAAGAAAGACTCACAGTGATAATGGTGTAATGATCCTTTGACTTGAGATCATTATATTTCTATACGAGGATAATATATTTTGACTACATTAAAAGTTACCTTTGACCGGGTAATGATAAAAGTGGACATCGGGTATATTGTGAATCGTATGAGAAATATGAATGATAGATAAAGGATTTAACCCTCCTATAAAATAGGAGAGATATTATTGGCCTCTTGATTGAGTGAGACTATAAAATGCATGGCCGTGCTCAAATAATGATTTGTTATTAATAGTCTACTCATGGATCAAGTAAACCCGGATTAAATTATGAAGAGGATGACAATAAACATGCCTCGAGTTTAATCTATAATATTTGGTTAAAGGGATTATATTACACGGGAACATTAATCACAAAAGGTTTATCGAATCACGATTTAATTATTATTTAATTGGGTAGCAATGATGTATTACTAGATACCGCTCATTGTTTATAATTTTATTGGAGAATAAAATTATTGCCAAAATAAATAATAACCTACAGGGTCACACACATAGAACATTTTAAAGGAAGAATTAATTTAAATTATGAATTTAAATTAATTAATGATAAGTTGGATTTTATTATTTTAATTAAGTGTGACTTAATTAAGATATAATAAAATACAAAGATATATGAGATATGATTTTAATAATTAAGTTTGACTTAATTATTATTCATTTGAATAATAGAATTAGATTTTATTATTTAAACAAATCATATTTGGGCTAGGTTTTTGATAAGGGCTCTTTGGCTTTATACTATCCTATATATAAAGATATGGGGTGAAGATTATAAGGTACGTGAAAAATACAGAAGAAGCCGCAGACACAAAACCTAACCCTAAACCATATTTTTCATTAGAGGCTAGTACCTCACTTCCGGACAAGATCGTGAGACGTTCTTGAAGGTGTTCGTGTGGATACCGTAGAGGAGTTTTCGAAGAGGAAGCTCTGTGATTGCATCTCCATCGTTTTAATCGTAAAGCTTTGATAAGGTAATCGTTTCTATCTACCGTGATTATCATATAAATTATACATGGATCCGGGCATGGTTTCGATTTTTATTTACTGTTTCCGCTGCGTATATGCGATCGAAACCAACAAGTACTAGCTTAAAACCCGTGCGATGCACGGATGTTCTTTAATATAATTGATTTTTTTTAATTTGAATTAAAAATTTTAAGACATAAATTCTTTTGGCTTAAAATTTTAAAAAATGTGATCTGATATAATTATATATATGTTGTCCGTGATGTTTTTAGAAAATGATGGATTTTTGTTTGAAAATATTGAAAAGATGAAATATTTTAGCTGAAAAACGTAATCTGTTAGTTATTAGTTATTATATTGTTATCATTTTATTGTACTTAAATAAAGCAAACCAAATAAGTTATCTGAAAAAATAAAAAAAAAATAGAAAAGGTAATGTATTTTAGCTGAAAAAGGTAATTGGTTAATTATTAGTAATTACAAGATTTTATTTTATTAAACATAATTGCTCATAGTTTTTTTTAAAGTAAAATTTTAGCTAGATAAACTGTATTTTACGTAAAAAGAAAATTTGGCTATTGAAAAATAGGAAAGGTAGCATATTTTACTTGAAAAAGGAAAGAATTTCTCATATTTTATGTAAAAAAAGATTAGTTATTGAAAAATAGAAAAGGTAACATGTTTTACCTGAAGAAGGAAATTTATTAGTTATTAGAAATTATAAATAATTAAGTAAGGATAATTACGTAAAATAACATGTACCATTAAATAAGGGTAAATAAATAAAATTAACTGAAAAAATAGAAAAATATAAAAGGTAACATATTTTAGCTGAAAAAGATAATTGATTAATTATTAGTAATTATAATATTTTATTTTATTAAACAGAATTGCCAATAGTGTTAAATTGAACCGCCGATGATATAATTGGAAAAAAAGAGATTTTAGTTAGAGAAAATAGAAAGGTAACATGAAGATGACATGATTTATGTGAAAATGGCAATTGATTAGTTTATAGTAATTATAATTTAATTATGTTATTTTACTAAATAAAATTGCTCATAGTTTTTAGAAAATGAGAAATTAATGTTGTCCGTTATACTTATAGAAAAAAGGGAATTTAATTAGAAAAAATAGAAAAGATGATATATTTTAGTTGAAAAGGTAATCAGTTAATTATTAGTATTATAATAATATTATTATTTTATTTATATTAAATAGAAATGCCTATGATATAATTGGAAAAATTGAGGTTTTAGTAAGATAAAAGAAAAAAGGTAATGTGTTTTGGCTGAAAAAGGTAACCGTCCATGATATAATTGGAAAAAGAAAAATTTTAGTTAGAGAAAAGAGAAAAGGTAACGTATTTCAACTGAAAAAGGTAATTGATTAGTTAATAGTAATTATAAAATAATTATGTTATTTTATTAAACAAATTTGCTCTTAGTGTTTCTAAAAAAGAGAAATTTTAATTAGATAAATTGTAAAAGATATTTTAATTTACCTGAAAAAGGAAATTATTTAATTATTGAAAAATAAAAAAGGTAATTTGTTTAACCTGAAAAAGGAAATTGATTCATAAAGGGGAAATTTTAGTTAGATAAAATATAAAAGATATTGTATTTTATTTGAAAAAGGAAATTATTTAATTCTTGAAAAGTATAAAAGCTAATATGTTTAATCTGAAAAAGGAAATTTATTAATTAGTAATGGTAAATAAGTAAAATCAACAGGTACCGACCAACCAAACTTTTAATGTTTCGGCTTTAATATAATAGTATAGATAGATTGTGTTTCTTTTATTATGTTATAAATTTTATTTAATATTACAATTATGTTTTGTATAATCATTATTTTTTATGATTTTAAAGGAAATATTAATGATTGGAAGATATGATACGGTTGATGTTTTTAACTGTTTATCTTCAACTAAAAGTAAATGTGAAAAAGTAAATCGACTAATTACCATTAATTATTTTATGCTATTATTTATTTTAGGTGTTTTAATATTATAGATATCAAATATATTTTTCTTTTTAATAAAAAATATACTAATGTTTCCTTATAAATAAAAAAGGTAACATGTTTTAATTCGAAAGGAAATATTATCGATTATAAGATATGATACGATTGATGTTTTTAAGTGTTTGTAAAAGGTAATAACTTCAACTAAAAGTAAATGTGAAAAGGGCAATTGACTAATTACTATTAATTATTAAATGTTATTATTTATTTTAGGTGTTTAAATATGATTGATATTAAATATATTTTTCTTTTTAATGAAGGCTAAATAAGTAAATTCACGAAGTACCAAAAAACAGATACCAAAAAAATGGTACCAAAACTTTCAATGTTTCGGAATTTATATAATAGTGTAGATATATGAGAATAATGTTCCTGAGATTACCTCAGAAACTTACCTAAGGTACTACTTGAGTTATCTCCTTATAAAATAGGTGGCCCCGCAGAGGCATTTTTGTGAAATCTAGATTACCTATGAGATTTTTTTTTATTTTATGGAAGTATCTCAGGAAAAATACATGAGGTAATCTCAGGTACATCATTCTCTATATAGATGACACTTTTGACTTTTTATATCTATTGTGTTCTTCCACGTATGTTCATGTATATCGTATAAATTATGTCATTACTTTTTTTAATATGAGCATGTTTAACCATATAATATTAAAAAATTGATGTTTGATTTAAAGGTAATATACATGGTTCTAAAAATCCCCGATTTAGTCGATTAATCCCCGATTAATCCTCTATAAGGTAACCAACCGATTCAATTTTTGAAATCCGATTAATCCTATGAATTTATTTAAAATGATATGTTTTAACTATAAATTAGACTAAAATATTAAATATTATTATAATATCCGATTAATACTCCGATTAATTCCCGATTACCCGATTAATCTTAAATCGGTACCTCAACCGATTTATGCCGATTACCGATTTTTACAACCATGGTAATATATATAAAAAAAAGTTAGTGTTTGGTGAAATAATCATGGATATACTTATGATAAAAATTGAAAGTACCTTTTTGCAAAAGCAAAACGATCTACTTTCTCTAAATTTATGTATTCATTCAATCAAATAATATTTTACTAGATTATTGTTCAAATTTGATATTATTTGATATTATGTGAGAAGAATTGTCGGTGAAAAAATTGATATCATGTGGATACATGATTTTCATAAAAACTAAAACCGTAAAATCATTTGACGTTGTAAAAAAGATGATTGATTAGCAATTTTTTAATATGAGAATCTTTTTGGTATACTAAAAAAAAAGAGCTTTTTTCATAAATAAATAGGAAAAAGTAAATTTTTGCACATTTACTTTTCTTAAGAATAGCTATTTGCAATTTTACTAAACTATTTGCAATTTTACTATACTAAGTTTCAAAATTGCAAAAATACTAACCCTAACCCTTCCCCATTCCCTCCTCTTTCATAATCAGCCGTTTGTGTCCTTTTTTTTTAAGGTGGGATGCTATTTTGGTGGATTTGGGTTGCATGGCCCCGCAGAGGCAACCACTTTCAACTGAACATGCAACTAAATTACTGATTTCATGTTCCATTTTTCAAAAGTGATTTTCGACCTCATTTTTGGACTATAATGATACCCCAATAGAATGAGAATTGAGACCTCAATGGCAATTTTGTAATTAAACTGAACTACATGGATAGTTACAGAATTAATGATACATTAAAAATACACAATACAAATGTTATACAACATATCTGTGTACATCCTTGCACATCGCCACCGACCCAACACCCTCTCCTACATCAGAATAATTTGCTACTGTCTTTTCATCCATTCCACCTCACGACCACAATCATTCCCAAAAAACACATCGACATAATCACCCTTCACTATAAGATACTTAATCACCAAATTTATATTCAAATCACCAAGATTTAGATCACAATCGCTATCAATACAGAATCATCAAATAAAAATTCATCCCAAAATTTAAAGACAAATCACCAAATTAACACCCAAATCACTAAAAATTCTGGGCACAAAATCAATAAAAACAATTGAGATGTAAGTTCGTAATGGTATCAAAATCACCGGATCTGAGTCATCATCGCCATTTCAAATCACCAAGATTTAGATCACAATCGCTATCAACAACTACAGAATCACCAAATTAAAATTCAACCCAAAATTTAAAGACAAATCACCAAATTTACACCCAAATCACTAAAAATTCTGAGCACAAAAAAAATAAAAACAATTCATATGTAAGTTCGTAATGGTATCAAATCACCAGATATGAGTCATCATCGCCATTTCACTAGCCCACACAACCACTATCATGCTCGTTGATTTAGCCTCCATCGTGGTGAACTGAATTGATCCATGACGTATCTTTTTCTTTTATACCTTCAAAAGATTCGTTGAAGCTTCTATCATAGCGCATAATGTCTATAATCGACGTCGGGAAGATGAGAGTCTAGGATGGAATATGATTTCGAAAACTTTTTAAAGGTTCGAAGATGTTTCAATTTCGAGCTCTTAAAATGCTAGAGTTTAATGTGTGTGTGTGTGTGTGCGTATGTTTGAGAGAGAGAGAGAGAGAGATAGAAGAGATTGGGAAGAAGAAGAGTGAGAAATGTAAAAAACTACAAGATAATATGTGACGGGATGGAGGCAGAGAAAGAATAAAATGTGTGGTTTAGATTAAAGGAGCCTTAGTAAATTAAAGGACTGAGATGAATTCTCAGTTCTCATTTTAATTAGGGGTCTCATTTGAGCACTTGCCTATATATATATATATATAGGCTAGCGTTCAAATAGAAATCAAAATTAGAATATAAACTAGAAACCTACACTAAATAAATTATATTTCATTTATTTTAATGGGCCCGCTAGGGCCACCTTCACAAAAAACTTATAAAATTCTTGGCTCTATTCAACAAAAATACAAAAAAATTAAAAAAATTAAAAAAAAAGTTATTGTTCACGTGCCACGTCATCATGTGAACAGTGCCTTTTTTTTTAGTTTTTTAAATTTTTTTAAATTTTTTGTTGAATAGAGCCAATAATTTTAAATGTTTTTTGTATTGGGGTACCCCTAATTTGATCATTAGATTAACTTGAAATATTTAATTTAGGTTTAGTTTCTAGTTTTTATTATAAGTTAGTTTCTATTAGAATAAGACCCTATATATATATATATAGGCTAATGCTCAAAAGAGAACCCCCTTAAAAAGAAAACTTAGAGAACTCCCCATTTAACCTTTAAATTTATGATCTAATGGCCCCCCTCACATAATAAACATAGACACTCACACACATTAACTAACCCCAAAAAAAAACTTCAAAAAACAAAACTATGGAAATTGTATAAAAAATGTACAAAAAATGGTATATATATAAAAAAATATATTAAAAATATATTTTTTATATTAAAAAATAAAATAAAATTTGTGGACCCCAAAGACAAGTCAGATGAATTCTAAAATGAATTTGAAAATGAATTAATCAACAGTGTAGATGAAGTTCTCTAAGTTTCCTACATAAAAAGTTCTCCCTAGATCCCTACTCATAGTTTCCTATATATATATATATACATAAGATTCCATAGTGGATTTTATATAGGTGAAAGCCCCTTTTACTCACTTTTGAGTTGGAGAAGACTGAAATACCCACGCGCAGGTACTGGTGCCCTAATTACCCACAGAACACGCCTACAAGCGCGTATCACGGGTCACGTTGGAAAAACGTAGAGTTCTTAGATTGTCTCTATTCCTAGGTTTAGCTAAATACGCCTACACACAAGCAAGCTACAACTGCATACGTCATTATGTGAGTAGTATCCAGTAGATCTGTCTTGGCCATAGTACTATTAAATTGGTGTGCGACAAACACAGACTTGAAACAAGAGGGGGTTTTGCTTGACATGCATGTATTGGAGGAGTATCCAATTGATGCGCCTATGTGTGAGCAGTATACTAGAGTTGTACCAGCACTTGATTCGCTTGATAGCTTAAAGTTTCTTATGCCAACGCATCAACCGTATGAACTGGATACGCCTTTGGCTTAGTAATATCACGTCGATACACCAAAGATATTGGAGAAGCTTAGGTTAGATACGCCTGTATACACGGAGTAACCACTGGACACGTTTACAGCAAAGTAGTGTTAACAGGGTCGCAGGGATATGCCGAATGCCGCAGCGAAGTAACTGTAATACGTTTTTGTGTAAGGCGCATTTTCATTAGATATAATTCTTCTCTCTAGCGAATAAACATAGCAGTCTGTATGTTCTGTCTGGGGCACCTCTTTTTTACAAAATCATATGCTTACAATGCTTCTTCTCAATCGAGAAGTAGAAATTGAGCCGCTCGTAATCTCAATCGCAATATTATAAAAGGTATAATTGTGTTTGATAGGCTGGTGAGTTATATTTTTTTGTGTTTGTATGACATACGCCTTATACATAGGCGCAAGGGGTAGGTAAAAAAGTCGGTTCTTCGAGCGCTGGGTATATTGGGCAAACATGTAGTATAAAGTAGTTATTTTGGGCTATTTTTCATTTTATATTGTATTCTATATATGTAACATTTGATTCTTAAATTTAGAAAAGATTCTGCGAGATTCGATATGTTAAGATTAATTATTGTTAAAATTTGTCAATCCTATTATAACAAATCATTTTTTTTATAAAAAATAAAGTATTATGATGGTGTTCTTCATTATTTTTTATATAAAGTGTTCTTTGTAGAATGTTACTCATTGAATGTTAGTTACAAATTATATATTTATCAAAAGAAATAAAAATTGACTTGTGTGTCTTGTTTAAAATTATAAATCAACTTGTTTAATAAGTTGATTTTTATACTATATTATAATTTTTTTTTTATAGTTAAACACAAACATACCAGAAGTCGAACTTTTGATCTCTCTAGATAAGAAGTCAAGACCTCAACCACTGCACCACAAATATAATATATACAGATTATATAATATATTATCAATTTATATAGATAATTTTGTTTATACATTTTCAGTTTTCAAATAATAGTTACAAAAGAATTATAAATATTTTATTTATAAATATCCTTCACCACAGACATTTTATACGATATTTTATGCTATACGTAGTTTGAAGATACGGGATATACATATTTGTATACTTGTAATGTATTGAATGTTGGTCATTGATCCATGAATATAAAGAATAATAAAGTACACTATAGAATCTTACATAAAATTACTTTTAGATTCTAATTTTCATATCAAAAATGGTTTTATATGAATAAAAATAGAATCTAATAAAAAATGAAGAGCAAATATACCATGATTACATATAATTTTATTATTACAAATATAAATATATAAGATTCCATAGTGGATTTTATATTGTATTCTATGTAACATTTGATTCTTAAATTTAGAAGAGATTCTGCGAGATTCGATATGTTAAGCTTAATTATTGTTAAAATTTGTAATTCCTATTATAACAAATCATTTTTTTTATAAAAAATAAAGTATTATGACTGTGTTCTTCATTATTCTTTATATAAAGTGTTCTTTCTAGAATGGTACTCATTGAATGTTAGTTACAAATTATATATTTATCAAAATAAATAAAAATTGACTTGTGTGTCTTGTTTAAAATTATAAATCAACTTGTTTAGTAAGTTGATTTTTATATTATATTGTATTATATATATATATATATATATATATATATATATATATTGATAGTTAAACTCACACACGTACCAGGAGTCGAACTCTTGATCTCTCTAAATAATAAGTCAATACCTCAACCACTGCCACACAAATATATTATATACAGATTATATAATATGAGTTGCACTCCATAACAAACACCTTATATAACAAACATTAAAGAACACATTAGATCTAATAGATCCAATGCCCCTGGCGGGGCCACCCAATACAAAAAGTTCTTATTTTTTTACCCTCTATCCATCCATCATCTCAAAAAAAAAATTTAAAAAAGTTACTGTTCATGACGATGACGTCATCAGTGACGTCATCATCTGATGACGTCATCATGAACTGTAAAATTTTTAAATTTTTTTTTTGCTTGCTTGATATAGGGTAAAAAAATAACAACTTTTTGTATTGGGTGCCCCTGGCGGGGCCAAATGATCTAATAGATCTAAGGTGTTCTTTATTGTTTGTTATATAAAAGTGTTCTGTATGGAGCAAAAGCCTATATAATATATTATCAATTTATATAGATAATTTTGTTTATACATTTTCAGTTTTTAAATAATAGTTAGAAAAGAATTATAAATATCCTTCACCACAGACATTTTATGCGATATTTTATGGTATAGGTAGTTTGAAGATACGGGATATACATATACGGTACCTACTAATTTTTCCTTTTTCCTTATTCTAATCGTAATCGTTGAAAAGTTCATCTAATGGTTAAAAAGTCATGTTATGAAACTACATGCTTGACGGAATCGGCCTATATGGTTTTTTAAACATATGATTTTTATCAAATATTAACTAGGTCATTATTCCATAGAGAAACATCTTACGTGAAAAATTGTGGAGAACTACTTATTCCGTACTAATTTTTGATTCAATTACAGAAACAAAGTTCTATTTTTATGGTTCAATAAAAAAAATTATTTTTGGTTCTACAAAAAAAATTTGGAGAAAAGCTGACGTGGCAAACCTGATGGCATGGCAGTGCCACGTCACCTGCCACATCATCGATGACATCATCACTGTTGACATGGCAGTGCACTAATGACGTGGCAGTGATGACGTGGTAGTTTCAGAATTTTTATTTTTAAAAAAAATTTGATTCTATTACAGAATCAAAAAAAAATTAAAATTTTTGTTCTACTACAAAATCAAAGGATTCTCCACGTAAGGTGGTTCTCCATAGAGTGCTACTCATATTAACTAATAAAATCGATATATAAATGGATACATACTACATATTTTACAATTTTGATGGTTACTAGCTTATAGCCCATGCAAAGCACGGGTTAATTTTAAATATTTTAAAATTATGTAATTAAACAAAATTGAGTTTTATAATTTATTATGGAATTAATTTAATTTTTTAAAATTAGTTAATAAATCACATGTATTGTTTAGAACTAATAATATAAAATTTTAATGTAAATTTGTTGTTGACGGGATTCGAACCGGGATTTAAATATAGAATATTCCTTATTATTAGATCTAACGGTTATCATCTAATACTAAATATCTAACGATCACTATTGTTTTAAATTGTTGAACCAAACAACCAAATTATATCTCTGTTTGCTTATTATATATTAGTATAGATGTATATAGATTTTTATTATATTTTGATTAATGATTGTAAGATTGGGTGTGATATTTTTGGGTTTATATTATTGATTGCAAGATTAGTTTTAAATTTAAAGGTAGCATGTTTTAGTTAGAAAACAAATAGGGTAAAATCCCAAAATACCCACCTTTTTAAACCAAAATACCCACAAGCGCTGAACATCGCCCAAAATGTCCATTGAATACGCATTACCATCATGTGTAAGTTGTTATACGCAATTCTAACATGCGTGATCTTTATATTATTTTTTTATAAGTAAATCACGCATTGAAAGAATGCGTATAGCTCACTTTAATCTACATACAACACGCATGTCACACTTGCGTGCTCCTTTCTTTTTTAGTTTGTCCACGCTGTACAACTTGCGACTATTTGTTTCATGCTCGCATGTGGTTGAAAATGGTTGTGTGGTTCACGTGTTTAATTTAGGTATAAAAAAGTCCGTATACATTTATTCGTCATTCTCAATTTTTAAAATCCAAAATGGAAAAGTTTAATCCCAAAAATTAATCGTTGAACCCCTAAGAGAATATACATAAATTTAGTGATTTTAATTAAAAAATTAAAAATTATTCGTCATTCTGAATATTTCTAAAATCCAAAATGGAAACGTTGAACCCCAAAAATTAACTGTTAAAATCCTAGGGGAATAGAGATTAAATTTAAAAATTTTAGTTACAAAATTGAATATTTCTAAATTACAAATGAACCCGTTAAACCCAAATAAAAATTATTTTAAGCTTCTACGCATTTGTTGCATACGTAGTCTGTATACACATTGCAGGTATGAGTATATTAATTAATTACATGGAAACATGAACAAACACAGTAGCAGTCAAATATATAAGGAAGACGCATTGTTTGAATGCGTAATGGGAATACGCATGTCAAACATGCGTATTCAGTGGGCAAAAAAGACGGTTTCTTCTACCGGTGGGTATTTTGGGTAGTGGTTTTCCAAAAGTAGTGTAATTTGGTCATTCTTTCAAACGAATATTAGCGTTTGTAAGAAATGGTACAATTTTAGGTATTTATAAAAGGTAATTTTTTTCAATTAAAAGTAATGTTAAAAAGGCAATCAGCTAATAAATATTTATTATATTATTATAAATAATAATTAAGTAAGAATACTTAAGTAAAATAACGTGTTTTATTAGTTAAGGGTAAATAAGTAAAATAAAGTGGTACCTTTCTTTTGATATGTTATAAATTTTATTTAATAATATAATTAGGTTTTATATAATCATTATTTTCAATAATTTTTTTACTTTTAATATAATTTAATACACTTTTTTTCCAGGATTATCCTCATATTTTCTTATTATTAGCAATGTATATATATTTTTATTATATTTTATTAATGATTGTAAGATGCGGTGTGATATTTTTGGGTTTATATTAGTGATTGCAAGATTAGTTTTAAATTTAAAGGTAACATGTTTTAGTTAGAAAACAAATATTAGGGTTTGTAAGATATGATACAATTTTAGGTGTTTATAAACGTTAATTTCTTCAATTAAAAGTAAATGTTCAAAAGGCAATCGACTAATAACTATTTATTATAAATAATAATTAAATAAGAATAATTAAGTAAAATAACATGTTTTATTAGTTAAGGGTAAATAAGTCTTTTGATATGTTATAAATTTTATTTAATAATATAATTAGGTTTTATATAATCATTATTTTCAATATTTTTTTGCTTTTAATATAATTTAATATACTCATGTTCAAGGATTATCCTCATGTTTTCTTATTATTAGCAATGTATATAGATTTTTATTATATTTTATTAATGTTTGTAAGATGCGGTGTGATATTTTTGGGTTTATATTAGTTATTGCAAGATTAGTTTTAAATTTAAAGGTAATATGTTTAGTTAGAAAACAAATATTAGCGTTTGTAAGATATGGTACAATTTTAGGTGTTTATAAAAGGTAATTTCTTCAATTAAAAGTAAATGTTAAAAAGGCAATCGACTAATAACTATTTATTAGATCATTATAAATAATAATTAAGTAAGGATAATTAAGTAAAATAACATATTTTATTAGTTAAGGGTAAATAAGTAAAATCAACAGGTAACAACCAACCAACCAAACTTTTAATGTTTCGGCTTTTATATAATAGTATAGATTGTTCTATAAAGAACCATCAGTGTAGGAAATAGAACAGATATAACTATATTTATGTAAGTGTGTAAACTGAGATTATGCAGCTAGTTGAGACAAGCTCACTTTTGTATTATCAAAAAGTGGAAACAAATGTATGATACACTCTGAGTGGTAACAGAAGTGTGTACAACGGAAATATTTAAACTACTAAACACCAAAGGTGGCTACTAGAAATCAGGAACAGCTTCCTACTATGACTCCACTACTCTTAACTTATTCCATGTTCTCCTAACCGTGCGGTACTAAACTACTGACCAGGTCTTGCTACTAATATAAACTAATTACAGCAAACTTATTAATTAAATAAAATGACTAAGTTTAGATTAATTTTCCAACAATCTCCCCTTTAATCTAAACTTGTCTCATGCAACCTTTCAGCCCGTATGGCTTGTACTGCCCATATGAAGAAATTTACGAAGCACTTCTCTTCGTCTGTGATGCACTTCTCACCATCATCAATTTTGATGCACTTCTCATCAAAAACCTTTTTGGAGCACTTCTCTCCATGGTGCACTTCTCACCCGTAATTTTGAAACAAATGCATTCATGGCCACTTGTGCCACAGTTTCCTTCACACACATCTGCCTTGTGCCTTTGTTTTTTAACCTCTTGAACCTCTTTGTGTTCTTTCCCGGGAGCTTCATTACCTTGAGAGTTTCCGATAACAAAACCACCAAAAATCAACTTATTTCTTCTTTCTCGGCTGGTTGCACATGGACAAACATCATCAACACATGCCACGACAGCTCTGTTCCTTTCTTACTGCGGTCATCTCTCTCGGCAACCTCTCTGCTGCACCTTCTTATGCCTCAAGGATCGGAGGGAAGGCTGTTAAGCCTTGAACCTCCCATTGGGCTCTGATACCAAGTGTAGAATATAAGAAAAATTGAACAAGATTGAACAAAGAAGAAAAAAGATTGACAAACATATGTACAAAACTACAAACTGGATTTTTCATTAAGGACTACATTGTTACTCTCTAATACCAAGTGTAGAACAATATATAAACAAATATCTTATATGTGTTTACTATGAAACTGAAAGAAAAACAATATGCACATAAGCTCTGATCTTGTTATATATGCTTAACAGAACAATATATATAGCCATACTAACATAAGTACGTGGCTAGGAAATAGGCACTAACAAGTAACAACTAAGACTCCTACATCAACTCCACTACAACTATTTATCTCTATTAACTCCTAAAAACTCTCAAACAAACACTGACTACTTCTCCTGTGTTAACGTGGATATACTAATGTTAACAATTATTCAAAACATAAAATATAAGTTTAGATTATATTTCCAACATTCTATGAAGAACCAAAGAGAACCATCAATTTTTGATTCTATGGTAGAATCAAAATTGAAATTTTTGGTTCCATAAAAAAAAGACCAATTTTTTTTGGTTCAAATTTCTGATTCTGTTATAGAACCAAATATTGATGTCATTGTTAACGTCACTGCCACGTCATCATTGTTGACGTGGTAGTCCACGCGACAGTGCCACATTATCAATGATGGCGTCATTGATGACATGGCATTGTCACGTCAGCAGTGATGACATGACAGATGACGTGACTGCTGACGTGCCAGTGTTGGAAAAATTTTATAAAAAAATTGGTTATGCTATAGAATCAGAAAAAATTAGGTGGTTCTCTCCGGTTCTCTATATAAGATGGTTCTCTCCATAGTGCTACAAAACATATCTTTTACTTTAATTTTTAATTTTTTTTTACAAATCGTTTTAATTCACAAATTCATCAAAATATTCCAGTAAGAACAAATTTTACGTTGATGAATTAACATATAAAATCTCCCACAAATATTTCTGATATGAGCTAAAAGTAAGCCCTAAAGACACATTTGATGTGACATTAATTAGACCCAATATGGTCAAAACGTGGTGCCCACCAGATTGGCCCAAACCCTAGTTATAATATTAATTTCGTAATTAATATTAGGGGTAATAAACAGCTCAACAAATAATAGTCAAACAAGGATATTACTCTTGCCTGACTTAGACTCCAAGATACATACTTCAACATGGAAACTGATTCCTACAAGGAAGGGGTCTAGAACCTTCCTCAAGGCGGTGGCTTGCCCACCAAGTCTCTGACTCCTACCATAATTCTAAGGCTTCTCAGCCTATATAAGGGTCTGACCCCTCATTCTCAGAATTACGTCTTGGCTTGATTCTCGATACGAGATACGTAGGCACTCTATGAGGACCGATTAGTCTCGAACACGGAAACAACCATTAAAGCACGAAGCTCCCGAACCCTAGCATTAAATACAAATTCATAACCTAGTTTTTATTCCACAACATTTGGCGCCGTCTGTGGGAAAGAGACATCAATCATGGTAACTACACCAAGAACAGCACCACCTCTACTGAGGCCTTGCCTCTAAGCTCTGCTCCGCCAGTCACTGAGCAAGTACCCCCAATAATAGGGGTGATCACTCAAACTCAAGTTTCTCAACCTCCAGGGATGAATCCCCATGCTGAGAGAACGTTACCCTTGGTCGTCCACCCAAGCCAAGAAACCAGCTCTCTTCAGATGTTGGTTTCTCCTCTGGTTGATCCCAATCGCCCGTTGCCACCGGGGGTACAGATCCATACTACGGATCTCCCCATGAATACCAACCCGATGTATGGTCTGCCTAACTACCCTCCAATTACTCAAGGTCCTGGACCCAGTGGCCATGCCTTGTAGATCCGAGATCGAGATTATTATGACTACTCTGGTCCATATACCGATGATTCATCGTCTGATGATGATGATCGTGATGAAGCCCCGAGGAGGCGACGTGCCAGCAGAGAACCAAGAAGGAGAACACAAACTATCCATGATGGACCCCCTTTGACAGCTGCTGAGATAATCAAGGCTCATGAGGCCGAGATTTTAAGGATAAAGGAAGATATTGCGAGAGAACAAGCTAGGTTGAATCAAACTCTACCTCCTCCCACCTCAGGACCGATTCCCATTATAGATCTGGAGATTAAGCTAGGTTGAACATCACTGATTTGGAGAATAAGGTGGTGATGGTAGCCCTGGAGCATGGCACCACCGACTTATACTTTAAAAGGTCATTAGCGAAGCATCCCCCTGAGAACATTGCCGAGCTCCAACGAAGAGCTAACAAATACATTAAAGCTGAAGATAGCATGAAGAAAGAAGCCACAGTAAGTGGAGGAGGAGGTAACAACGACTCCAAAAAGCGAAAGCATGACCAAGGAGTCGAATCTTGTTGGACATTGAAAAGGATAAGGATTTCCGATGGCCGAAGCCACTCAGGGGTGATCCCGCAAAGAGAAACAAGAATCAGTATTGCAGATTCCACAGAGATGTGGGGCATGACACTGATGATTGCAAGCAACTCAAAGATGAGATCGAGTTTTTAATCCGTAGAGGGAAATTGAGCCACTTCACTAAGGGTGAAGATCGTGTTAATCAAATTAGAGATTATAATAGAAGGGATGACGATCAAGATTGCAACCCACAGCCCCGAGGGTAAGTTATCAACATGATTTGGGGAGGCCCGACAGCGGCCGGCACAACTCGAAACTCTCGAAAGGCATATGTCAGAGAGGTGATGCACATCGTGGGAGAGGCCCCAAAACGTGCCCGGACTGAAATCACAATTGGTTTTGATGACTCTGACCTTGAAGGGGTGAAGTTCCCCCATGACGACCCGTTGGTCATAACTCCTGTAATTGGAAACTCAGAGGTGAAGCGAGTCTTGATAGACAATGGAGCTTCTACTGATATTTTGTTTCATGACGCGTTTGTGAAAATGGGGTACACTGACTCTCAGTTGACCCCAACCAACATGCCCATCTACGGGTTTATTGGAGTTCAGTCCAAAGTTGAAGGGACTATTCAGTTGCCCATGACAATCGGGCAAGAACCCAAGGAGGCTACTCAAATGATGAATTTTCTGGTAATCAAGGCATCCTTGACTTATAATGCAATCCTGGGAAGGACTGGACTTCATGCTTTTAAGGCTGTGGCCTCAACCTATCACATGAAGATCAAGTTTCCAACCAGGAATGGTGTAGGAGAACAAAAAGGTGACCAAAAAATGGCTAGGAGCTGCTATGTAGCCGTGTTAAGGCCTAATGTTGTCGGGGGGCAGGTCCTTCCGATTGAAGACATGGATGTTCGCAGTGATAAGGAATGATAAGTGGATTTTATATCCACTTGGAACATTCTAAATCGGCTTAAATTGATTGTTTTGGACTCAAGTTTGTGTAGTTTTGATGTGTTTTGTGTAGTGGTGCAGGTTTCCAAGAATATCTAAGCTTTTGTCGTTTTTGGAGATTTAATTGATTAAAATTCGGATTTTCCGGGAAGGCTGCGCAGCTTATACTGTTTTGGCCATATCTGGAGTTCTAGAAGTCCGTTTTCAGCGATCTTACTGCCCACGCGAAGCTTGAGAGATTTTCTACAACCTGGAAAAGGAAACAAGTGCAAGAAACGTACTGATTAAAGGCGCGCACGTACTCTTTATTAAAGAAGGCTGGGAATTTACAGTTTTGCCCTTTTTCTAATTCTAATTGTATTCTGGGCAGTTTTTGGTACCTTCTTTAAATCCTAATTGTAATAGAAGGCAATATCTTGCTGGGCAAGATTTGTAGAGCCTATATAAACACATCATACCATTGTAATAGATAACAATTGATAGCTAACAATTCAAGGTACTTTCGATTTTCAGTTCTCTCTTCAATATTATGTTTTCATTCATTATTATTTTGTTTTCTTCTTTAATTATGTGTAACTAAATCTTTAATCTGAGGATTGGGTAGTATTCCTTGGTATTCATGTGTGTTTAATTATCTGTGATTTTCTTGCTTTGCTGATCTGTTATTGAGGGCTTAACACAATTAGGGGAGTCATGAACCTTTGATTGGATTTTAGGGATTGTAATAACTTGGAAGAGGAGTTGCAATTTTAGTACATGATTTAACAGACATAACTCGAATATTTGATTGGAAGATTAATAGGAGAGTTGTGAGACTTATAATTCTTGGAGCTTAATAGTTTATGATTGTCTTTGATTGTATCACGGAAGTGACAATTAGGGTATAGTTGTAGACATTATATTGTATCTTGGAAGAGAACATTATAACCTTAGAAGAATTGTTTTCAGCAGAGTAAGAACGTAGACATCACATAGATATTGAATGTGCATTGAAACCAAGTGAAGAACCCCAGTTCTTGGATTGTTTTCCTCATATATTTTATTCTCGTTTGATAATTAGTTTAATTTTGTTTAGTTTAATTTAGTTTATAAACACACCAAACATTCTTCTACACTTCTAAATTGTGAGAGATAAAAACTTGAACTTGATATTACAATTCAGTCCTTCCCTGAGAACGAACACACAAAAATACTACTAACAAATTTGTTAGTAGTATTTTTATGTGTTCGTTCGCAGGGAAGGACTGAATTGTAATATCAAGTTCAGGTTTCTTATCTCTTTTCGTCTAGAAGTGTGTAAGAAGAATTTTGGGTTTTTGTATTAACTAAATTAACTAAGAACTAATTATAAGCACTAAGAATTGATTTTAAACTGAAATTCAAATATATGGGAAAACAATCTAAGAACTGGGGTTCTTCACTTGGTCTCAATACATGCTCAATATTAATGTGATATCTGTGTTCCTACCTTGCTGAAAACAATTCTTCTAAAGTTATACTGCACCCTCCCAGATTACAATATAGTGCCTACAGCTACACCCTAATTGTCACTCCCGTGATACAATCAAAGTATATCTATAAACTGTTAAGTGCCAAGAATTATATGTCTCACAATTCTCCTATTAATCTCCCAATCAAATATTCAAATTATGTCTGTTAAATCATGTACTAAGATTGCAACTTCTCTCCCAAGCTTATCACAATCCCTAGAATACAATCAAAAGTTAGCTACTCTTCTAATTGTGTTAAGATCTCATTAACAGATCAGCAAAGCAGAAAATCACGTAATCAAGCATGCATGAATACCAAGGAATACTACCCAATCCTCAGATTAGAGAATTAGTTACACATAATTAAAGAAGAAAACAAAATAATAATAATAATGAATAAAAACATAATATTGAAGAAAGAATTAAAGATCGAAAGTACCTTAATACAATTGTTAGCTATCAATTGTTATCTATTTTACAATGGTATGATGTGTTTATATAGGCTCTACAAATCTTGCCCAGCAAGATATTGCCTTCTATTACAATTAGGATTTAAAGAAGGTACCCAAAACTGCCCAGAATACAATTAGAATTAGAAAAAGGGCAAAACAGTAAATTCATGGCCTTCTTTTTATAAGAAACGTGCGCGCCTTTAATCAGTACTTTTCTTGCACTTGTTTCCTTTTCCAAGTTGTAGAAAATCTCTCAAGCTTCGCGTGGGCAGTAAGATCGCTGAAAACGGACTTCTAGAACTCCAGATATGGCCAAAACAGTATAAGCTGCGCAACCTTCCCGGAAAATCCGAATTTTAATCAATTAAATCTCCAAAAACGACAAAAGCTTAGATATTCTTGGAAACCTGCACAACTACACAAAACACATCAAAACTACACAAACTTGAGTCCAAAACAATCAATTTAAGCTGATTTAGAATGTTCCAAGTGGATATAAACCTCGGACAGCCATTAAGGCTAAGGCATTAACTGAATTCGTGGTTGAATGTACCATTGACAACCAAGAAGTCGGGGGGCAAGAGATAGTACCCCAAGAAGGAAAAGAACTTCAAAATATGAATGAGGAGATCTGAAGGACTGGTGAGTGCTCTATTTTGATGGAGCATCAAAAACAAAATCAAGCCATGCAGGCCTAGTCTTGCAAAGTTGGACTTAGCTTCATATTTATCTAGTAGAAGTAGAAATAAGGTTCAATGAAACCATGCAGAGCATGTCGCTCCGAGTAGGACAGTAGTACTCTATGTAAGGGTTGAACCCATTTAATTATTAATGTATGTTTGCTTTTCGTTCTATGATTCTATTTATGTGCCAAACACCTGATGTGTGTAAGTCAAAGATGACCAAGTACCGAAAATAAAAGAATACATGAATGGAAACAAACAAACGCATAAATAAAACTCTGAAGGGTCGAGAGTTAGGTTACAGCACAACCAAATAAGTGTTTCAAGTACTTGAAGGACCCGAGATAAAAGACATGTGGCAATCAAAGCCATGCAAGGCTGTCGAGGCTAAGGACTAGCCACTCTTCAATGTTTTCAAAAAAGACTTGGATGGAGAATCTAAGGTAGAAGACCAATAGAGAACCTTAAACAATGATCAAGAAGTTCAAGCAACTCTCGTTTTAAAGAGTTTAAAAGGCGAGAAGCCCACATGATTGTCTTATTTGAAATCTAAATCGAGGAATCAACCTTGAATCCTTGACCTAGAATCAAGAAAAACAAGAAACAAAGATGGAACCAAGACAAACGTTGAAGTCCTGATGGACCACCCGTTGAAGAAACATATTGCATAGCCCGAAAGCCAATTGAAGGAACCCCTTGAAGGGCAAGTTGACAGCATTCTTAGAAGAGAACAGTGATGTGTTTGCTTGGACAGCAGCTGATATGCCAGGGATTGATCCCCAACTCATAACTCACAAATTGAATGTCAATCCTAAATGAAAGACAATAAAGCAGAAGAAGAGGAACTTTGCTCCTGAAAGGCAAGAGGCCATTAAGCAAGAAGTTGACAAGCTCTTGGAAGCTGGTTTTATTGAAGAAATTCAGTTCCCTGGATGGTTAGTTAACCCTGTGATGGTCAAGAAGGCAAATGGGAAGTGGAGGATGTGTATAGACTTCACTGACTTAAATGATGCATGTCCTAAGAATTGTTTTCCTCTACCAAGGATTGATACGTTGATAGATGCCACAGCTGGACACGAGATGTTGAGCTTCATAGACGGGTTTAATGGCTACAATCATAATAAGATGCACAAGGATGAAATCCCAAAGGTATCTTTCATAACTGACTTTGGTGTTTTCCAAGAGGCCTTTGAACAATTGAAGAAATACATGGCTGAAGCCCCGTTGTTGGCCAAACCTAGTCCTAGGGAGACTCTTTACTTATATTTGGCGGTATCTGAACAGGCACTGAGTGCTGTCCTCATTCGGAAGGAGAACAAGGTTCAAAAACCCATCTACTACGTGAGCAAGGTGTTGCACGGGGCTGAGTTAAATTACTCTCCCATTGAGAAGTTTACGTTGGCATTGATAACAGCTTCGAGGAAGCTACGACCATACTTTCAGTCATACAAGATTGAAGTCTTGACGGACCAGCAGTTGAGAAATATTTTGCACATCTCGAAGGCCAGTGAAAGGCTAGCCAAGTGGACGATCGAACTTGGAAAATTTGACATCACATATAAACCTCGGACAACCATCAAGGCTCGAGCATTGGCTGACTTCGTGGTTGAATGTACCATTGGCAACCAAGAAGTCGGGGGGCAAGAGATAGTAACCACCCCAAGAATTGAGGATAAAGATGAAGAGCTTGCACCTGATCAGAAGGAATATTGGGTGCTCTATTTTGATGGAGCATCAAAAACAAAATCTAGTGGTGCGGGTTTAGTCTTACAAAGCCCTGATGGTTTCACAATTGAGTACGCTTTCAAATTTGACTTTCCAACAACCAACAACGAAGCTGAATATGAAGCCTTGATAGCCGGATTGGGGTTGGCCAGAATCATGAGGGTCAAGAATCTCAAAGTTTGCGAGGATTCAAGACTAGTAGTATCGCAAGTGAATGGTGAATTTGAGGTCAAGCATGAAACTATGACAAAGTATTTGCGAGTTGTGAAGGCTGTTATGACTCAGTATGATGATCGTTATGAGGAGCACATTCCAAGAAATGAGAACATTAAGGCCGATGCCCTATTTAAGTTCGCCTCTTCTGAGATAGAAAATTATGCGGAGAGTTTTTACTTCCAGGTCCTGAAGACCCCACCATCGATTCGAAATTGGTAGCACCAGTTGATGTAAGCTGAAGGATAGACCCTCGCAAAGCTCATCTTGAGACTGGTTGGCTCCTTGATAATGCCTTGAAAGCACAAAAACTATTAGTGAGAATGTTAAGATAAGAGGTCCTTTGTCATTCCATACTTAAAATCTTGAATCTCAAATCCCGATACAAAATTTAACCTTGATGGCCAACAAGGCTGTATACCTCCAATCGAGCTTGTCGTTTGAGTTTAAGGACTCGAATCAAGAGTCGTCAGTCAAGTTGAGACCTAAGAAAGGTTATATGAGCATAAGAACAAGGTTGGAAACCTAGAATCAAGCTAAAGGGTTGAAAACCAATAAAGGCACACCAGGCCTAAGGTCAAGCGCTAAGGATCAAGTGAACTACCTGAATGATCAACCGAGAAGGAAGACCTCCTCCATGAGAAACAAGGAGGAGACAAGAACTAAAGAACTTCATCACAAGGATGAGAGTCAGGGTTGATGATAACCTTAAGACCAAGGATTCAGCAAACAAGTTAAAGCCCGGAAGGTCACGAGGATTAAGAAACAAGTCGTTTGAGTTCAAGGTTCATGAAACCCTTCAAGGCATAGCAAACACCTCCATCAACATACCAAGACTGATTTTCAATCCTGAGCCAAGGCACGAACGAAGCCGAAATTAAAATTTAGCACCGCTAGCACCGTTTAGTGCCGTTAGCGTCGACTAGCGCCGTTTAGTGCCTTTCAGCGCTGTTTAGTGCCGTTAGCACCATTTAGTGCTGTTAGTGCCGCTAGCACCATTTAGTGCCGATTAGCGCCGTTTGAACATGGATGATTTTAGGTCCATAATTTCTAAGACCACGGTTGATTTTAGGTCTGAGATCCATAATTTCTAAGACCACGGTTGATTTTAGGTCTGAGATCCATAATTTTTAAGACCAAGGTTGGTTTTTGGTCCGGGTTCCGTAGCTCCAGCCGACCACGAGCAGGCCGACCACGGTGCATGGGGAGCTTCGGCCGACCATGAGAAGGCCGACCACGGTGCTTCAAGGGGATTCAACCGACCTCCGATTGGCCGACCACCTGCTCTAGGAGGTCTCTGGCCGACCTCCAACCCTTCCTCGGTCGCCGTTTTGGAAAACGTTAGCCGTTTAGTGTCGTTTTGCACCGTTTACTGCCGTTTTGCACCATTTAATTCCAAGGGAAGACATGGCCGACCACCCCTTCGCCGACCACCTGCTCTAGGAGGTCTCTGGCTGACCTCCAATCCTTCCTCGATCGCCGTTTTGGAAAACGTCAGCCGTTTAGTGCCGTTTTACACCGTTTTGCACGGTTTAGTGCCGTTTTGCACCATTTAATGCCAATGAAAGACATGGACGACCACCCCTTGGCCGACCACCTGCTCTAGGAGGTCTCTGGCCGACCTCCAACCCTTCGTCGGTCGCCGTTTTGGAAAACGTCAGCCGTTTAGTGCCGTTTAGTGCTGTTTTGCACCGTTTTGCACCGTTTAGTGCCGTTTTGCACCATTTAATGCCAAGGAAAGACATGGCCGACCACCCCTTGGCCGACCACCTGCTCTAGGAGGTCTCTGGCCGACCTCCAACCCTTCCTCGGTCGCCGTTTTGGAAAACGTCAGCCGTTTAGTGCCGTTTTGCACCGTTTAGTGCCGTTTTGCACCATTTAATGCCAAAGGAAGGCATGGCCAACCACCCCTTGGCCGACCACCTGCTCTAGGAGGTCTCTGGCCGACCTCCAACCCTTCCTCGATCGCCGTTTTGCAAAACGTCAGCCGTTTAGTGCCGTTTGGTGCCGTTTTGCGCCGTTTTGCACCGTTTAGTGCCGTTTTGCACCATTTAATGCCAAAGGAAGGCATGGCCGACCACCCCTTGGCCGACCACCTGCTCTAGGAGGTCTCTGGCCGACCTCCAACCCTTCCTCGGTTGCCGTTTTGGAAAACGTCAGCCGTTTAGTGCCGTTTTGCACCGTTTAGTGCCGTTTTGCACCATTTAATGCCAAAGGAAGGCCCCTTGGCCGACCACCTGCTCTAGGAGGTCTCTGGCCAACCTCCAACCCTTCCTCGGTCGCCGTTTTGGAAAACGGCAGCCGTTTAGTGCCGTTTAGCATCGTTTAACACCGTTTAGCGTCGTTTAAGGCTATTTAGCACAGTTTAGTGTCGTTTAGTGCCGTTTAGCACCGTTTAACACCGTTTAGTGTAATTCAACATCGTCGTAAACGCGTCGGTCGCTCCACGCTTTACATTAAGATGATATTGTTGAAAATACTCGCGTAAGAGCAATAAACCCTGACCCAAGTCTCGGAAAAGGCCGTTAAAACTTCAAGGAAAACCTGATCAGTTTTCCTAGAAGTTGGGGGGCAAATGATATGGGCTAAAAGTAAGCCCTAAAGACACATTTAATGTGGCATTAATTAGACCCAATATGGTCAAAACGTGGGGCCCACCAGATGGGCCCAAACCCTAGTTATAATATTAATTTCGTAATTTATATTAGGGGTAATAAACAGCTCAGCAAATAAGAGTCAAACAAGGATATTACTCTTGCCTGACTTAGACTCCAAAATACATATATACTTCAACATGGAAACTGATTCCTACAAGGAAGGGGTCTAGAACCTTCCTCAAGGCGGTGGCTTGCCCACCAAGTCTCTGACTCCTACCATAATTCTAAGGCTTCTCAGCCTATATAAGGGTCCGATCCCTCATTCTCAGAACTACGTCTTGGCTTGATTCTCGATATGAGATACGTAGGCACTCTGTGAGGACCAATTAGTCTCGAACACGGAAACAGCCATTAAAGCACGAAGCTCCCGAACCCTAGCATTAAATACAAATTCGTAACCTAGTTTTTATTCCACAACAATTTCAAAATCCATGACTTTAGCAAATCTGTTGAAATTTGAATACCTTCAAATTTTGATTGATTTTTTAAAATCCGGATCGAATACCTATAGATTTTAAATTGAATACCCACAAATTTAGTAAGATTATCTAAAATTCAAATTTAAAAGATTATTTAAAATCCCAGATAAATACTTGGTGATTTTGAGAGTCCATTAAAATCCAACAGAATCTCAAATGAATACACCTAACTAAACATGGGGAACGGTCTGTGGCAAACGGTTACCACAGACCCTTTAACCAACATACTGTTTCAGAGCCGTTGGATCCAACGGCTCTGATTTAAAAAAAAAAATTGCACCGTACCGAATAAATTTTCTGCGGTACGGGCAAATTACCAAAATATCCCTACTGTTCACGTACCGCAGAAACTTTCTGCGGTACGATGAACAGTAGATTTTTTATGTGAAAATAGGAGGCAGTTTTTTAATTACTCCGTACCACAGAAAATTTATGCGGTACGGTGTTGTTTTTTTTTAAATCACAGCCGTTGGATGGTCGATCCAACGGCTCAGAAACCGTTTGTTAAATAAGACGTCCCTGGCATGCGTTTGCCAGGGACCGGTTGCCACTAAACATATATATATATATATATTTTTCTTTTCAACACGAAAAAAATGAAAAGAAATATTCTTTTTTAACTTCCTAAACAATACTTCTGTAGGATTGACTTCCTAAACACTGTCTAGTGTCTACAGGATCAAGAATAAGAAAAGAAAAACACTCTTTCTACAAATTAATCAATTCTAAGTTCTCACACCTGCATTTTCATTCTTATTAAATGCTTTGATTATATTATAAACTGAAATTGGAGAACCAACATTGTTGTTTGTGATCGATCATACACAAACAAGAACAGATAACTAAACATCTTGAACTGTATTGCACATTGTTGGGTTTCTAATACACCAAAGTGGCTGAATGGCTTCAGCTCCAATTCCCCTGTTTACCATTCTATGCCTCCATTCAATTAACCTATCCGTTGCTTCTGCATACCTCTTCATTCCTGACTCATCCACGTTACCCGACCATAATGCTTCTGCCATTGCCGAAGCTCTTGGCCATACCCGCGAATCAAGCACAGTTGGATCAGCTTGCTCGGTCCACAATGCTACCTCGCCTCCTAATACGAGTTTCGCCTGCTCTTCATTCAATCCGTACGTTATGTCATAATTGTACATTGTCTGCCATGTTTTGAACGGTGCACACCATGACCCACCTTTACCCTGGTCAGTACCTGGTTTTTGAGCATACTGGCTGTCATTTCCTACAAAACCTCCGTGTCCGCAATCCAAATAATAAAAGTCTGATGAAGACACAATCACCCGGTATCCAGCATTGACTATTCGTTTGGTATTGTTTGGACCATTGTTCCATGTCTGCAGAATGGTAGTTTCCTTGGGAAGATATGCGGGATCAACCTTGACTGCATCATCCAACATAACATCCTCCCAATAAACCACGGTTCGGTTTTGGGAAACAATGTAAGGGTAGGTCGTGTTGACAAATATCTCGAGGACCTGACTTGGAGTCCCATTGTTTGCAAGAAAGGTTTGAATGGTTTTGTCAACCTTCCAGCAACCAGGAACTACTTCATCAGCTCCGGCATGGAAAAATGGTTCAGGAAACATAGCAGTAACATCACGAATGACATTTTTTAGGACCTCATATGTCTTGGGAATTAAAGGGTTGAGTTGACCAGTTCCAGGTTCTGATGCAAGACGGTCAGCCCATTCAGATCCAGCAGGCCACCAAAACATCTTAGCACAAGCGACAATTTCAGGGTAAGCTTCAGCCCATGAACCTGAATGACCTGCAACGAGAAGTGAACAAAATGGTACTGTAAAACTACTATACTGTACAGTGCTAATTGTTGCAGTCAAAAATTACAGTTGATCGATACATGTACAAGTTAAGCTTGGATAAAAGGGTGATAGAGTAGATTGACTCGCATGTTCTTTCATGAACTTTATGAGCCATATATCATTATCAAAGCTTCTAAGTTCTGCTAACACTAAAATTTGCAGGCAGGAAAGTGTTTATGGAAGGAGGAGGGTATACATGGTCATCCTAAATGATTTACTCAAGCAACTAGCAAGTCATGCTGACTATTTGAATTCCAGGTTTATTTAAGAATAATACTGCAAAATTTCAGTACTAACAACTCATCAAACTATATATCAACTTAAATATAAAATTTACAGGAAATGGAGTATTTCTCATAAAGTGAATTTTCAACTCTGGAGCTGCCTTAGTTTTAACAATTAGTTGTCCATGTACAACTCTTGAACTGGACCCAACTAAATATAAGTTTGCAAAATTGACGAGGTACTTCTTTGAAGCCAGATTATTTCTAACCTGCACATTATTTCTGTTATCCCTTTGCCTAGTTAGTACATTAGTCTGAAATTGTAGACCAGAACAAACACCGGAAGAAACAGTTCAATGTTAAGCTTAATCCTAGACGGGATATACATTGTTGAACACTTTTCACTTACAGACTGTTATGCACTAGCCCAACGCAGCTGGACTATCAACTTATATTAACAAATAGCCCAAGACAGGCCCATGGATAGAAAGCCCAAGGGTTAGTAAACAGAGATATAAGCAAGAAGAAGGCACGGGAGGGGTTATCGATTGAATTGTGTATTTCTTTTAGTATTAAACCCTAGGAGCGACTGGTTGCTCGAAACACCAGATATCTTGTAATCAGTTGATACGTTAAGCTGTTTCCTTGTTGTGTTCAAGAGTGCTACTGGAAAGCCTTCAGTTAACTTGTAATCAATACACTACTAGCTTTGATTTATTAATCTGTGGTGTTCTTCTTCATTTGTTCTACATATTGTGTCAAGTTTATCCAGTTAAAGAAGTCGATTCATAACAATTGGTATCAGAGCACTTAGATCCGATGGAAGAAAATAGGCGTTGGAAGTTCGACGAAGAAGAGTGGAAAGACAAGTTTAATAAGGCCATTGATAAAGCTTTGGAAAAATGGCGCCTCTCTTGGACGGAAAGTTCGATTGAGCACCAAACCACCGCCACGAATAAATGGAATGCAGAGGTTGAGGCTTGTATGGTACGCAGCGTTAGTGCTAGAAATCTAGAGTTTAGCAAGGAAGAAGTGCACGATGTTGATATTGTATGTCAGAAGGCGTCTGCAGTAAAGGTGTTTGATGAAAGTCCTGAGAGAGATTTGGAGGAGAACGCTTATGATTTTGTCAACAGTGTGGAGACTCGAAAGGGGGATATGATAGGAGAAAGGGGCAATCGGCCAGGACTAGCTCCATTTCAGTTGCATACACCAACAGGTACACACCCAGAATTTTCTTCTTATATAACTCCTCATTTTAATTGTTATGATGAATGTGGGAAGTTTACTGATGTGGGGGGTTATGGAGAAGTGGGTACAGATTTTTGGGGTAGTTATAAGGATGGTGGGTCAGGTGGAGGACCGGGGCAGGGGCGTGTTCGAACACTCGACATACCGAGGTTTGAGGGCAATAATTCGGATGGGTGGATTAGGAGAGTTGAACAATTGTTGTATGTATATCGAGTGTCCGAAAGTGAGTTATTAAAGGTAATAGAAATGGCTTTCAGCGGGGACGTTTTACGATGGTATCAATGGGAGAATAACCGACGTCCTTTTCGTTGTTGGACTGATTTGAAGGGAGTTATATTGAGGCAATACCATTCATCTACTTACCGAAATTTTAATGGTAGTTATGGTGGATATGGGGGGTATGGCGGAAGAAGTGAGTTTCGAGTAGGGGGTGTTCATTCCAATGAGCATAGAGATAAATTTGGGGTAAATAAAACTGGGAATTGGCAGTATAGTCAGCCTGACAGTCAGTATCAAGAGGGTCAGGTTAATGGTGCTGAAGCGGTATCTAGTGCGAATGGGCAGGATATGATTAGTACCGAGTACTGGGAAAGTTTATACCCAGGGTGGAAGTATGACCAGAATACAGGGCAGTGGTATCAAGTTGATGGTGGGGATACAACTACAAGTGTAGCAGGAAACCTTAACACTGCTGTACATAATGAAGCAACGGAGGTTTCTTACTTGCAACAAACGTCTCAGTCTTCTTTAGGGCTTCACACTGCTAATAAGGTTCCGAAACAGAAGAAATTGTTTAATACACCTAGTCTGGGGTTTGGAGCACTGGCTTCTCCTGGGAGGGAAATCTCAATTGGTCCTCAAATAATTCAACGGGATCCTCATCGCTGCCAAAATTGTGGAGCTTATGCAAACTTTTATTGCAATATTCTAATTGGTTCGGGCCAGTGGCAGTGTGTGATTTGTCGAAATTTGAATGGAAGTGAAGGTGAATATATAGCTTCCAGTAAGGAAGAGCTTCGGTCTCGGCCAGAGCTATCCTCCCCATTTGTCGATTACATTCAGACTGGGAATAAGAGGCCTGGTTTTGTTCCAGTTTTTGATTCTAGAATGTCTGCTTCTGTTGTCCTTGTAATAGGTGAGTGTTTGGATGAGCCTCATCTTCAGCACTTGCAGAGCTCTTTGCATGCATTTGTAGATTCTCTTCCCCCAACAACAAGAATTGGGATTGTGCTCTATGGCCGTACAGTATCGGTATATGATTTCTCGAAAGAGTCAACTGCATCCGCTGATGTGCTGCCTGGTAGAATCTCCCCAAGTCAGGAATCTTTGAAAGCACTGATTTATGGGACTGGATTATATTTGTCACCTGTTCATGCCTCTGGACATGTTGCTCATTCCATATTTTCATCTTTGCGGCCATATAAGCTAAATCTTCCTGAAGCTTCTAGAGATCGTTGTCTGGGCACTGCAGTTGAGGTTGCTCTCGCAATAATTCAAGGACCATCAGCAGAGCTTTCACGAGGAGTTATGAAGAGGTCTGGAGGCGATAGTCGAATAATTGTTTGTGCTGGAGGACCAAATACGCATGGACCAAAAACTGAGGTTAATGTTATCGCACAATCTCATCATAAAAGTTGGCTAGCACAGGGATCTAATGGCAGCAAGAGTTGTTCCAAGAGAACAGACAGCAATAGTGAAGCGGTGGATTTAAGGACCCTTCTGATCAGTTGTGCACAATCTGTTGCTTCTGAAGATTGCAGGAGTGCATATGAACAATTAAAGTTGATTAGGCAGTACTCGTCTGCATCTGGGGATGCAGCTCAGAGCTTGGCTCATGTATTTGCTAATGGCCTTGAGGCACGCATGGCTGGCACTGGCACTCAGTTGTATGCAGCCCGTTCATCCAGGAGGATTTCAGCCACTGAGAAGTTAAAAGAATACCAAGCATACCTCTTAGCCTGTCCATTTAAGAAGACATCAGTTTTCTTTGCCAATAAAATGATTTTGGAAAAATCGTCGAATGCCACAACACTTCATATTATTGATTTTGGTATCCAGTATGGTTTCCGGTGGCCAGGTCTTATCCAATGTCTCTCAAGGAGACCTGGTGTATCCCCTAAGCTTCGTATTACGGGAATAGAGTTGCCCCAGCCTGGTTTCAGACCTGCGGAATATATGGAGGCAACAGGACGTCGGTTGCGAGGTTATTGTGAGCATTTTAATGTTCCATTTGAGTACAATCCTATAGCAACGCAGAAGTGGGAGGCAATAACAGTGGAGGACCTTAAGATTCGAAGCAATGAAGTTGTTGTTGCTGTTGTTAATGGATCCTACAGTGCATATTTTTTTGTGACTCGGTTCCGAGAGGCTCTCTTCCATTATTCTGCTTTGTTTGATATACTTGATACTACTATGCCGTGTGACGGTCCACAAAGATTGAATTCTGAGAGAGAGTTCTGTGGCCGGGAGATGATGAATGTTATGGCATGTAAGGGTGCAGAAAGGGTTCAAACAAAGCAGAAGAAACAGTCTTTCAAATCTTGGAAAACAGCTGATAGAATGGTCGATGCTCGAGTTGGAAAGTATATGGTGTGGGTATTTGATCCAGGAGATGGTAAGGACGAAACTACAAAGGCACAACAGTTCTATCACTCCCACCTTGAGGACAAGGTGGTTCTTGGGGGCGGGGTAATGTTATGCACTAGCCCAACGCAGCTGGACTATCAACTTATATTAACAAATAGCCCAAGACAGGCCCATGGATAGAAAGCCCAAGGGTTAGTAAACAGAGATATAAGCAAGAAGAAGGCACGGGAGGGGTTATCGATTGAATTGTGTATTTCTTTTAGTATTAAACCCTAGGAGCGACTGGTTGCTCGAAACACCAGATATCTTGTAATCAGTTGATACGTTAAGCTGTTTCCTTGTTGTGTTCAAGAGTGCTACTGGAAAGCCTTCAGTTAACTTGTAATCAATACACTACTAGCTTTGATTTATTAATCTGTGGTGTTCTTCTTCATTTGTTCTACATATTGTGTCAAGTTTATCCAGTTAAAGAAGTCGATTCATAACACAGACCTCTAATCTATCATTTAATTTGCAGTCTTGGCATCTGAATCAGCTCGAGACTTGAATTTAATAAAAGTATCAGTACAATAAATATTTAAGCGGAGTTCAGACTTTTTTTTGTTGGCAAATCTTAAATATTTTCCGTAAACCAGTCCACCTATAAATCCTCAACTCGAACTCAACCAACCACTACAATTTGTCCTTTATAAAAAAGATGTCTGTCCAACTGGAGCTTAAAAACAAGTGATTAAAACAATTCAAATTCATTTCAAATATCACACATTCATATGACAACATATTAAAAAGAAAAGAATACCTGGCATGTCAATCTCAGGCAAAACCCTAACCCCATGCTGAAACCCAAATTCCACCACTCTGTTGACATCTTGGGGAGTGAAAACCATGTCGGCACCATACGATCCTTTCTCCGATAACATTGGCTCCGAAGGAACCATAATCGGAAACGAATGCGAATCCGTAATGTGCCAATGAAACACATTCATTTTATTCATACTAATCCCCTTAATCAGCCTCAATATATCATCCACCCTAAAAAAATTCCGAGAAGTATCCAACAACACTCCCCTGTGCCCCATCAACGGCGTGTCCGATATAAACAGACCCGCCCCGACCTGACTCGGATTCCCCCACACCAGCTGGGAAAATGTCTCCAACCCCCTCATGGCTCCCCACGGCGTCGCCGCCGTCATGACAGCGGTTACGCCGCCGGCGCCGGGAACGGTCAGGTTATATGATTCCGACACGCCGTGGATCAGGGGAGCGGAAATGTCGGTGACGGAGATTCTAAGAGATTTTAACGGAAGAGATGAGGGAGAGTTAACGGAAGGGGTGATGAGTGGAGTGTGGTGTTCTTTTAGGATTTGACGGAGGTAACGGTTAACGGCGGGCGTTAAGTAATTGTGGTAAGGGCAAGTAATAGTGAAAGATGGGGAAAGTGGGACCGACTCGGGATGGGTCCATTTAAAAATAGTTGGTTTGGGCCATACATTGATAGGTAATCCAACGACCGAGATATAACTAAGATCCAACAAAAATAGGATGAATAAAATGAAGACGAGGAGAGGAGAGGAATAAAAGGTGACTCTAGTCATCTTGAAGAGTTTGGTACAGAGAGAATGTGGTGTTGTAATGTGCAATTATGTGTAGTGTTGTTTTAGTATGGTTTAGAAGGATGGATAGTGTTTTGTATGGTATTGCTTGGAGAGCGTTATGCTTGAGTTGTCTTTGATTAGGATGTTTATAGTTTATGATTTGGAAAAGTGACTTGGAATTGTTATTCTAGCTTCTTTTTGGGTGACTACCAAAAAAAACCAAAGTTCAAGTTTGATTAAATGAAAGTCTACTCTCTACTAATCAAATTAAGTTTCTTTGTCTTGACAATTTTAACTAGATTATGGTTCGATTAAAAGCAAAAGAATGTGATTTTACAAATGCTTCAAGTTTGGATTATTATGATATAATAAGCAGGTAACAGGTTTAGAGCCTGTTTGGGGTTCTTTTTTTTAAGTCCACTTAAAGTAGTTTAGGGTTGTTTGGCTTAACTTTAATTATAACCAATTAAAGTGGAATTGGGTTTTAAAAAAGGGGTTCGTTCCCTAGCAAACATTTGCTAGGGAACTGTTTCCAAACATATGATTCCAGGACCATTGGATCGTTGATCCAACGGTTCTGATTTAAAAAAAAAATTATACCGTACCGCAGAAACTTTTCGCGGTACGAAGAAATTACAAAAATGGCCTTACTGTTCACGTACCGCAGAAAGTTTCTGCGGTACGGTGAACAGTAGATTTTTTATGTGAAAACAGGGGGCAGTTTTGTAATTACCCCGTACCGCGAAAAGTTTCTGCGGTTAGGAACCATTTGTTGTGTAACAGTTCCCTGGCAAATGTTTGCCAGGGACCGTTCGCCTTTAAAAAAAAGGTACGCTTGAGGTATTTTTTTTCCAAATTAAAGTAGCAACTCATTTTTCAACTACACACAACGGCAACTGCGTTCGCTTTCACGCAAGCTCTGCCGGCTCGTCTTCTCTTTCATCGAGAAGCTTGAAGAATTCGTTTCCGTTTAAACTTCGATCTATCGACGACGATTTCTCCTTGGTACTACTACAAACTAAAAACCAAACACTAATCCAATATTTCATGCTAATCTAATGATCAAAATAGGGGTACCCAATACATAAAATGTATAAAATTCTTGGCTCCATTAAGCAAAAAAAAAAAAAAAGCTTACGTCAACGTGAACAATAAAATTTTTTTCTTTGGCTGAATGAAGCCAAGAATTTTATACATTTTTTTGTGAAGGTGCTCCTGGCGGGGTACTTAGAATAAATGAAATATAAAATATTTAATGATAGTTTGTAGTTTGTATTTAAGGATTGTTTTGTATTTGAGCAAAAACCTATATATATATATATATATGCCTTTGCTCCATACAGAACACTCTTATATAACAAACAACAAAGAACACTATAAAATCATTTATTCCAATAGATCCATTGGCCCCGCCAGGGGCACCCAATACAAAAAATTCTTATTTTCTTAGGCTCTATCCATCCAGCAAAAAAAATTGAAAATTTACTGTTCATCGATGACGTCACTGATGACGTCATCATGACGTCATCGATGAACAGTAAATTTTCAAAATTTTTTTTTTTTTTTGCTGGATGGATAGAGCCTAAAAAAATAAGAACTTTTTGTATTGGGTGGCCCCGCCAGGGGCAATGGATCTATTAGATATGAGGTGTTCTTTGTTGTTTGTTATATAAGGTGTTTGCTATGGAGTCCAACCCTATATATATATAGGCTAGCGTTCAAATAGAAACCAACATTAGAATAGAAACTAGAAACCTACACTAAATAAATTATATTTCATTTATTTTAATGGCCCCGCTAGGGGCACCTTCACAAAAAACTCATAAAATTCTTGGCTCTATTCAACAAAAATATAAAAAAAAATAAAAAAAATTAAAAAAAGTTACTGTTCACGTGCCACGTCATCACGTGAACAGTTACTTTTTTTTAAATTTTATTTTATTTTTTTTTATTTTTTTGTTGAATAGAGCCAATAATTTTAAACGTTTTTTGTATTGGGGTACCCCTAATTTGGTCATTAGATTAGCTTGAAATATTTAATTTAGGTTTAGTTTCTAGTTTCTATTATAAGTTAGTTTCTATTAGAACAAGACCCTATATATATAAATAGGGGGCTACTCCAATACAAACCTCCTTAAAATACAAACCTACAAACCAAGCAAAATTTAATATTTCAAGCTAATCTAATGACCAAACTAGGGGTACCCCAATACAAAAAACGTTTAAAATAATTGGCTCTATCCAACAAAAAAAATAAAAAAAATCACTGTTCACGTGATGACGTGGCAGTGGATTTCACTGGTTAACGGTGCTTCGCACCTTCTTGTACGGCGCTTCGCGCCTTTATCATTCTAAAGTTGTAAGGAATGGCAATCAATGGTAAAGGCAATAGACGATTGACGGGTGTGTCGAGGGCCTTCGGCCCTCATGACTACCTAACTCATCCGTTTACTGTCTTAAATGCTTCGCATTTCCACGGCAAGTTTTTTTTTTTTTTTTTGTTGGATAGAGCCAATTATTTTAAGCAACTTTTGTGAAGGTACCCTTGGCGGGAACCTTAGAATAAATCAAATATAATTAATTTAGTGTTGGTTTGTAGGTTCTCATTTTAAGAATGGTTTGTATTTGAGCACTTGCCTATATAAATATATATATATATATACTGGGTCTTGTTCTAATAGAAACTAGAAACTAAACATAAATTAAATATTTCAAGCTAATCTAATGACCAAATTAGGGGTACCCCAATACAAAAAGTTCATAATATTCTTGGCTCCATCCAGCAAAAAAAAAAAAAAAAAATACTGTTCACTGCTGACGTGGCAGTGACGTCAGCGTGAACAGTAATTTTTTTTTTTTTTTTTGCTGGATGGAGCCAATAATTTTAAACACTTTTTGTGAAGGTGCCCCTGGCGGGGCCATTAGAATAAATGAAATATAATTTATTTAGTGTTGGTTTCTAGTTTCTATTCTAAGATTGGTTTCTATTTGACCACTAGCCTATATATACTTGATATGAACTATTACAAAGCAAAGAATTTGGGGTGAAAAACCAAAATACCCACATTTTAATTCCTCTTGCCCAAAATACCCACCGGCAAAACTGTCCGCCCTTTTTAACCACGGGCCGCGCAGTCTGATGATGCGTGCATGCTATACGCATTTTGAGAATGCGTAGTCGATGACCACGCATGCTGATGATGCGTAAACTTTATAAATTCAATTCACACAATACTCAACAGTAACCACGAATACGCACTCCAAACATGCGTGAAAAGTGAATACGCATCTTCAGATTGCGTGTTCATTGGCACTGTTCATCTTCTCCGCCAGTCGTCGCCGGCCGTTTTCGGTTAGATTTTTCAAGCACTTATTTCACTCTCTACAATCATCGATTGCTAGCATACAAAATACCAAAATGATCGTCTCGGCATCCTCTACAACCCTATAATTCTCTTTTTCAATTTGTTTGCCGAATTAACAATCCCCAAAACGTATGGTTTTTCCGATTTCATTTTTTCGATCTACAAAAAACACGCCCCTGCGGGGCCAGATCGAGACAAATAGTTTAGGGGAAATGGAGAGGAGGACGAGACGATCAGTTTGATATATTCAGAGAGCGTGTTCGATGAGAAATAAGAGAGAAACGAGAGAGAGACGAGAGCGCCATTGAATCGCCGGCGACCGCTCCGAGAACGAGAGAGAAGAGAAATGCGAAAAATGACGTCAGATGACGTCAATACGCATCTGACGAATGCGTAACTTAGTATGCGCATGACACATATGCGTATTCTGGTGTACGCATCTTATGCGTACTCCGTGGTTAAAAAGGGCGGCTCCTCGCGCAGAATGGTATTTTGGTGAGAGAGAGTAGGAAATTGTGGTAGTTTGGGCAATTTCTCAAGAATTTGAAAGTCAGACAACGAGACAATCAATAGAGATTTTTAAGCCTTGCTGAGGCTTCCGGTATACTTTCTCTATGCCCGAAAGCAATGACTCTGAATGCTCTTCACCTCCTGGACCAAACCGACTTCCTAGAACCACCAGCTTGAGCTGTGTTGGAAGCACCATTGAAGCAAGTGCATACAATACGATTAAAATCATGAATTAATTCATTTATTTAATTAATTATTATGTTAATTAACTTTGAATTAATGATTTAATTTTAATTGATTTAATTAATTATTCATTAAGTGATTAAATTAATCTATTACTATATATTAAAGGAGAACACAAGGGCAAAGTTTGTCATTTTAATGCATGTGAAATTACAATTTTACCCCTATTATTTTAAATATTACAAAAATGTCATCCTTCAATAATTATGTAAAAATTAGTGTGAAATTATGCTTGTGTAGAGATTCGAACCCCTAACCTTTAACTCTCAAACTCATGTCTTTTTCAATTGTGCTACAGTTGATTTTGAGTTTTGTTTAAAAATCCTATATGATAAAGCACATATCCTCTCTTTTTGTCTCATCCTTTTTCTTTTTTGAGCAAATGAAATATTGGTTCATATTATTTCTAAAATATTGTATAAATAAAATTATAAAAAATATTTTAAAAGAGAAAACAAGGGCAAAGTTTGTCATTTTAATGCATGTGAAATTATAATTTTACCCCTATTATTTTAAATATTACAAAAATGCCATCCTTCAATAATTATGTAAAAATTAGTGTGAAATTATGCTTGTGTAGGGATTCGAACCACTAACCTTTAACTCTCAAACTCATGTTTTTTCCAATTGTGCTACAGTTGATTTTGAGTTTTGTTTAAAAATCCTATATGATAAAGCACCTCTCCTCTCTTTTTGTCTCATCCTTTTTCTTTTTTGAGCAAATGAAATATTGGTTCATATTATTTCTAAAATATTGTATAAATAAAATTATAAAAAATATTTTAATTTACTGAGCATATTCTACAACTTTTTTTTTGCCACTTTAAATAATTGATATAGGAAAAAAAAATAGACAATAAATAATGTAATTTTGTCAAAAAGAAAACGATTTATTTACATACGTCTCCATGTAGATGTTAAATTATTTAAATTAAAAATAAGATTTGGTTTTAAAAATATGTAAATTTTAGTTATCAAATCATACATGATTAATAATTGCATCATAACTTTTATGTATATAAAATTTTAAATATGTGAGTCATATTAGAGGGTTTTGGTCGACCAACAATTTAAATTTTCAACGAGTTAAATATATGATTGGTCTTAAAACATAAATACTTAAATATATAGGAAATATAATTGAAATTATGTTAAAAAGATGAAAACTCTAAAAATATGATCTATGTTATATATAAAAAATAATATAATTAACATTCAAATTAAATTTAAAAAATAGAAATTTTTGAATCATAACTATTATAAAAGTACAATAATTATTTAAAATGATCAATTAGATTATAAATCGACTATAAAGTATGGTGCATATGAATTTTATATAATGTATTAATTAATATAATATACTCCCTTCGTCCTACCCATTTCTTTACATGTTTTCAGCATTACTTGGCACACATTTTAAGGCGTATATAAAGTATAGTTCCATAACTTATTTTTAAAATTTTCTTTTTTTGAATAAAATTTAAACATTAAATTTTAATTCAGAAGAAAAAAACTTTAAAAATAAATTATGAAACTATATTTTATCGAAGCATTAAAATGCGTGTCGAACCCACTATCTCAAGTGTAAAGAAATCGCTGGGACAGAGGGAGTATAATATAATATATAATGGTTGAGTTATAACATATATTTAGATTAATATACGATAAAATTAAAAAATTTGATTTAAGATTTCATATACATGTGGGCCATTAAAGTTATCATATTTTACATGCATTATTTTTTATTGAACTTCTACATAGTGTAATAAATATTAGATTAAAACTAAATATTTTAGTTTAAAAGTGTATAAATATATGTGTTTAGAAAAAATGATTGAGATAAACATATGATGACTTTTAGTCGATATTCTGAGATTTTTTAATATATCTCAAAATATAGTCTTACATATACGATCATTTTTTTACAACAAAATCATTGAGTTTACATTCGCCTCTATTATAAACGGACAATTTTATTACAATAACCATTTATATTATACTCAAATGTTCAATTTGATAAAGTTCATTTTACGCAATTGAAAATTAAATTAATAATTTAACTATCATAACTATTTATGTGATTATTATCGTATGAATATTTATCCATAATTTATGAAATATAATCAAATTATAAAATATTTGGTTAAAAAAATTGGTATGCAATATTATAAAATAACTATAAAAATATTCGATCAGATCGAAATCCTATCGTTTATCATATTTTTAATTATAAAATTATTTCCATATATATAGTGTTGGACGAGAAATTAGTTCAGTGCCCGTGCCTTGCACGGGCATTTACGCTTATATATTAAATGATAACACAAGAGTAAAAAGTACCAAAAAAAAACCTATGAAATTACCATTTTGCCCCTATTTTTTGAAAAAATAAAAAAATGCCGCTCTGTTATAATTAATGAAAAAATCGATAAATTTATGTTGCTCTTGGGAACTGAATCCATAACTTCTAAGTACGAAGTTCATAACATGATCTTTGATTTTTGTGGTTATTTAAAAAATATTTTCAGATAAGTCACATGCTCTTTTATTATCCTATTTTCCTTTTTCTATTTTTACCTTTTGAGTAAGTAAATTGTTGTATTTATTATTTGTAGAAAATAAAACTAAGAATTTTACATAAATGTAACTCAGATTAGATAAAAAATTTGAATTTGTTAACATCCGTCTCCTTGTATATATAAGATTACTGAAATAATAAATAGAATTATATTTCACTGAAATAATAAAGTGTGATTACATTTTGGAAAATATTATAATTGCATCATATATAATTTTTAGATTTATAAAAATGTAAATATGTGAGTTAATTATAGATTTTTGTTCGAACAATGATTTAGACTTTAAGCAATTTAAATATATAACTGAATTTGAGTTAAAAGTGACCTTTTTAAAATTTAGGATTTCATAATGTATATAAACGAATAAGTCATTGATATTCGTGTAATCATACGATTAAAACTTTTGGATTTTAAGTTGAACCTAAGTTTAAAAGACTTAGATATTGGGTATGAAATAGTAGGCCAAAAATAAACAGTTGAGTTTAAAAGGGTATATAAATATATGTTTAAATATATATGTATGAAAAAAAAAGACAATCACATGAATTATTTTTACGTAAAAGTAAGAAATTTTGTTAATGACTCTACTCATAGTCATACATACCTGACTATTTTTTATAAATATATTTTTATGATGTTAACATGACAATGACACGAGTTCACGTACGCCCATGTCACACGCGAACAACAATGCTAAAATGATTATTAATATTATATTCAGTTGTTCAAATTGATAAAGTTCAAATCAGGTCATCGAAATCTATATACTAATTAACAATAATAACGTTATTATTAACGTATAGATATTTATACAAATTTAAGGAAACCTAATCAAATTTTAAAATATTTGGTTCATGACAATGCAATATTATAAATTGCTATCCAAAAAGAAGATAAAATAAAAATATTATCTTTAATCGTATTTCTAATTACAAATTCATGTCAAAAAATTACAAAATTATTACAATATTTATACAGTTTTGTTGTGGAACAAAAACTAGGTTATCAAATTGCGGTTAGGGTTTGTGTGTATTTAATGCTAAGGGTGGTTGAGCTTCGAGCTTTAATGGCTGTTTCCGTGTATCGAGACTAATCGGTCCTCACAGAGTGCCTACGTATCTCGTATTGAGAATCAAGCCAAAAACGTAGTTCTGAGAATGAGGGGTCAGACCCTTATATAGGCTGAGAAGCCTAAGAATTATGGTAGGAATAGGAGACTTGGTGGGCAAGCCACCGCCTCAAGGAAGGTTCTGGATCTATTCCTTTTAGGAATCAGTTTCCATGTTGAGATATGTATCTTGGAGGCTAAGTCAGGCAAGAGTTATATCCTTGTTTGACTCTTATTTGCTGAGCTGTTTATTACCCCTAATATTAATTACGAAATTAATATTATAATTAGGGTTTGGGCTTATCTAGTGGGCCCCACATTTGGACCATTCTAGGTCTAATTAATGCCACATTAAATGTATTTTTAGGGTTTACTTTTAACCCATATCAAGTTTAATGCGAAAAATTATTTCAGTGATTATACAGGCCCGTGCCTTGCACGGGCTTTTACGCTAGTTAAATGACTTAACAGATAAACAGGAGCTGGCTGTTAATTGTTTTACTCGGTTGCTTGGTGGGCTTGATTTGTTAAGGCCCAATTTACTTAGCAATAGAAATGGGTGAAAGAACAAATCTATCTATCTATTCTATTATATTAAAGCCGAAACATTAAAAGTTTGGTTGGTTGGTACCTATTGATTTTACTAATTTACCCTTACTTAATTATAGATAAAATATTTTTTTTTATATATTTTATCTAACTAAAATTTTTGCTTTACTAATCAATTTCCTTTTTCAGGTTAAACATGTTACCTTTTCTTTTCTTTTTAATAACTAAGCAGTTTCCTTTTTCAGGTAAAATATAATATCTTTTATATTTTATCTAACTAAAAACATATTATAATTAATATTAACTAATTAATTAATTTTTTCATTCAAATTATCTTTTCTCTTTTCTCTAACTAAAATATCTCTTTTTCCAATTATATCACGGGTTACCTTTTAAAAATCTTCTTTTATATTTTATTTAACTAAAATTTTTACTTTACTAATCAATCTACTTTTTCAGGTCAAACATGTTACCTTTTTTTCTAATAACTAAACGGTTTCCTTTTTCAAGTAAAATATAATATCTTTTATATTTTTTCTAATTAAAAAACAAATTATAATTACTGTTAACTAATAAATTAATTTTTTATCTTTTCTCTAACTAAAATGTTTTTTCCCCAATTATATCACTATTTAATAAAATATATTAAAAATCTGTATACATTGTTTATAATAAGTAAACATTAGTATAATCCGTAAACATGAGAACATTAAATTTTATTAAATTAAAATTAAAAAATATTAAAAATAATGATTATATAAAAACATAATTGTAATATTAAATAAATTTTATATAATATAATATAAAAACATGTGCATCACACGGGCATTGAAAGTTTGTCCGTTCGATCTTCAGCACGGTCATCCTAACTATTAAAATAAATAGTAAAATAATATAATTAGTGATAATTAGTCGATTGCCTTTTTTTAATTAAAAGAGGTTTACTTTTAATTGATTGATGATATTACCTTTTATAAACACCTAAGATATCATATCTTCCAATCAATAATATTTCTTTCTAAATAAAACACGTTAACTTTTATTTTAAAATATAATCTTACAATAATTAATATATACCAAAAAAATAATACTATATTGTCTAATCACTAACAAAAGATAATAGACATATATATACAATGAATAATGACCGTTATATTTTTAGTAAAAAATCAGAACCATTAGATCTAATGATTAGATATATTATATGTTTAAATTAATTTACTAAAATTTCAGGGTTCGAATTCTGTCAGACATATTTTTTTTAAAAAAAATTTAATATAAATTTTAAACCAATAATTTTGCAATCATTAATGTATACCGAAAAATATTAAACCATCTTACTGTTAGATTTTTAGTAATTAATAAGAACCGTTATATGTAATTATAAGATATATTTTATGATTAAAGTATTTTACTAACTATTATATAAAAGTCGAAACATTAAAAGTTTGGTTGGTTGGTACCTATTGATTTTACTAATTTACCCTTAATTAATTATAGATAAAATATTTTTTTTATATTTTATCTAACTAAAATTTTTGCTTTACTAATTAATTTCCTTTTTCAGGTTAAACATGTTACCTTTTCTTTTCTTTTTAATAACTAAGCAGTTTCCTTTTTCAAGTAAAATATAATATCTTTTATATTTTATTTAACTAAAAAGCATATTATAATTACTATTAACTAATTAATTAATTTTTTCATTCAAATTATCTTTTCTCTAACTAAAATATCTCTTTTTCCAATTATATCACGGGTTACCTTTTAAAAATCTTCTTTTATATTTTATTTAAATAAAATTTTTACTTTACTAATCAATCTACTTTTTCAGGTTAAACATGTCACCTTTTTTTTTTAAATAACTAAACAGTTTCTTTTTTCAAGTAAAATATAATACCTTTTATATTTTTTCTAATTAAAAAACAAATTATAATTACTGTTAACTAATAAATTAATTTTTTTATCTTTTCTCTTTTCTCTAAATAAAATGTTTTTTTCCCAATTATATCACTATTTAATAAAATATATTAAAAATTTGTATACATTGTTTATAATAAGGAAACATTAGTATAATCCGTAAACATAAGAATATTAAATTATATTAAATTAAATTAAAAAAATATTAAAAATAATGATTATATAAAAACATAATTGTAATATTAAATAAAATTTATATAATATAAAAGCTTGGGAATAACAAGAATAATAAACATATATATTTTAGTAATAATAGTATTGAGAAAAATGGGCCTGAGGTTGTCCTCAGGGATCTCTCCTGAGATTAGAAAAGATTTGTACTATAAAATAAGGGGCCCCGCAGGGGCATTTTTGTAACTATCTATTTTTCTTCAATAATTTACATAAATACCCATCAATTTGTATGAGAATTGTCTTAACCTCAGGGTTTTTACCTAAGGTCAACCTCAGGCACATGAAACCCTAATAGTATTTAATGTATGAGTCTAATTTGTAATAAAATATACTATTGAAAAGTTCATAGCGAGTAATCAGATTTAGATTCTCAGTTCTGAATAAAGTGAATTTAAATTCACAACTGAAAACATTGAATTAGATGACTATTTTAATAGATATTATAAATCTTAGACAATTCATGTTGAAAATGAAGCTCTCAAGAAGAGAGTTGCTAAACTATATTTAGGCTACACCGCTACAAATTGAAAGGTGTTCACGGCTACAAATTTGAACTACTAAAATCCAAAATATCACAATATTCCACATTTTATTTATTATCATTTCACATTTATGCCATCCAATTTTCTATGATTTAACTCTAAAATCCCCCTAAAGTCAAATGCTACGAAAACGTTAGTTAATCTTCACATTTTCCAGAATCGAAACTGTGACATCCAGTTCTAAGTATAAAGAATTTAAATTTATAGCTAAAATCATTGAACTATATGACTAATTGAATGGATATTATAATATTTTGGACACAACCTGTTAGAAAGCGAGAGCACTTGAAAAAAGAGTAAGTTAATCTATATGTAGGTAACATTGTAACAAATTGAAGAATATTCATGATCACAAATAATAAAAAATAAAATTTCACAATAAAGCTAGAATATCCCCATCCTTGCACGGGTAACGAAGCTAGTACTATTATATAAAAGCCGAAACATTAAAAGTTTGGTTGGTCAGTCGGTTGGTGGTACCTGTTGATTTTACTTATTTACCCTTACTCATCATACTAACTAATCAATTTCTTTTTTTAAGTTAAACATATTATCTTTTCTATTTTTCAATAACCGAACAATTTCCTTTTTCAGGTAAAATATAAGGACTTAATGATCCTATAGTTAACTATAGGTAATTACCTATAGTTATACATAGGGATGAATTTCATTATTACAAAAATGTCATCAACGTTTTATACTCAAAATGCATATAACTATAGGTAATTACCTATAGTTGTATAACTTATTTTTGAAAAGTTCTTTTTACGTATAAAAATAGAACAATCCTATTTTTATACAAAAAAAGAAAATATCAAAAATAAATTATGGAACTATCCTTAAAATTCACCTTAAAATGCGTGCCAGAAAGTGACAAAAAAAGTGTTAAGAATTGGGTGGGACGGAGGGAGTATTACCTTTACTATTTTTCAAAAACAAAATAATTTCTTTTATTAGGTAAAATACAATATCTTTTACATTCCTTTTTTAAAAACACTACGAGCAATTTGTTTAATCAAATAACGTCATTATATTATAATTACTATTAACTAATCAATTACACTTTTTAGCCACGTTACCTTTCCTCTTTTCTCTAACTAAAATCTCTATTTTTTTCAATGATATCATGAACGATTACCTTTTTCAGCCTAAACACGTTACCTTTTTATTTTTTCTTACTAAAACCTCTCTTTTTCCAATTATATCACGGGCGTTTCTATTTAATAAAAATATAAAATCTCTCTTTTTCCAATTATATCACGGACGTTTCTATTTAATAAAAATAAAATAATAATATCATAATACTAATTATTAACCGATTACCTTTTCAGCTAAAACGTATCATCTTTTCTATTTTTTCCAAATTAAATTCCTTTCTTTTTCCTAGAAATATCACGGGCAACATTAATATCTCATTTTCTAAAAACACTATGTGCAATTTTATTTAGTGAATAATATAATTAAATTATAATTACTATAAACTATTTAATTACCTTTTTTCACATAAATCATGTTACTTCTTTAATTTTCATGTTACCTTTCTATTTTCTCGCTAAAACGTATCATCTTTTCTATTTTTCCAAATTAAATTCCTTTTTTTTTCTATAAATATCACGGGCAACAAAAATATCTCATTTTCTAAAAACACTATGTGCAATTTTATTTAGTAAAATAATATAATTAAATTATAATTACTATAAACTATTCAATTACCTGTTCCACATAAATCATGTCACTTCTTTAATTTCATGTTACCTTTCTATTTTCTCTAACTAAAATCTCTATTTTTTCAATTATATCACAAACAGTTCTATTTAATACAATAAACTAATAATATTATAATATTAATAATTAACTGATTACCTTTTTCAATTAAAACATATCAATTTTTTATATTTTATAACTAAAATCCACTACGAGCAATTTTGTTTAGTCAAATAACATAATTATATTATAATTACTATTAACTAATCAATTACCCTTTTTAGCCATGTTACCTTTTCTCTTTTCTCTAAATAAAATATCTCTTTTTTTTCAATTATATTATGGATGATTACCATTTAAGCCTAAACACATTACTTTTTTTTTCTTACTAAAACCTATCTTTTCCAATTATATCACATGTATTTCTATTTAATAAATATAAAACAATAAATGTTGTGGAATAAAAACTAGGTTATTAGATTGCGGCTAGGGTTTGATGTATTTAATGCTAGGGTTCGTGAGCTTCGTGCTTTTATGGCTGCTTCTGCGTTCGAGACTAAACGGTCCTCACAGAATGCCTACGTATCTCTGTATTAGAGAATCAAGCCAAGAAAACGTAGTTCTGAGATGAGGGGTCAGACCCTTTATATAGGCTGAGAAGCCCTAAAATCGTAGTAGGGTTTGGTGACTTGGTGGGCAAGTCACCGACTAGAAGAAGGTTCTAGTCTCCTTCCATGTATGAATCAGTTTCCATGTTAGAATATGTATCTTGGAGGCTAAGTCAGGCAAGGATCATATTCTTGTTTGACTCTTATTTGCTGAGCTGTTTTACTACCCTTAATATTAATTACGAAATTAATATTATAATTAGGGTTCGGGCCCATATGGTGGGCCCCACGTTTGGACCATTCTAGGTTTAATTAATGCCACATTAAATGTGTCTTTAGGGCTTACTTTTAGCCCATATCATTTGCCCCCCAACTTCTAGGAAAACTGATCAGGTTTTCCTTGAAGTTATAACGGCCTTACTCGACACTTGGGTCAGGGTTTATTGCTCTTACGTGAGTATTTTCAACAATATCATCTTGATGTAAAGCGTGGAGCGACCGACGCATTTACGACGATGTTGAACGACACTAATCAGTGTTAAACGGCACTACACAGCGCTAATTAGCTTCAAACAACGTTTAAACAATGTTAGACGATGTTAGATGGCATAAATCGACACTAATCTGTGCTAATCTGCACTAATCTGTGCTTAATTGGCACTAATCTCGACTTCTTCTTATCACTAACAATCATCCGAGATTCGCTGAAAAAGTCGAGATTTAGGTTTACAAAGTTCACTGAAAAAGTAGGGATCCAGGACCAAGAACTGAACCTGGACCGGGGGGATCCAGGTTCAGAAGCTGGTCGGCTGGACCCCCTGAAAATGACCTGGTCGGCCGGGACCTGGTCGGCCAGGAGCTGGTCGGCTGGCCCTCCTGAAAATGACCTGGTCGGCCGGGACCTGGTCGGCCAGAAGCTGGTCGGCTGGCCCTCCTCCAGGGGAGCTGGTCGGCCGGGACCTAGTCCTCCGGGACCTGGTCGGCTGAAATTCCTCTTCCAGGGCTAACTAGTCAGTAGTTGGCCTAAAAACTTGAACCTAGACTCCTTCTTGATTTTAAAAGAGAGTGTGGATCTAGGATCAGAAACCATCCATGGTCCTAAGGATCCAGAATCTTGATCTTGATTATGAATCGTCAGTTTGGTCATTTGTGACTTCATGGCTAACCTTGGCCTTCATGACTCATCTTGGCCTTCATGGCTAACCTTGGCCTTTCTTTAACATTGATAATCATCCGAGATTCGCTAAAAAAGTCGAGAACCACGTCCGAAATCATTTGCTGAAAAAGTTGGGATCCAGGACCAAGAACTGAACCTGGACCGGGGGGATCCAGGTTCAGAAGCTGGTCGGCTGAACCCCTTTAAAATGACTTGGTCGGCCGGGACCTGGTCGGCTGAGCCTCCTTAAAATAGGCTGGTCGGCCGGGACCTGGTCTTCCGGGACCTGGTCGGCTGAGCCTCCTTAAAATAGGCTGGTCGGCCGGGACCTGGTCTTCCGGGACCTGGTCGGCTGAGGCCCCTAGTGCGTCACGGTCGATTGCTTCTCGGCTAGCTAGTTAACCCGGACGTGAAAATCATTCATGATCTTGAGGATCAAAAACCTTGATATGAATCTTAAACCATCATTTTGGCCATTCGTGACTTCCGACGATATTATTCAAACATCAGTTATTTCTTCTTTGGCATATTTGAATTTTAACGATCCTTTCTGTATAAAACGAGTAATTTCTGTCCTTTTTTTCGTATTTAAACGATAGATGACCTGTAAATGCGAACAAAGCTGAACTTCAACTTATCATAGCAGGTCATACTTCTTTTATAAAAGAAGTGAGATAGCTTTCATTTAATTCACTTCTTCACTTCTGAGCTTTCAAATTCTTAAACTCTCTAGTTTTCAAGTAGCAAGATCTAGTTCCAGCTTTGTGATCAAGATGTCAGAAGGTGACCGCCCAGTTGCTCCCCCTGTCTCTATGATGGAGGCTATGGCAAAGAGGAGTAGAATGAGGACAGCTAAAGGTAAAGAAGATATTAAACCTTCTTCATACATTGAGCATAAATTTGAATCTTTGCTAGATCTTCTTAATATTATGAGGGACACTTTCCCAAACTGTGCTAGTCTAGACTCTTTTAGAAGCCCCAGCAAATTGAAAGAAAAAGACATCCAGGAAATAAAGGACTCATATCACTTTCCGAGTGCTATCAAAGTTCGTCTTCCAAAACCATCAGACAGAACCTGTAATTGGCATCCCGAGAGACTTTGTGTCTACTGGGGTGCCCTTGATGCTGGGTTCAGATTCCCCGTTGATAACTTCATCATTAGATTGCTGGCAGAGTATCAAATCCATCCCTGTCAGCTGTACCCCAATTCTTGGAGATATATCTCTATATTTTTAATAAGATGTCGTCAATTGGGGATTCACCCGACTACCACATTATTTCGAAGTATCTTCGTGGCTAGCAACTCTACCGATCAAAAGAAAGGATGGGTCAGTCTCAAGCACAGGGCCAAAATTCCACATATGGTGAACCCTTATTCTTTACCAGATTCCCAACATTCCTGGGAGAGAGAGTTTGCAGTTCTTGAATGGAAAGGCGGTGATTGGGGTAACTTCTTCGTAAAGAGATTCGGAATTGTAAAAGATAGCAAACACTTCGTTTGCGACCTTGATTATTCAGAGTTGCAGGATCGAGATTGGCTTCTTGCCGATGATGGCTGTACCCATTATAAAACTTTTCTGAACGAAAAGAACCTTATTGAAGCTGGCCTTAGCTTTCTTTCCGTTGAGGGTAATTTTCTTACTTGAGCTTCTTATGAACTCTGTTTGTTCTTATACCGATGTTTTTCTCTTTGTATTTCAGCTGCTGAAGAGATTGACAGCCGCCCTCAGAACCAGCCGGTTGTGAATAAAAGAATGAAGAAAAAGGCGGAGGAACTACTGAATCCCGCCAAGCCTCGTATTCCCAACTTCTTGGAAGGTTGCTCTCAAGGCGGGAAGAGATCCCGTAATGCTGATGGAAGTATAAGAACTCCTTTCATGCCCTCCTGGGGTATATGCGAACAGGACTCAATTGCTGGGAGTCCCGACCTAGCCCTGGACTGGTCCAAGCTTTCGATTACTCCTCCTGATAGACTGTCCTTACTCGCTGGAGATAAAATGAATGAGAATCAACTTCTGGGCTCCCAAGCCATGTACCAAGTAAGATGTTTTTCCTACCAATTCTGGTATATGATTTAGCCTTTACACATTCTTTACACTTTGTCAACTTTGACTGCAGGCTAATGCCTACTTCCAATCTGTTTGTACCCAAGGCCTGGCTTTCAGGGATGAGAATATATCCTTGAAGACTGACTCAGCAAGGTTCAAAGAAGAGATTGACGACCTGCATTCTCAAGTTGCCCATGCTGAAGCGGATGCTTTATCCTCCCGCAAGCAACTTGCCTCCTTGGCTCAGAAGAAAATGAACGATGCTAACAAAATGATCAAGGCCTACCATAAGTCCGAGGAATTCCTGAGTTTCATAGATCAACATGACGATGAGGTGCGCCCTTACAACATGTCTGTGGGTTGGGACAAGGCAATCAATGCTGTGAGTATCAAGCATCCCTCAGTGGTTACTTCCTCTGATTTTCCTTGCCCTTTCTGGACTGAGAGTGGCGAGAACCGTGCAACTCTTGCTTCTGGATCGGGAACCAAGATTGTTCCTCAGGCATCAGGTTCAGGTTCTAAAGGTAGCCATAGATCGTCGGGACCTCAGAGGCGTCCCCCAGCTGTTAGTCAAAATTCAAGTTCTTCGGGGTCCCGTGGAAAGAAGCCCCCGCCTGCCAGGAAAGTTGGAGTTGTTCGACAACCAATCCCAGGCAAGAGGGTGATCCGTAACGAAGACAGTTCGACCACATCCTCCGGAGAGGAGGAAACCGAAGATGTGGAGACTATTGCTCAACCAATGGCAGTTGTCGATCAAGTCGAGGAAGAAACTTCAGGTGAAGAGTCCGGCGAGGAAGAGGATTCAGGTGAGGAGGAGTCGGGCGAGGAGAGCAGCGAGGAAGAATCCCCAGCCAAGTAGAATGGATTCCCCTATGGCCTTGTACGGCCCTTATCTAGCCGTTTGTGGCTTTATTTCATCAGCTTTCAATTAATGTCCTTCGGGACTTAACTTTTATTCGTGCGTTGTAGCTTGACTTAAACCATGGCCCTTCGGGGCGTTTTATTTATGCATCTGTTTCCTTTATTCACATGCCTATTTACTTTCAGTACTTGATCTTTCCAGACTTACACTCAACAGGTGCTTGGTACAAAACATAGAATCATAGAAAGGAAAACAGATTTGCATTAATAACCTGAAAGAGGGTTCAACCCTTACATAGATACTATGGTCCTACTCGGGGTACTAGTCCCTGAAATGGTTTCATCGAACCTTATTTCTATTTCTATCAGTAAATAGCTAAAAGCCAAATCCTTACAAGGAAGGCTTATACATAATAAATCTTCAAGTTCAGAGCATGCCAAGTTCGGGGCACTTCATTCCCATCCAATGTCTCCAACTTGTATGATCCTCGTCCTAGCGTCTTCCTGACTCGGTACGGTCCTTCCCAGTTGGGGGCTAATTTCCCTTTCTGGCCAACTCCAGAAGCCTCGATCTTCCTGAGAACCAAGTCACCTTGCTGAAAGAACCTCTCCTTAACCCTGTGGTTGTAATAGAAAGACGCTTTCTTTTGATGCTCCGCATTTCTGGCGTTTGCCTCGTCCCTGACCTCATCAATCAGATCTAGAGCGAGCCTCATGCCTTCTTCATTAGTCTCAGGTTCATATGCCTCAACTCGAGGTGATGCCTGCATGATTTCCAGCGGCACAACTGCCTCAGCCCCATAAGCTAGCAGAAACGGGGTTGCTCCTGTAGTCACCTTACAAGTAGTGCGATAGGCCCAGAGTATAGGCAGCAACTCATCCACCCAGGTGTTCCTTGAGCGTTCGACCCTTTTCTTTAATCCATCCAGGATGATTCGATTGGCCACCTCGGCCTACCCATTAGCTTGCGGATGTGCTACTGAGGTAAAACGAAGCTCAATAGCATTTTCCTCACAATACTTCTTGAATTCCTCATTGTTAAACTGTGTCCCATTATCTGTCACCAGAATTCGTGGGATTCCATACCTACAAATTATGTTCTCCCAAAAGAACTGGGAAACTTGCTTAGTGGTTATCTTGGCTAAAGGCTTAGCCTCAATCCATTTAGTGAAGTAATCAATGGCGACAATCAGAAACTTCCTTTGTGCTGAAGCCATAGGGAAAGGACCAAGGATGTCCATTCCCCACATTGCAAACGGGATGGGTGAGCTGATTGAGGTTAATCTCTCAGGCGGCTGCCTTACAACAGGAGCGTGTTTTTGACATCTGTCACACTTCTTGACATAATCCTGGGCATCTGCCAACATCTCTGGCCAATAGAATAGCAGACGGGTAATCTTGTGAGCTAGGGCTCTGCCCCCCAAGTGCTGCCCACAGATCCCTTCATGAACTTCCTCCAATGCCTCTCTTGCCTCTTGGGGCCTTAGGCACTTCAAGTACGGGATGACAAACGATCTCTTGTATAAGATGCCTTCAATCAAGGCATATCTCAATGCTCTCACCGACAATTTTCGTGCCTCCAAGGCATTGTCAGGGAGCCATCCAGTTTCTAGATGAGCTTTAATAGGATCTATCCAACAGCTTCCAATATCGATAGGTGCTACCAACTTTGAGTTGACGGTCGGGGCCTTCAAGACCTGGAAGTAAACACTACCTGCGTAATTCTCTATCTCAGAAGAAGCGAACTTAGAGAGGGCATCGGCCTTAATGTTCTCTTCCCGAGGAATGTGCTCCACATAGCACTCCTCAAACTGAGTCATAGCAGCTTTCACGACTCTGAGGTATTTTGCCATAGTTTCATCCTTGGCCTCAAACTCGCCATTCACTTGCGAGACTACCAGTCTTGAATCTCCATATACTTTGAGGTTCTTAACCCTCATGACTCTGGCCAATCCCAATCCAGCTATCAATGCTTCATACTCAGCTTCATTGTTGGTTGTTGGAAAGTCCAACTTCAAAGCGTATTCAACTGTGAACCCATCGGGGCTTTGCAAGACCAAACCTGCACCACTAGATTTTGTTTTTGATGCTCCATCAAAATAGAGCACCCAATATTCTTTCTGGTCAGCTATACGTTCTTCATCTTTATCTTCGTTCTCAGGGGTGGTTGTCATCTCCTGCCCCCCGACTTCTTGGTTGTCAATAGTGCATTCAACCACGAAGTCAGCCAATGCCTGAGCCTTGATGGCTGTCCGAGGCTTATACTTGATGTCAAATTCTCCAAGTTCTATGGCCCATTTGATCAATCTTCCACTTGCTTTCGGACTGTGCAATATGCTTCTCAACTGTTGGTTTGTCAAGACTTCGATTTTATGAGCCTGAAAGTACGGTCTCAATTTCCTGGAGGCAGTAATCAATGCCAGTGCGAACTTCTCAATGGGAGAGTAATTCAATTCCGCCCCATGTAGCACCTTACTCACATAGTAGATGGGTTTCTGAACCTTCTTTTCTTCTTTGACAAGAACAGCACTCAATGCTTGTTCGGATACCGCCAGGTATAGGTAAAGAATCTCTCCAGGAGTAGGTTTGTCCAACAACGGGGCTTCAGCCATGTATTTCTTCAACTGTTCAAAGGCCTCTTGGCTCTCTGTGGTCCACTCAAAATTTTTCACCTTCTTTAATGCCTGAAAGAAAGGCAAGCATTTGTCACCAGACTTGGAGATGAATCTCCCTAGGGCCGCAACTCGGCCAGTTAATTTCTGTACATCTCGTACTGAGCGGGGTGACTCCATATCCAGAATAGCCTTAATCTTGTCCGGGTTGGCCTCTATGCCTCTCTTGGAAACCATCAGCCCCAAAAATTTTCCCGAACCAACACCAAAAGCACACTTGGCTGGATTTAGCATCATTTTATGGTGCCTTAGCACTTCAAACGCCTCTCTGAGGTGCCTTATGTGATCTGCCCTGAGTAGGCTCTTGACTAACATGTCATCGACATAGACCTCCATGGTTTTCCCAATTAAATGGGCAAATATCTTATTCACCAATCGTTGGTAAGTAGCCCCTGCAGTTTTTAACCCAAAAGCCATAACGAGATAGCAGAAAACACCAAAGTCAGTTATGAAAGATACCTTAGGAATATCGTCCTTGTGCATCTTAATCTGATTGTATCCGCTGAAACCATCCATGAAGCTCAACATTTCATGCCCAGCGGTGGCATCTATCAACATATCAATTCTAGGCAGAGGAAAACAATCTTTTGGGCATGCATCATTCAGATCAGTGAAGTCTATACACATCCTCCACTTTCCATTTGCCTTTTTGACCATCACAGGGTTAGCTAACCATTCGGGGAATTGAATTTCTTCAATAAATCCAGCTTCCAACAATTTATCAACTTCTTGTTTAATGGCCTCTTGCCTTTCAGGAGCGAAATTCCTCTTTTTCTGCTTTATTTTCTTCCGTTCAGGATCGACGTTCAACCTATGGGTTATAAGTTGGGGGTCAATCCCTGGCATGTCCGCTGCTGTCCAAGCAAACACATCGTTGTTCTCTTGCAAGAACGCTGTCAATTCGCCCTTCAGGGGTTCCTTCAGAGATGCTCCTATGTATGTAACCTTGTCTGGATCGCCTAACTCTAGAGGGATAGGTATTAAATCCTCTGCTGGCTTTCCTCGCTGTTCATCATCACTACGGACATCCATGTCTTCAATCGGGAGTACCTGCCCCCGACTCCATCAGCTCTTAGAGCGGATACATAACAACTTCTTGCCATCTTCTGGTCGCCTTTTTGTTCTCCGACCCCGTTTCGGGTTGGAAACTTAATCTTCATGTGATATGTTGAGGCAACAGCCTTAAACGCATGAAGTCCAGTCCTTCCCAGGATTGCGTTATAAGTCGAGGCTGCCTTAATTACCAGAAAATTTAGCATTTGAGTAGCTTCCTTAGGTTCCTGCCCGATTGTCATGGGTAACTGGATAGTACCCTCGACCTTGGACTCAACCCCATTGAATCCATAAATGGGCATGTTAGTCGGAGTCAGCTGAGAATCGGTATATCCCATCTTCACAAAAGCATCATGAAACAGAATGTCAACAGAAGCTCCATTGTCTATCAAGACTCGTTTTACTTCCGAGTTCCCAATCACAGGGGTTATAACTAATGGGTCATCATGGGGGAATTTCACCCCTTCCAGATCAGAGTCATCAAAACCAATCACGATTTCTGTTCTAGCACGCTTCGGGGCCTTTCCCACAATATGCATCACTTCCCTTGCATATGCCTTTCGAGAATTGCGGGTTGTACCGGCCGCTGTCGGGCCTCCCCAGATCATGTTGATAACTGGCCCTCGGGGCTGCGTGTTACGGTCACGATCGTTATCCCTTCTGTCATTGTTTCTCCTGTTGTAATCCCCTCTTTGGGTTCCATGATCTCCACCCTTTGTGAAATTACTCAGCTTTCCTTTACGGATCAAGAATTCAATCTCGTCCTTCAACTGTCTGCAATCATCCGTGTCATGTCCCACGTCTCGGTGGAACCTACAGTATTGATCCTTGTTTCTCTTTGCGGGGTCTCCCCTGAGTGGCTTCGGCCATCGGAAGTCCTTATCCTTCTCAATTTCCAGCAAGATTTGACTTCTAGGGGCATTCAACCTTGCATAGTCAGAGAACCTTGGTCCCAAGTTCTTTTTTGGTGGCGAATCAGAGTCTTTGCTAGTTCGGGGATACTTGTCCCTAGCATCGTACTCCTGCCCTTGCTTGCGCTTTTTTGTATCATTGTTTCCCTGACCATTGCCTAATGTGACTTCCTTCTTCGTGCTATCCTCGGCCTTGATGTACTTATCAGCCCTTCGTTGGAGATCAGCCATATTCTCCGGGGGATGCTTTGCCAATGATCTCTTAAAGTATAGGTCAGTGGTACCATGCTCCAAGGCTACCATTGCAACCTTATTGTCCAGATCAGTGATGTTCAGAGTCTCCTTGGTGAACCTCTTAAGATAGTCTCTCAGACTTTCGTTCTTCCCTTGTACCACATACATAAGAGATGCAGAGCTTTTCTCATGCGTTCTTCCGCTGATAAACTGACTAATAAAAGCTGCACTCAACTCCTTAAAGGAACCAATCGAGTTTGCAGGAAGCCGACTATACCATCTTTGAGCCATGCCTGACAAAGTTTGAGGGAAAGCCCTACACTTCAAAGCGTCGCTTGCAGGCTGCAACAGCAGTGCGTTTGAGAACGTTCTAACGTGATTTGCAGGATCACCCATTCCATCATAAGCTTTGATTATTGGCATCTTAAACTTCTTTGAGATACGAGCATTCATCACGTCCTTAGTAAACGGAGGTGTGGGATCATCAGGATCCCCAAGCGGCATCAGATCCTTGGGGTTGCTCTTAGGGGTTTCCACCCTTGTAGTTCTTTCAGTTGGGACGGTAGCCCTTCTTTGCCTTCTTGGAGGCCTCTCCAGATCTATAAAGGGAATCGGTCCTGACGTGGGGGGTGGCAAAGTTTGATTTAATCTGGCTTGCTCCCTGGCCATATCTTCTTTTAATTTTAGGATCTCGGCTTCATAAGCCTTAATCTTCTCAGCAACTGTTGAAGGGAGTCCATCATGGATAGTTCGAGTTCTCCCCATAGGCTCTTTACTTGCACGTCGCCTCCTCGGAGCTTCATCACGCTCGTAATCATCGCCAGAAGATGATTCATCTGAATAAGGACCAGAAAAATCGCGATAATCTCGATCTCGAATATACAGGACATGTCCACTCGGTCCAGCTCCGTAATTGGGCATCCCATACATTGGATTGGTGCTTATGGGGAGATCCGTAGTGTGGATCTGAACCCCTCGTGCAGGGTTGTTAGGGTCTACAATCAGGGAAGAAATCCCAACCCGAGGGGGGTTAGTCCCTGGAACTGTGTGGACAATCGGAGGTAGCGTACTCTCAACATGGGTAGTCGTCCCTAGGGGTTGAGAAACTTGATACGGAACGATAGTCCCGGATGTCGGAGGTACTTGCTCAGATGTCGGAAGTACTTGTTCAGTAAGGGGCGGAGCAGAGCTAAGAGGTAGAGCCTCGGTAGCAATTGGCTCTGTAGTGCTTGGTGCAGTTCTTCGTGTTTGAACCATGGTTGATGTCTTCTTCCCACAGACGGCGCCAAATGTTGTGGAATAAAAACTAGGTTATTAGATTGCGGCTAGGGTTTGATGTATTTAATGCTAGGGTTCGTGAGCTTCGTGCTTTTATGGCTGCTTCTGCGTTCGAGACTAAACGGTCCTCACAGAATGCCTACGTATCTCTGTATTAGAGAATCAAGCCAAGAAAACGTAGTTCTGAGATGAGGGGTCAGACCCTTTATATAGGCTGAGAAGCCCTAAAATCGTAGTAGGGTTTGGTGACTTGGTGGGCAAGTCACCGACTAGAAGAAGGTTCTAGTCTCCTTCCATGTATGAATCAGTTTCCATGTTAGAATATGTATCTTGGAGGCTAAGTCAGGCAAGGATCATATTCTTGTTTGACTCTTATTTGCTGAGCTGTTTTACTACCCTTAATATTAATTACGAAATTAATATTATAATTAGGGTTCGGGCCCATATGGTGGGCCCCACGTTTGGACCATTCTAGGTTTAATTAATGCCACATTAAATGTGTCTTTAGGGCTTACTTTTAGCCCATATCAAATATTATAATACTAATTATTAATATTTTATCTTTTCAGCTAAAACGTATCATCATTTATATTTTTTCCATATTAAATTCCTTTTTTTTCTAGAAATATCACGGGCAACATTATTATCTCATTTTCCAAAAATACTATGAGCAATTTTATTTAGTAAAATAACATAATTAAATTATAATTACTATAAACTATTCAATTACCTTTTTTCACATAAATCATGTTACTTTTTTAATTTTCATTTTAAATTTCTACTTTTTCTAACTAAAATCTTTATTTTCTCAATTATATCAAAAGCGGTTCTATTTAATACAATAAACTAATAATATTATAATATTAATTATTAACTGATTACCTCTTTCAACTAAAATGCATCATTTTTTTATATTTTCTAACTAAAGTCACTCTTTTAATGGAAATATCACGGACAATATTAATTTCTCCTTTTCTAAAAATATTACGAGTAATTGTATCAATATATTCTTAATGTCTGCTAGTATTACATTTTAAAAATTACTATTTTTACCCTTCATTTTTTTAATCTTCTTTATTTCTTTCATGCCTTTTTTTGTCATTACACAGGAAAATTACAGCTTTTATCCTTTATGTTTTTAATCTTCTTTATTTCTTTGATGTCCCTTTTTGTCATTACACAATATTTGGAGCGACCCAATTTTGATTGGATCGACCCAAATCTCCTTTATTAATCAATTTCCTTTTTCAGGTTAAACATATTATCTTTTCTATTTTTCAATAACTAAATAATTTACTTCTTTGGTAAAATACAATATCTTTTACATTTTATCTAACTAAAATTTCTCCATTTTTAAAAACTACGATCAATTTTGTATAATAAAATAACATAATTATATTATAATTAGTATTAAATAATTAATTACCTTTTTGAGCCAAAATACGTTACCTTTTCTCTTTTCTCTAACTAAAATCTCTCTTTTTCCAATTGTATCATGGACGGTTACCTTTTTCAAACACGTTACTTTTTTTCCCTTCTCTTACGAAAATCTCTCTTTTTCCAATTATATCACGGGCGATTCTATTTAATAAAAAAATAATAATAATATTATAGTACTAATAATTAACTGATTACCTTTTCAACTAAAACGTATCATCTTTTATATTTTTTCTAATTAAATTCCCTTTTTTTCTAGAAATTTCAGGGGCAACATTAATTTCTCATTTTCTAAAAACTATGAGCAATTTTATTTAGTAAAATAACAGAATTAAATTATAATTACTATAAACTAATCAATTACCTTTTTCACATAAATTATGTCATTTTTTTAATTTTCACGTTACCTTTCTATTTTTTAAAACTAAAATCTCTCTTTTTCTGATTTTATCACGGGCGGTTCTGTTTAATACAATAAACTAATAATATTATAATATTCATAATTAACCGATTGCATTTTTTATCTAAAACGTATCAATTTCTATTTAATGAAATAAAATAATAATTATATAAAAACTAATAATTAGCCGATTACCCTTTTCAAGTAAAACCTATAATTTTTTCTATATTTTCTAACTAAAATCCCTCATTTTCTAGAAATATCACGGATAACATTTATATAATTATTATCAAATCTCATATAAAAATTTAAGCCTCCCAACTTTATATTTTAAAAAAAATTAACTTAAATTAATGAAAAATTCATATAATATTAAAAAATCCGTGCATCGCACGGGTTTTAAGCTTGTATAATAAAAATTCGTATACAACGAATAATATTCGTTAGATTTTTAGTTAAAAATTAGAACTGTTATATACTTATATAAAGGAGAAACGAGTGGAGGTAAAGTGGCGCCGGTCAAATAGCTCGGTTCTATTTTGTTAAATTCCTCAAATTTTTTAATTAATAATTCCAATGATTTAAAAAAATCTCAATTCCATTTTAAAACTTTACTAATAGAGGAAACTAAATATATAATTTCATTATTTTTTTACCTATAAAATCTTTACTAATGAAGTGTCATTATTTTTTACCTATAAAATCTTTACTAATGAAGTAAAGTAAATATCTAAATTGCATTTTAAATTTTTACTAATCGAGGAAACTAAATATACAATTTCAATATCCTTACCTTTAAAATTGCATTTTAAAACATTGAAAGTTTGGTCGGTCGGTACCTATTGTTTTTACTTAATTACCCTTACTTAATTATAAATAAAATTTCTCCTAATAACTAATCAATTTATGTTTTCAAGTAAAACATATTAAAATAATCAATTTCCTTCTAAAATAAGTTACATTTTCTATTTTTTTTTAGCTAAAATCTCTTTTTTCCAATTAAATGACGCCTTTACTAAATTATAAATAAACAATTCCCCAATAACTAATCAATTTTTTTTAAAAAAATGTTACCTTTTCTATTTCCTTTAGCTAAAATCTATAGTTTTCCAATTATATGGCGCCGGTCGGTTGGTTGGTTGGTCGGTACCTATTGTTTTTACTTAATTACCCTTACTTAAATATAAATAAAATTTCTCCTAATAACTAATCAATTTCTGTTTTCAAGTAAAACATATTAAAATAATCAATTTCTCTAAATTGCATTTTAAATTTTTGCTAATCGAGAAAACTAAATATACAACTCAATTGCATTTTAAATTTTATTAATATTGGAAATTAAATATCACTAAAAAAATATAATAAAAATTTGTATACAACGAATAATATCCGTTAAATTTTTAGTTAAAAATTTGAACTATTATATTATATAAATATATAAAGGAGATCCGAGGGGATTTAAACCTCTACTATTATCCTTCATTTTTTTTATTAATAATATAATTAATGATAATTAGCTGATTGCCTTTTTCAATTAAAAGATGTTTATTATAATTGATATGATATTACCTTTTATAAATACCTAAAATATCATATCTTCCAATCAATAATTTTTTTTCTCTAATCAGCATTTGGAGCGATCCAATTGGATCAACCCAAATCTAAACCTCTACTATTATCCGTTAGAATTTTATTTAAAATTAGAACTGTTAGATCTAATGATTAAATATGTTACATGATTAAATTTTTTACTAAAATTTCTAGGTTCGAATTCTGTCAACGATACTATTATCCTTCATTTTCTTAATCTTCTTTATTTCTTTGATGCCCCTTTTTACCATTACACAGCATTTGGAGCGACCCAAATTAGATTGGATCGACCCAAATCTAAACATATACTATTTTTTGTCATTACACAACATTTGGAGTAACCCAATTGGATCGACCCAAATCTAAACCTCTACTATAGTATTATCCTTTATTTTATTTTTTATCTTTCTTTATTTCTTTGATTCTCTGTTTTGTCATTACTCAAATCTATCTCTGTCATTTTTCACCTTCAAGTCCATGCCGCTCAAATCTTCACACTGCTGGATTTTGATGCATGTTTGCACTTTTCAGATTTGAAAGCTGGGTTTTTCACCAAATTAACATCTCAACCCCCTGAAGTAGGGTTAAGGTATGTGTACTAGACCTCTGTACGGGTCATATATGTTTGGTTCAAGTTTTCAGTTTGGCCATAAGAGTTAAGTTTTTATTGATTTCACAATATTAAAAATTAGACAGGATAATATTTTTTTGGTTTTGATTTTGGTTTAGAATTTAAGAATTAAAGTTTTAATGAATTACCCGATGTTATAATAATATAGAGGACACCAGAAAGGTACCTTTAAAATATTTGATTGGCCTTTCAATTTTTTATTTTACATGTCGTAATAACAAAGGTAGTTGGAAAGATTACCAGTTAATAACATTGACAAAGTACGAACCATGTTATTTGTAAATAATCTTGGGACTCAGTTTGATACTTATAGACGTTATTTTGTTTTCAAGCAAGTTTATGTTCTTTATGAATTTGTTCAACTTAATGTTCATGGGGTAGACATGCTACGTACCAGAAGGTCTTATGGAATAGCATACATTTTATCGGATGTCTCCGAAGGGACTATGGAATAGCATACTTATGTTTTATCTAACTAAAATTTCCATCATACTAACTAATTAATTTCTCTTTTCAGGTTAAACATATTATCTTTTCTATTTTTCAAAAACTAAATAATTTTCTTTTTCAGGTAAAATACAAATTTTTTATATTTTTCTAACTAAAATTTCTTCTTTATTAATCAATTTCCTTTTTCAGGTTAAACATATTACCTTTTCTATTTTTCAATAACTAAATAATTTCCTTCTTAGGTAAAATACAATATCTTTTACATTTATCTAACTAAAATTTCTCTTTTTTTAAAAACTACAGCGAGAGCCATGGTGAAAGACCTTAATTTGAACATAAACAATAAATCTACTAGAATATTTATCTGATATTTTGGCTTGCTTATTTAATTGTATAATTTACTTATTTTTAATAAAAGAATCTATATTAATAATATATATACACTGTTTTTTCATACATGAATTTACTAATACAGTTTAATGGTCACGCTCTGGTGAGAATGAGAACAGTGAGAACACACATATTCAGTACATTTCAAGCTATTTTAAAGGGCCCCGCTAGGGGCATCTTCACCAAAAAAAGTCATATAATTCTACCCTCTATCCATTCATAAAAAAATTAACAAAAAAAAAATTAAAATGAGAACAGTGAGAACACACATATTCGCTACATTTCAAACTATTTTAAAGGGCCCCGCTAGGGGCATCTTCACACAAAAGTCTTATAATTCTACCCTCTATCCATTCATAAAAAAATTTAACAAAAAAAATTAAAAATTGCTTGAAATGTGATCTCATTGTTCTCCAACATTTACACATTATATTAACTATGAGGTCTCATAGTTAATATAACATGTTCTTGATATTATATGAGGTTTAATGTTTTGGAGCCATTTAATGTTTTGGCTTTAATATAATTTACTATATTCATATAATTTTATATTATTATAAAATAATATAAAATTATAATATTAATTATTATAATTATAATAATTCCCATTTTAGTTATTTTATTATTATATTAAAAATATAATTATAACATAAAAATACGCCCAAAACATAATTATTAATATTAATTATAAGATTTAATTAATATTAATAATTATTATTATGTTAATATATTTATTATAAAATATTAATATTTAATATTTAATTATAATTTATAATTATAATAGGTTTTAATAATATCATTAAAATAATATAGTATTATATTATATAATAATATAATATAATAGTATTATATTATATTTTATATAATATAATACTATTATATTATTAATATTATAGCTAAATATTAAATAATATTTAGTAGTTATAAGGGCTTTGTATAAGTAAATTTTTTTTATATAATACTTATTATCATTTTGCTATTAATATAAATTAATATTTATATTAATAGCAAAATGCTAGCATTTTGCCCGTACTTCGTACACGGCATCTTATTTAATTCAAAATGATTATACCAAAAATTTAATAAATTTGATTGATTTCTTAAAACATCTTATTTAATTTAAATTGACAGTACCAAAAATTTAACAAATTAATTTGATTGATTTCTTAAAAAGATATTGTATGCAATTATATACTCCCTCCGTCCCATTGAGTAGTTTACATTTGCAGACCAGTATTCTATTTTTATACAAAAGAAAAAAGAAAATATCAAAAATAAGTTATAGAACTATCCTCAAAATGCACATTAAAATACGTGTCAGATACGCAGTTTTTTATGTAAAAAAATGGATGGGACAGAGGTAGTAAATAATCAATTCTTAGAAAGATATTATATACAGTTATATAAGTATTTAATAAAATAATGATATGCTAAAAGTTATATAAAAAAGTAGCATACAATTCTGTTTTAACAATGTTGAAAATTTATTTAATCCATCAAAATCTGCAATATAAGTAATAAATATTTTTACAAATATTGTTCTCTAATTAAAAACAATAACAAATTGTCTTCATTATTCAAATGCGGAAATGATAATCCCTTCACCCCCAATGGCTCCAAAACATTAAACCTCATATAATATCAAGAACATAATGTAAATGTTGGAGAACAATGAGACCACATTTCAAGCAATTTTAAATTTTTTTTGTTAATTTTTTTTATGAATGGATAGAGGGTAGAATTATAAGACTTTTGTGTGAAGATGCCCCTAGTGGGACCTTTTAAAATAGCTTGAAATGTAGCGAATATGTGTGTTCTCACTGTTCTCATTTTAATTTTTTTTGTTAATTTTTTTTTATGAATGGATAGAGGGTAGAATTATAAGACTTATTTTGTGAAGATGCCCCTAGCGGGGCCCTTTAAAATAGCTTGAAATGTAGTGAATATGTGTGTTCTCACTGTTCTCATTCTCACCAGAGCGTGACCATTAAACTGCATTAGTAAATTCATGTATGAAAATACAATGTATATATATTATTAATATAGATTCTTTTATTAAAAATAAGTAAATTATACAATTAAATAAGCAAGCCAAAATATCAGATAAATATTCTAGTAGATTTATAGTTTATGTTCAAATTAAGGTCTTTCACCATGGCTCTCGCTTTCTGAAATTGTTGAATTTTTATTTTATTGACTTTATTATATTAAAAGTATGTTCTTATTGAAACGAATATAATAATTTGAATTTGAATATATTTTTAAACTACTTATTTTGATGGGTTGTTAATTTTTTTCTGATCAACTTAGAGGGGTGACCAAAAATAAAATTAATGGGAATACATAAACCCATTACCAACGTTATGATAAATAATACCTATAAAATGGAAGTTGCTTATGTGGTTCAAGCTTGTTAATTACTTCAATACTTCATTAGCTTGATCATCATGTGGACCATCTTTCTTTTTATCACTTACGTTGCTGCTATGTAGTCTATCTGTAACTAACATCTTTCTTTTTATCACTTATGTTGTTGCTATGTAGTCTATCTATAACTAAACATCTCTCTCTGCTTATAATCTATATTTATAAATGCAAACTTTTTTTTTGTATTGTATTTTGTTTTCAATATTTAAAATTATGTAGCTGGAGCCGGAGGAGAAGAGAAAGGCTGGAGGTGCAATTGTAGTACTACAACATTACTGAAAATAAGTACAATATCATAATACAATTTTTTGTTCCAATCTAAATTGGGTCGCTCCAAATGCTGTGTAATGACAGAACGGGGCATTAAAGAAATATAGAAGATTAAAAAAATGAAGGATAATATTGTTTACCGAAAACACATGTCTCCGCAAGAAGCTCACTTATTCACTTTTATCTTCAAATAATGTATGATTACAAATTATAACAATCACATTTTCCACTACCTATTCACTCTAAAAAAGCCAACTAAACTGAAAAAGGGAACAGTTAGTGCTTTTATATTTTAATATGGAGCTCAAGTGAAAGTGCTAAATATGAGATCATATATGAAGTGAAATTGAACGCGAGTAAAGAAGATATTTAGAGCATAAATAAGAGTAATGTTGCCTGACCCAGAGGGTGAGGCTTGTGACGTGGGTCTGAACTTCTAAGTATGATATTCCATAGTCCCTTCGGAGACATCCGATAAAAAAGTATGTTATTCCATAAGGCCTTCTGGTACGTAGCATGTCTACCCCATGTTCCAACTACCTTTGTTATTATGACATGTAAAATCGAAAATTGAAAGGCCAAGCAAATATTTTAAAGGTACCTTTCTGGTGTCCTGTATATCATTATAACATCGGGTAATTCATTAATTCTTAAATTCCAAACTAAAATCAAAACCAAACAAATATTATCCTGTCTAATTTTTAATACCGTGAAATCTATAAAAACTTAACTCTTATGGCCAAACTAAAAACTGGAACCAAACATATATGACCCCTACCCCTACTTCAGGGGGTTGAGATGTTAATTTGGTGAAAAACCCAACTTTCAAATCTGAAAAGTGCAGTTAATTATTAGTACTATAATATTATTATTTTATTTTTATTAAATAGAATCGCCCGTGATATAATTGGAAAAAGAGTGATTTTCGTAAGAGAAAGGAAAAAAGGTAACGTGTTTGAAAAAGGTAACCGTCCATGATACAATTGGAAAAAGAGAGATTTTAGTTAGAGAAAAGAGAAAAGGTAATGTATTTTGGCTCAAAAACGTAATTGATTAGTTAATACTAATTATAATATAATTATGTTATTTTATTATACAAAATTGATCGTAGTTTTTAAAAAAGGAGAAATTTTAGTTAGATAAATGTAAAAGATATTGTATTTTACCTAAGAAGGAAATTATTTAGTTATTGAAAAATAGAAAATGTAATATGTTTAACCTCAAAAAGGAAATTGATTAATAAAGAAGAAATTTTAGTTAGAAAAATATAAAAAATATTGTATTTTACCTGAAAATGGAAATTATTTAGTTTTTGAAAAATAGAAAAGATAATATGTTTAACCTGAAAAGGAAAATTAATTAGTTAGTATGATGGAAATTTTAGTTAGATAAAACATAAAAGATATTGAATTTACCTGAAAAAGGAAATTATTTATTTATTGAAAAATAGAGAAGATAATATGTTTAACCTGAAAAAAGAAATTAATTAGTTAGTATGATGGATTTTATTTGAGTAATGGTAAATAAGTAAAATCAATAGGTATCGTACCGACCGACCGATCAAACTTTTAATGTTTCGGCTTTTATAATATAGTATAGATTTTATTAGTGGTTAAAAGATATGATGTCATATTTTTGGGTATGTATTAATTATTGCAATATTATGTTTTAAATTAAAAGTCAACGTGTTTTAATTATAGAGAAAAAATTATTGATTGAAAGATATGATATTTTAGGTATTTATAAAAATTTGAACCTTGAAATTTTAGTAAATAAATTTAATCATGTAATATATTTAATCATTAGATCTAACAATTCTAATTTTTAACTAAAAATCTAACTGATATTATTCGTTGTATACGAATTTTTATTATATTTTGTTAGTGGTTAGAAGATATGATGTCATATTTTTGTGTATGTATTAATTATTGCAATATTATGTTTTAAATTAAAAGTCAACGTGTTTTAATTAGAGAGAAAAAAAATTATTGATTGGAAGATATAATATTTTAGGTATTTATAAAATTCGAACCTTGAAAATTTAGTAAATAAATTTAATCTTGTAATATATTTAATTATTAGATTTAGCCGTTCTAATTTTTAACTAAAAATCTAACGGATATTATTCATTGTATACGAATTTTTATTATATTTTGTTACTTGTTAGAAGATATGATGTCATATTTTTAGGTATGTATTTAGTAAATAAATTTAATCATGTAATAAATTTAATCATTAGATCTAACATTTCTAATTTTTAACTAAAAATCTAACGGATATTATTCGTTGTATACGAATTTTTATTATATTTTGTTAGTGGTTAGAAGATATGATGTCATATTTTTGGGTATGTATTAATTATTGCAATATTATGTTTTAAATTAAAAGTCAACGTGTTTTAATTAGAGAGAAAAAAATTATTGATTGGAAGATATGATATTTTAAGTATTTATAAAAGGTAATATCATATAAATTATAAGTAAACATCTTTTAATTGAAAAAGGCAATCGACTAATTATCATTAAATAAAATCTGTAAAATTAAAAATAAACCCAAAAATTAAGCATATAACAAAAAATCATAATTAGTATTCCTCCAACGCTATTATTTAATCTTAATAATAGCCCAAATTATGAACAATAATTTTATTGAATATATAATATTCAATAAAATTATTGTTCATAATAATATTATAATCAACTTCTATCATAATATTATTATTATATTTAAATAATAATATTTCTTAAAATATCTTATTTAATTTAAATTGACAATACCAAAAATTTAACAAATTTGATTGATTTCTTAAAAAGATATTGTATGCAATTATATAAATAATCAATTCTTAGCAAGATATTATATACAATTATATAAGTATTTAATAAAATAATGATATGCTAAAATTTATATAAAAAAGTAGCATACAATTCTATTTTAACAATGTTGAAAATTTATTTAATCCATCAAAATCTGCAATAAAAATAATAAATTTTTTTACAAATATTGTTCTCTAATTGAAAACAATAATAAATTGTCTTCATTATTCAAATGCGGAAATGATAATTCCTTCACCCCCAATGACTCCAAAACATTAAATGGCTCCAAAACATTAAACCTCATATAATATCAAGAACATGTTATATTAACTATGAGACCTCATAGTTAATATAATGTGTAAATGTTTGAAAACAATGAGATCACATTTCAAGCAATTTTTAATTTTTTTTGTTAAATTTTTTTATGAATGGATAGAGGGTAGAATTATAAGACTTTTGTGTGAAGATGCCCCTAGCGGGGCCCTTTAAAATAGTTTGAAATGTAGCGAATATGTGTGTTCTCACTGTTCTCATTTTAATTTTTTTTTGTTAATTTTTTTATGAATGGATAGAGGGTAGAATTATATGACTTTTTTTTTGTGAAGATGCCCCTAGCGGGGCCCTTTAAAATAGCTTGAAATGTAGTGAATATGTGTGTTCTCACTGTTCTCATTCTCACCTGAGCGTGACCATTAAACTGTATTAGTAAATTCATGTATCAAAAAATAGTGTATATATATTATTAATATAGATTCTTTTATTAAAAATAAGTAAATTATACAATTAAATAAGCAAGCCAAAATATCAGATAAATATTCTAGTAGATTTATTGTTTATGTTCAAATTAAGGTCTTTTACCATGGCTGACTTCATTATATTAAAAGTATGTTCTTATTGAAATGAATATAATAATTTGAATTTTAATATATTTTTAAACTACTTATTTTGATGGGTTGTTAATTTTTTTGTGATCAACTTAGAGGGGTAACCAAAAATAAAATTAACTGGAATACATTAACCCATTACCCACGTTATGATAAACAATACCTATAAAATGGAAGTTGCTTATGTGGTTCAGGCTTGTTAATTACTTCAATACTTAATTAGCTTGATCATCATGTGGACCATCTTTCTTTTTATCACTTATGTTGCTGCTATGTAGTCTATCTGTAACTAACATCTTTCTTTTTATCACTTATGTTGTTGCTATGTAGTCTATCTGCAACTAAACATCTCTCTCTGCTTGTAATCTATATTTATAAATGCAAACTTCTTCTTGTGTTGTATTTTGTTTTCAATATTTAAAATTATGTAGGTGGAGGAGAAGAGAAAGGCTGGAGGTACAATCGTAGTACTACAACATTACTGAAAATAAGTACAATATCATATTAGAATTTTTTCTTCCAATCTAAATTGGGTTGCTCCAAATGCTGTGTAATGACAAAAAGGGGCATTAAATAAATAAAGAAGATTAAAAAAAATGAAGGATAATACTGTTTACCAAAAACACAGGTCTCCGCAAGAAGCTCACTTATTCACTTTTATCTTCAAATAATGTATGATTACAAATTATAATAATCACATTTTCCATTACCTATTCTCTCTCAAAAAGCCAACTAAACTGAAAAAGGGAAAAGTTAGTGCTTTTATATTTTAATATGGAGCTCAAGTGAAAGTGCTAAATATGAGATCATATATGAAGTGAAATTGAACGCGAGTAAAGAAGATATTTAGAGCATAAATAAGAGCAATGTTACCTGACCCAGAGGGTGAGGCTTGTGATATGGGTCTGAGCTTCTAAGTATGCTATTCCATAGTCCCTTCGGAGACATCCGATAAAAAGTATGTTATTCCATAAGACCTTCTGGTACGTAGCATGTCTACCCCATGAACATTAAGTTGAACAAATCCATAAAGAACATAAACTTGCTTGAAAACAAAATAATGTCTATAAGTATCAAACTGAGTCCCAAGATTATTTACAAATAACATGGTCCGTACTGTGTCAGTGTTATTAACTGGTAATCTTTCCAACTACCTTTGTTATTACGACATGTAAAATAAAAAATTGAAAGGCCAAGCAAATATTTTAAAGGTACCTTTCTGGTGTCCTGTATATTATTATAACATCGGGTAATTCATTAAAACTTTAATTCTTAAATTCCAAACCAAAATCAAAACCAAACAAATATTATCCTGTCTAATTTTTAATAGTGTGAAATCAATAAAAACTTAACTCTTATGGCCAAACTGAAAACTGGAACCAAACATATATGACCCGTACGGAGGTCTAGTACACATACCTTAACCTACTTCAGGGGTTGAGATGTTAATTTGGTGAAAAACCCAGCTTTCAAATCTGAAAAGTGCAAACATGCATCAAAATCCAGCAGTGTGAAGATTTGAGCGGCTTGGACTTGAAGGTGAAAAATGACAGAGATAGATTTGAGTAATGACAAAACGGAGAATCAAAGAAATAAAGACAGATAAAAAAATAAAGGATAATACTATAGTAGAGGTTTAGATTTGGGTCGATCCAATTGGGTTACTCCAAATGTTGTGTAATGACAAAAAATAGTATATGTTTAGATTTGGGTCGATCAAATCTAATTTGGGTCGCTCCAAATGCTGTGTAATGGTAAAAAGGGGCATCAAAGAAATAAAGAAGATTAAGAAAATGAAGGATAATAGTATCGTTGACAGAATTCGAACCTTGAAATTTTAGTAAATAAATTTAATCATGTAACATATTTAATCATTAGATCTAACAGTTCTAATTTTAAATAAAATTCTAACGGATATTATTCGTTGCATACGAATTTTTATTATATTTTGTTAGTGGTTAGAAGATATGATGTCATATTTTTGGGTATGCAATTAGTAAATAAATTTAATCATGTAATATATTTAATCATTGAATCTAACAATTCTAATTTTTAACTAAAAATCTAACGGATATTATCCGTTGTATACGAATTTTTGTTATATTTTGTTAGTGGTTAGAAGATATGAAGTCATATTTTTAGGTATGTATTAATTATTGCAATATTATGTTTTAAATTAAAAGTCAACGTGTTTTAATTAATAGGAAAAAAATTATTGATTGGAAGATATGATATTTTAGGTATTTACAAAATGTAATATCATCAATTATAAGTAAACATCTTTTAATTGAAAAAGACAATCAACTAATTATCATTAATTATAATATTAATAAAAAAAAATGAAGGATAACAAATGCTGATTAGAGAGAAAAAAATTATTGATTGGAAGATACGATATTTTAGGTATTTATAAAAGGCAATATCATATCAATTATAAGTAAACATCTTTTAATTGAAAAAGGCAATCGGCTAATTATCATTAATTATATTATTAATAAAAAAAATGAAGGATAATAGTAGAGGTTTAGATCCCCTCGGATCTTCTTTATATATCAATATATTCTTAATGTCTGCTAGTATTGCATTTTAAAAATTACTGCTTTTACCCTTCATTTTTTTAATCTTCTTTATTTATTTGATGCCCTTTTTTGTCATTACACAGGAAAATTACAGCTTTTATCCTTTATGATTTTAATCTTCTTTATTTCTTTGATGTCTCTTTTTGTCATTACACAATATTTGGAGCAACCCAATTTAGATTGGATCGATCCAAATCTCCTTTATTAATCAATTTCCTTTTTCAGGTTAAACATATTACCTTTTTTATTTTTCAATAACTAAATAATTTACTTCTTAGGTAAAATACAATATCTTTTACATTTTATCTAACTAAAATTTCCCTATTTTTAAAAACTACGATCAATTTTGTATAATAAAATAACATAATTATATTATAAATAGTATTAAATAATTAATTACCTTTTTGAGCCAAAATACGTTACCTTTTCTCTTTTCTCTAACTAAAATCTCTATTTTTCCAATTGTATCATGGACGGTTACCTTTTTCAAACACGTTATCTTTTTTCCCTTCTCTTACGAAAATCTCTCTTTTTCCAATTATATCACGGACGATTCTATTTAATAAAAATAAAATAATAATATTATAGTACTAATAATTAACTGATTACCTTTTCAACTAAAACGTATCATCTTTTATATTTTTTCTAATTAAATTTCTTTTTTTTTTCTAGAAATTTCAGGGGCAACATTAATTTCTCATTATCTAAAAACTATGAGCAATTTTATTTAGTAAAATAACATAATTAATTTATAATTACTATAAAATAATCAATTACCTTTTTCACATAAATTATGTCATCTTTTTAATTTTCACGTTACCTTTCTATTTTTTAAAACTAAAATCTATCTTTTTCTGATTTTATCACGGGCAGTTCTGTTTAATACAATAAACTAATAATATTATAATATTCATAATTAACCGATTGCATTTTTTATCTAAAACGTATCAATTTCTATTTAATGAAATAAAATAATAATTATATAAAAACTAATAATTAGCCGATTACCCTTTTCAAGTAAAACCTATAATTTTTTCTATATTTTCTAACTAAAATCCCTCATTTTCTAGAAATATCACGGATAACATTTATATAATTATTATCAAATATCATATAAAAATTTAAGCCCCCCAACTTTATATTTTAAAAAAATTAACTTAAATTAATGAAAAATTCATATAATATTAAAAAAAAAATCGTGCATCACACGGGTTTTAAGCTTGTATAATAAAAATTCGTATACAACGAATAATATCCGTTAAATTTTTAGTTAAAAATTAGAACTGCTATATACTTATATAAAGGAGAAACGAGGGGAGGTAAAGTGGCGCCGATCAAATAGCTCGGTTCTATTTTGTTAAATTTCTCAAATTTTTGAATTAATAATTCAAATGATTTTAAAAATCTCAATTCCATTTTAAAACTTTACTAATAGAGAAAACTAAATATATAGTTTCATTATTTTTTACCTATAAAATCTTTACTAATGAAGTAAAGTAAATATCTAAATTGCATTTTAAATTTTTACTAATCGAGGAAACTAAATATACAATTTCAATATCCTTACCTTTAAAATTGCATTTTAGAACATTGAAAGTTTGGTCGGTCGGTTAGTTGGTTGGTCGGTCGGTCGATACCTATTGTTTTTACTTAATTACCCTTACTTAATTATAAATAAAATTTCTCCTAATAACTAATCGATTTATGTTTTCAAGTAAAACATATTAAAATAATCAATTTCCTTCTAAAATATGTTACATTTTCTATTTTCTTTAGCTAAAATCTCTTTTTTCCAATTAAATGACGCCCTTACTTAGTTATAAATAAACAATTTCCCAATAACTAATCAATTTTCTTTTTCAAGTAAAACATATTAAAATAATCAATTTTTTTTTAAAAAAAATGTTACCATTTCTATTTCCTTTAGCTAAAATCTATAGTTTTCCAATTATATGGCGCCGGTCGGTTGGTTGGTTGGTTGGTCGGTACCTATTGTTTTTACTTAATTACCCTTACTTAAATTAAAATAAAATTTCTTCTAATAATTAATCAATTTCTGTTTTCAAGTAAAACATATTAAAATAATCAATTTCTCTAAATTGCATTTTAAATTTTTACTAATCGAGAAAACTAAATATACAACTCAATTGCATTTTAAATTTTATTAATGGTGGAAATTAAATATCACTAACAAAATATAATAAAAATTCGTATACAATGAATAATATCCGTTAGATTTTTAGTTAAAAATTAGAACTATTATATAAATATATAAAGGAGATCCGAGGGGATCTAAACCTCTAATATTATCCTTCATTTTTTTATTAATAATATAATTAATGATAATTAGCCGATTGCCTTTTTCAATTAAAAGATGTTTACTTATAATTGATATGATATTACCTTTTATAAATATCTAAAATATCATATCTTCCAATCAATAATTTTTTTCTCTCTAATCAGCATTTGGAGCGATCCAATTGGATCAGCCCAATCTAAACCTCTACTATTATCCTTCATTTTTTATTAATAATATAATTAATGATAATTAGCTGATTGTCTTTTTCAATTAAAAGATGTTTACTTATAATTGATGATATTACATTTTATAAATACCTAAAATATCATATTTTCCAATCAATAATTTTTTTTCTATTAATTAAAACACGTTGACTTTTAATTTAAAATATAATATTGCAATAATTAATACATACCCAAAAATATAACTTCATATCTTCTGACCACTAACAAAATATAACAAAAATTCGTATACAACGGATAATATTCGTTAGATTTTTAGTTAAAAATTAGAACTATTAGATTCAATGATTAAATATATTACATGATTAAATTTATTTACTAATTGCATACCCAAAAATATGACATCATATCTTCTAACCACTAACAAAATATAATAAAAATTCGTATACAACGAATAATATCCGTTAGAATTTTATTTAAAATTAGAACTGTTAGATCTAATGATTAAATATGTTACATGATTAAATTTATTTACTAAAATTTCAAGGTTCGAATTCTGTCAACGATACTATTATCCTTCATTTTCTTAATCTTCTTTATTTCTTTGATGCCCCTTTTTACCATTACACAGCATTTGGAGCGACCCAAATCTAAACATATACTATTTTTTGTCATTACACAACATTTGGAGTAACCCAATTGGATCGACCCAAATCTAAACCTCTACTATAGTATTATCCTTTATTTTTTTATCTTTCTTTATTTATTTGATTCTCCGTTTTGTCATTACTCAAATCTATCTCTGTCATTTTTCACCTTCAAGTCCAAGCCGCTCAAATCTTCACACTGCTGGATTTTGATGCATGTTTGCACTTTTCAGATTTGAAAGCTGGGTTTTTCACCAAATTAACATCTCAACCCCTTGAAGTAGGGTTAAGGTATGTGTACTAGACCTCCGTATGGGTCATATATGTTTGGTTCCAGTTTTCAGTTTGGCCATAAGAGTTAAGTTTTTATTGATTTCACAATATTAAAAATTAGACAGGATAATATTTGTTTGGTTTTGATTTTGGTTTGGAATTTAAGAATTAAAGTTTTAATGAATTACCCGATGTTATAATAATATACAGGACACCAGAAAGGTACCTTTAAAATATTTGTTTGGCCTTTCAATTTTTTATTTTTCATGTCATAATAACAAAGGTAGTTGGAAAGATTACCAGTTAATAACATTGACACAGTACGGACCATGTTATTTGTAAATAATCTTGGGACTCAGTTTGATACTTATAGACATTATTTTGTTTTCAAGCAAGTTTATGTTCTTTATGGATTTGTTCAACTTAATGTTCATGGGGTAGACATGCTACGTACCAGAAGGTCTTATGGAATAACATACTTTTTATCGGATGTCTCCGAAGGGAATATGGAATAGCATACTTAGAAGCTCAGACCCACGTCACAAGCCTCACCCTCTGGGTCAGGTAACATTGCTCTTATTTATGCTCTAAATATCTTCTTTACTCGCGTTCAATTTCACTTCATATATGATCTCATATGTAGCACTTTCACTTGAGCTCCATATTAAAATATAAAAGCACTAACTTTTCCCTTTTTCAGTTTAGTTGGCTTTTTGAGAGAGAATAGGTAATGGAAAATGTGATTGTTATAATTCGTAATCATACACTATTTGAAGATAAAAGTGAATAAGTGAGCTTCTTGCGGAGACCTGTGTTTTTGGTAAACAGTATTATCCTTCATTTTTTTTAATCTTCTTTATTTATTTAATGCCCCTTTTTGTCATTACACAACATTTGGAGCAACCCAATTTAGATTGGAACAAAAAATTCTAATATGATATTGTACTTATTTTCAGTAATGTTGTAGTACTACGATTGTACCTCCAGCCTTTCTCTTCTCCTCCAGCTACATAATTTTAAATATTGAAAACAAAATACAATACAAGAAGAAGTTTGCATTTATAAATATAGATTACAAGCAGAGAGAGATGTTTAGTTACAGATAGACTACATAGCAACAACATAAGTGATAAAAAGAAAGATGTTAGTTATAGATAGACTACATAGCAGCAACATAAGTGATAAAAAGAAAGATGGTCCACATGATGATCAAGCTAATGAAGTATTGAAGTAATTAACAAGCCTGAACCACATAAGCAACTTCCATTTTATAGGTATTGTTTATCATAACGTGGGTAATGGGTTTATGTATTCCAATTAATTTTATTTTTGGTTACCCCTCTAAGTTGATCACAAAAAAATTAACAACCCATCAAAATAAGTAGTTTAAAAATATATTCAAATTCAAATTATTATATTCATTTCAATAAGAACATATTTTTAATATAATAAAGTCACCCATGGTGAAAGACCTTAATTTGAACATAAACAATAAATCTACTAGAATATTTATCTGATATTTTGGCTTGCTTATTTAATTGTATAATTGACTTATTTTTAATAAAAGAATCTATATTAATAATATATATACACTGTTTTTTCATACATGAATTTACTAATACAGTTTAATGGTCACGCTCTGGTGAGAATGAGAACAGTGAGAACACACATATTCACTACATTTCAAGCTATTTTAAAGGGCCCCGCTAGGGGCATCTTCACCAAAAAAAGTCATATAATTCTACCCTCTATCCATTCATAAAAAAATTAACAAAAAAAATTTAAAATGAGAACAGTGAGAACACACATATTCGCTACATTTCAAACTATTTTAAAGGGCCCCGCTAGGGGCATCTTCACACAAAAATCTTATAATTTTACCCTCTATCCATTCATAAAAAAATTTAACAAAAAAAATTAAAAATTGCTTGAAATGTGATCTCATTGTTCTCCAACATTTACACATTATATTAACTATGAGGTCTCATAGTTAATATAACATGTTCTTGATATTATATGAGGTTTAATGTTTTGGAGTCATTTAATGTTTTGGAGTCATTGGGGGTGAAGGAATTATTATTTCCGCATTTGAATAATGAAGACAATTTATTATTGTTTTCAATTAGAGAACAATATTTGTAAAAATATTTATTATTTTTATTGCAGATTTTGATGGATTAAATAAATTTTCAACATTGTTAAAATAGAATTGTATGCTACTTTTTTTATATAAATTTTAGCATATCATTATTTTATTAAATACTTATATAATTGTATATAATATCTTGCTAATAATTGATTATTTATATAATTGCATACAATATCTTTTTACGAAATCAATCAAATTTGTTAAATTTTTGGTATTGTCAATTTAAATTAAATAAATGTCTTAAAAAATCAATCAAATTTGTTAAATTTTTGGTATTATCATTTTAAATTAAATAAGAAGCCGTGTACGAAGTACGGGCAAAATGCTAGCATTTTAATCTAGAGCCAAAAACCCGTACCTCATTAAAAATCTCCAGCTAAAATTTTAATAAAGATAATACCAAAAATAAATTTAATATTAATTTTAATATTAATATTAAATTTAAATATTAATATTAAAATTAATATTAAATATATTATATTATGAAGTTTTTAATAGAAGTCGTGTATGAAAGTACTAAATTAAATAAACACTGATATACTCATTGAAATATTTTGAGTATAAGTGGGAGATTGTTAGTGTATACTGAAAATATTTATTTTAAGTATATACATTTATCAGCGATACTATTATCCTTCATTTTCTTAATCTTCTTTATTTCTTTGATTTCCCTTTTTGCAATTACACAGCATTTGGAGCGACCCAATTTAGATTGGATCGACCCAAATCTAAACATATACTATTTTTTGTCATTACACAATATTTGGAGTAACCCAATTGGATTGACCCAAATCTAAATCTCTACTATTATCCTTTATTTTTTTATCTTTCTTTATTTCTTTGATGCACCTTTTTGTCATTACCCAAATCTATCTATGTCATTTTTCACCTTCAAGTCCAAGCCGCTCAAATCTTCACACTGCTAGATTTTGACGCATGTTTGCACTTTTCAGATTGAAAGCTGGGTTTTTCACCAAATTAACATCTCAACCCCCTGAAGTAGGGACGGGTCATATATGTTTGGTTCCGGTTTTTAATTTGGCCTTAAAAGTTAAGTTTTTATTGAATTCACAATATTAAAAATTAGACAGGATAATATTTGTTTGGTTTTGATTTTGATTTGGCATTTAAGAATTAAAGTTTTAATGAATTACCCGATGTTATAATAATATACAGGACACCAGAAAGGTACCTTTAAAATATTTGATTGGCCTTTCAATTTTCGAATTTACATGTCATAATAACAAAGGTAGTTGGAAAGATTACCAGTTAATAACATTGGCACAGTACCGATATAAGAGGTAGCAAGGATGAAGGGCATACTAGAAATCGATCAAATAATTTATTTAAATGGCGGGATCCCACATGTCATGTGACATTTTAATTGGTTATGTATTTTAATTAAATGTAATGAACCACTTTATATTTAAATTTAAATAAAAATATGTGGACAATCAGTTACAACCAATCATGATGTCACGTTACTTGCACCATGTTATTTGCAAATAATCTTGGGACTCAATTTGATACATCTAGCATTATAGACATTATTTTGTTTTCAATCAAGTTTATGTTCTTTATGGATTTGTTCAACTTAAGGTTCATGGGGTAGACATGCTACGTACCAGAAGGTCTTATGGAATAGCATACTTTTTTTGTAACGCCCCCAAATCCACCCTGTCCGGGGACCCGGGTCGTCACATTGTCTCAATATCCTGTAGCACACGTTAGCGCGATAATAAAATGAAATATTTAATACATCGGAGCATAAAAGTCCCACTCCGCAGATCCAAGATCGGTCTCACAAAATATTACAATACGTCTTAGTACATCTTAGGATAATATCTTACATAAGTTTACAAAGTAGAAAATAAAGGTTCCAGCTGGATATTCTAATTCTTGTCAGCATAGTCTGGAGCTTTTTCCCTTTTCTCTGGATTCCTAGCTGAACGTCTCGCATCTTTCCATCTTGATAGCTGAACAAAATGTTTTAAAGCAAGAATGAGCAACTATAGTGCTCAGCAAGTTCTTTCATTGCTCGGGGTATAAATATAATAATATTTACCGAAAGAAATACTCAAAATTTTAATATCGGATATACAATCTGAATTGGCTCAAACTCATCTCGAAAATAGCATACTCGAAAGATTCAATACTCATCTCGAAACAGAATACTTGAAAGACTCAATATTTATCTCGAAACAGAATACTCAAAAGACTCAATATTCATCTCGAAAATAGAATACTCGAAAGACTAAAAATTCATCTCGAAACAGAATACTCGAAAGACTCATTTGATATAACTCTGAAAACTCATTATTTAAGAATGAACTGGTCTTCCACCTCACGATATCTCGGTGGGGCGATCAACTATCCGACCGAGAATACCGCCTCCAATGACACCGCACTTCACCCGATCACGGCTACAATACGATATCAACAATATAATATATGTATGAATGCTAGCATCATAATGGGTTATTAATTTAATCCTGGCAACGAATGCCAAAATATTCTCGTGTCCGTATTATGGTACACAAGTCTCTCTTTCTCTATAATGGGCCTCTTTCCCAAAATTGAGCAGGCAACAAATGCCAAAATATTCTCGTGTCCGTATTATGGTACACAAGTATCTCTTTCTCTATAATGGGCCTCTTTCCCAAAATTGACCAGTAGAATACAGAATTCCCGAATATTTAATGAACAGATGACTTGATAAAAATTCTTCCAGGAAATATTTGTTAATCTGGCGGACTGCCAGTCTGACTCAATTGTGCCATCAATCCGAACAATGGACTGATGTAAACTCTCAATAATAATAACTTATTGGTTGACACGAACAAAATGCCAAACCTTGACAATAAAGGCAACTATCTCGAAATAATGAGAATAGTCTTAGAATGAAACAAAATGAGTCGTACTGAACAAGTAGTACAACTCGAATAATTTTAATACTCAAAATCGAAGAACGATAAATAGAATATTTTTCACTTGACAAATGAGTAAAACTCTAACGATTTTAAATACTATAACTCATATTGGTTGATTCGAACGATGAACCAACTAAAAGATAATCAATGAATATTATCGAATTTGAACAATAAATCCGACTGAGAAGAATGAATTTAACTATCTCGAACGAATGAGAATAGTTTAACTGAATCAAAATAAATAGTCGCCTCGAATTAATGAGATCGACCCGATATCAATTGAAAGTCTTCAACGCTTATAGGGAATATAATTCGCAAGTAAAGTACTCTTAACAGTAAAATCATATTGCAACGAGAAAATAATGTTCGAAAGAATCATTGTAGTATAAGAAGCAGCAAAATAAATCTCATAATTTGATAGCTCAAAAATAAATACGAATGAATTAACCAGGCTAGAAATATGAAATTTCAAGATTTAGGGTAGGATTGAACTTGCCTCGATCTCGAAGTGCAAATGAATGCAGATAAAAATTATACTCTACCCGTGAACTTGGCGTCGATCTACGGCTCAAGAATTATTCTCTAAAAATGGCAACCAGAAATACGTGAGCGATTCGTCAAAATAATATATTCCTGATCCACTAATATAATATTTAAAGATAAAGAATATTAATAATAATATAATATCTCTTGAAAATCTCTACCATAAATGACGGAAAATAATTCCCGGATAAATAAATCTCTCTTCGAACTCCAGAATCAAATCTAGAAATTATATACTATTTTTAATATCCGTAAATCCCACTTTATTTAATTGTAATAAAATTCTCATTTAAAAGGATCTAATGAATTCTCTAAAATCTCTAAAATTCACTAATTTAATAATATTAATCTTTATTTATTCTTAAAACAAAATAATTCAACAATCAATTTTTATTCAGTTTAAATCTATAATTATTATTAATCTCACTAACTAATTTCTCTCCCATTTTTAATCTCGTAAATAAAATAATAATAATCCGAACTTAGCATCTAAATAATCTGATCCGATACGATTAACTAAATAATCCGGAAACACAATTATAAACCTTCTAAAATAATACGGCTTTTTAATCCTATTTATTCACAATTATTCTCTCTTTTATCAATAAATAAATCAATAAATCTCTAAATTATGTCCACAAATCACTAAATAATTCTATTTAATAATTAAATCAATTTTTTACCACTTTTGTCACTTTATTAATAACCAATTAATATACCGAATAATTAAATCCCCTATTATTTTATTATTATTGCATTTAACAGAAAAAAATTTGATGTGGACCCCACTTACCCCACTGTAGTTCCATCCCTTCTCCCCTGCATCTCTCTTGACAATCTCTCTCCCTCTAATCTCTCTCTCTCTCGCTGTCTCTCACTATCTCTCCGATCTCTCTAGCACTCTCTCTGCCTCTCTCGACTCTCTCTCATTCTCTCCGTTTCTCGCTCACTCTCTCTGACCCTCTCCCAATCTCTCCCTCTCTCTCTCGTCTTCTCTATCTCTCGTTTCAATCCCCACTCCGACAACAAACACCACCACCGAAACAGTAGTGGTCGACTCCTCCCCCTTCCCCGAATCAATCTCTCTGCACACCCTCATCTCACTCGACTCTACACCCACAACAATCACAACCTCCCTTCTGCGACCACACACGACAACACCCAATTCGGAAAAAAAAACATACACACCACCAATCTCTCTCCCTCGACTATCCTCATCAACAACAACAACAAACCAACATCAACAATCTCTCATCTCTCTCCGTTAATCTCTCTCAATCTCCCTCCCTGTCTCTCCTCAATCTCTCTTTCTCATTAACAACAAGAACACAACAACCCAACCAAACTAATACCCATCAATCTCTCTCAACGACCGTCCCTTTCCCCTCTCCCCCTCCGATTAATACAAACACAATAACCCAAAGCCAATCACCCAGCACAAAGAACCGAAAAAGGAAAAAAAACAATCCGAAACTAAAATACTACCGGTGTTGCTCTGTTTTGCAAATATGTTCTGTTTGTGTGTGTGTATAAGGTTAAATGAAAGAGTGGAGTGTTTGTGTTTTTGCTTCTTCCCAAAGAGTGTTGTATCTCTTTGTAAATAAATATGAGGGGTTTGTTTATTTGGTTTAAAAGGATAAAAACGTGGAAGATAAAAACATGATTGAACATTTAGTGCTCCGGGAAATAAGCACCGTGTTTTGTGAAAAGTAAGCCCGTGTTTTCTGTAAGCTGTCTCCTAAAACAATGAGTTATATGACTGTTATAATAGAAATGAGGCCGGTTAAGTCAACAAATGTGGGTTAATAAATCAACAAACGTGGGCTAAGAAAAAAAAAAAACTTCCCGTGCTTTATGAAATGCTGTCTCATCAATAATTTTGTTGCCCCTGCTGATTAATTAAAATGAGACTCTAATATCGTTCTCTAAAATATTTCAACCCAAATTAAAATCCTATTTTTCCTAAATTTCTCTATTTTAATAAATACCAAATAAATATAATTAACTAGATATAATATATAATATAATATTTACTTACATATGAATATATAAAATTTCGAAATTTTACCAAAACCGCGCTAATTAAAATATACTGGTGTGTTGCACTTAAATAAAATTTAACTATCGAGTAGGAAAAATTATTCGAAAATTCGCGGTTATTACAGTCTTCCCCCCTTATAGGATTCCGTCCTCGGAATCGAAATTACGCACTAAACAATTCAGGATATTTATTCCTCATTTCGCTTTCTAATTCCCACGTGGCTTCCTCCACTTGGTGGTTTCTCTAGAATACTTTCAATAAATTTACTCTATTAATTCTTAACTCTCGCACTTTAGAATCTAAGATCTATACTCGTTCTTCGTATAGCAAATCAGGACATAGTTCCACCGGTTCATAGATTATAACATGTCTGAAATCAGAATGGTACTCTCTTAACGCAGAAACATGAACCACATCATGGATATGTTGAAGATCTGGAGGTAAGGCCAACAGATAAGCCAGTGGTCATATCTCCTTGGGAATCTCAAAAGGTCCTATATATCTAGGGCTCAACTTGCCTTTCTTCTCGAATCTCATTACTCCTTTCCAAGGTGAAACTCCCAGTATCACTTTATTTCCCTCTTTAAATGTTCTGTCTTTTCTCTTTTGATCTGCATACTTCCTCTGTCGATCCTGAACTGCAACTAACCTTTTTCGAATAACTTCTGTTGCCTGCTGGGTTTGTTGAAATAATTCTAGTCCTAGTATCTTCTTCTCTCCTAATTCATCCCAGTATAATGGTGATCTACACTTCCTTCCACACAATGCTTCATATGGTGTCATACCTATGCTAGAGTGGTAACTATTGTTGTAATCATCTCAACAAGGGCAAATAATCATCCTAACTTCCTTTGAAATCAAATACACAGGCTCTTAATATCACAGAGAGGAAAGAAATGAGGCTGCTCTCCGCGCTTTTCCGAGGTTTTTAATATTGTCCTTTCACTTTGTTCGTCGGTCTGCGGATGATATGCAGTGCTCAGATATAAGTTCGTGCCAAGACATTCCTGAAAACTCTTCCAAAATCAAGAAATAAAACGGGCGTCTGTATCAGATAAAATTGAAACAGGCACTCCAGGACGAATCAAAATTTTCCTTCAGGTATATGTTCACCAATCTCTCAACGAAGTAACTATCAATAATTGGTAGAAAATGTGCAGATTTAGTGAATCGGTCAATAATAACCCAAATTGGATCATGGTTGGCTCTAGTTCGAGGTAATCCTACGACAAAATCCATGGTAATATGTTCTCATTTCCACTCGGGTATCTCTAAGGGTTGTAACAGTCCACTTGGTCGTTGATGTTCGGCTTTCATTTTCTGACAGATTAAACACTTGCTTACCCATACTACAATCTTTCTCTTCATATTAGGCCACCAATAATTTAGCTTGATGTCTTGATACATTTTTGTGCTCCCTGAGTGAATGGAGCGTCTCGAGTTATGCGCTTCGCTCATAATTTCTTCCTTCAACTCTGTCACATTAGGTACCCATATTCTCGATGCAAGTCGCTTAATTCCCTTATCATCTTTTGAATTCCAAAATTCTTCTCTGGTCAACTCTGATCTTCTTTCTTCCATTACTTGTTCCTGACAACGAAAAATCTTCTCGAGTAAATCTGGTTAATTGAAACTGAATTTTGTACACTCTTTCATTGTTTTGGACTGGGACCTTGACCTCTAATTCCATTTTCTTAATTCTCTGATCAATTCTTCTGAGGTTGTCAACAGGTTAACTCTTTCCTTTCTACTTAAAGATCAGCTACAACATTAGCCTTCCCTGGGTGGTAGTTTATCGAACAATCAGTCTTTGATCAATTCCAACCATCTTCTCTGTCTCATGTTTAATTCCTTCTGCGTGAATATATACTTTAAGCTCTTGTCATCTGTGTAAATCTCGCATTTTCTCCATAAAGGTAATGTCTCCAAATCTTGAGGGCAAAAACAATAGCAACAAGTTCTAAATCGTGAGTAGGGTAACGAGACTCATTTTTGTTCAGTTGTCTAGAGGCATACGCTATTACTTTTCCGTGTTGCATCAGAACACATCCTAAACCTTTGTGAGAAACATCACTGAAAATCACGAAATCGCCTTTTTCATCAGGTAAGGTCAACACTGGGGCAGTAGTCAATCTCTTCTTCAATTCCCGAAAGCTGTCTTCGCATTTGGGGGTCCATTCAAACTTTTCACTCTTTCTGGTAAGTCGAGTTAATGCGTAGTTATCTTTGAGGAATCCTTCACAAATCAAGAATAGTATCCGGCCAATCCAAGGAAACTTCTAACCTCTGATGGAGTTTTAGGTCTCTCCCAATCCGCTACGGCTTCTATCTTTGCGGGGTCTACAGAAATCCTTTCGCCGCTCACAATGTGTCATTAAAATTTTACTTCTTTCAACCAGAATTCATACTTTAAAAATTTCGTATATAATTTTTTTTTTTTTCAGCGCTTCCAAAACCAAATGGAGGTGTTCAACATGTTCCTCAACAGACTTCTAGTATATCATAATGTCCATATCGGGTCCTAATGGTAGTATTAGGAATATCCTCAGGCTTGATCTTTAGTTGATGATAGCCGGATCTCAAATCAATCTTTGAAAAATGTATAGCTCCCTTAAGTTGGTCAAACAGATCGTCGATTCAAGGCAGAGGGTACCTGTTCTTGATGGTCATCTTGTTCAGTTCACAATAATCAATACATAGTCGCATAGATCCGTCCTTCTTCTTCACGAACAAAACTGGAGCTCCCCACGGGGATACACTTGGTCTAATTACACCTTTTTCAAGTAAATCTTGCAATTGTGTTGCCAATTCCTTCATTTCCACTGGTGCCACTCTGTACGGCGCCTTCGAGATTGGTGCAGTTTCTGGTGCTAGGTCGATTGCAAATTTTATCTCTCGATCCGATGGAATTCCAGGCAACTTGTCAGGAAAACATCTCTAAACTGATTTATTACAGGGACCTCTTCGATCATATGGGTCGGTTTCTCGGTATCTATCACATGAGCCAGATAGGCTTGTCTTTTAGCTCGAATTATTGACAGAAAATCCTTAGTCGATTTCCGTCCGTAAAACGAAATTCTTATACCATTAAGTCCATTTAAGCTGACCCTCTTACGTCGATAATTCATTTAAGCATCATAACGATAACCAATCCATCCCTAGGATTACGTCAAATTTCCTTAACCTAAAAAAATGAGGTCTGCGTCGAAACGTTGCCCATGTATCTCTATAGAACAATTCGGACACAATCGGTTTACTGGTATAACTTCTTGATTAGCTACTTCTATGCTTAGAATTCCCTCTAAGGGCACAGACTCAATATTCAACTGAAACACACACATTCTCAAAATTTACTAGAAGCGAACCTGCGATCATATCGCTCTCATCATTGGCATCTCTTACAATCATGTTGAAAATTCTTGTTGTCGGCTTGTTGTTAGGAGGTGCTGTAAGTCAAGGCACTGGATTCTTCTTCGAACGTTGTCTGAAATCTCGGGACATGGGACCTTATGATCCTTGATAACATCTGCCATACTCATATTAAAAGTGTGTATACTTGGCTTGTCTCCTAGAGGTGTAGCCAATCTTATAACTGTGTTTGCTCTCGGGGTTACTAATATTTTTCGTCCATAATCTCCATTCCTTCCTCATTTGAAGTAGGAATATCCTTCTTTACGTAGGTTACATAATAAAACCAACTCTTTAAAAAATATATTCTGTTCATATAGTCTTGGATGCTTTCGTTTTAAAGAGCTTGATCCTCCTATGATTCACAACATACTTAGAATAATACCTGCTAAATATCAACTCAATAATTCTAACTTAAGATATCACTCTCGTGCCTTCAATAGTTCTCTTTTCACAAAAGGTTTCTTGTTAACTCGGTTATTGATCCTCTTCACAAAACTACTACCACTATTATGAAACTTACTACTCACCATCTCTATTTTTCGGATACGATTCACTTCCGTTTTCTACTATGGCCGCTTTCTGCACTAAGGTTGCGTAATTGGTGATTTTAAATATGGTAACTCGATTCTGTATTCAGGGGTTCAATCCTCGTGAAAATACTTGGCTCTTTTCTCCTCGGTGTCTACATGATAGGGTACGGACATTGAGATTTTAGTAAACTTAGCTTCGAAGTCTGCGACAGTCATCGTCCCTTGCTTGAGTTCCAAAAACTTAATTCCATTTGATTCTCCAGATACTTGGGAAAATACCTATCTCGAAATAAATTCTGAATCTAATTCACGGTAAGACCGCTTTACCCTACATAGCTCTCATTTCTTTAGAATTAGTAAACCTTTTGGTCTCACAATGACTTACTACCCATAAATCTTAATAGTGATGGTATGGTTCGAGTTTCTCAATCATAAGATTCATTTCTTCTCATAGGGTCTTTTCGTTTTAAAGAAAATCAAGGAATAACTTCCAAATATACCCTTAATTTGGTTTTAGTCTAGGCCCTGGGTTTTGACTCCTCTTTAAAATCCAAATTATTCTCACTTTGATTCTCAATCGCGGTGTGTTCCATTTAAAGAAATATTGTAGGTATAAAAGATAAAACACTTGTCGTAGTTGGGCAAGAAAATTTATAAAATACGATAATACATGCCTCAAGAGTTTGAAATATCACAATCATGTTAATTGTCTCAAACATTAATCTTAAAACTTCCAAGGTTTAAGTCGCTGTTTAACTACTATACTCAGAAAGAAGATAGTGGACACACGCATTAATGTTCTCTTTCTTTTCCTATATGAAAAACAATCACTCTTTCATCAACAAATAATATATCATCAATGTATACTCAATATCGATTCGCTTCACATTTTTTTAAAGGATTAAACTCAATAATTGCTCCGTATTCAAACCAAATTCCTAAAACCTTAATACATAACTATGAAACACCGCATAGGGTTTCGAAGACCTGACTAGTGGTTTAACGCAATAATCTATTCATATTTAGAAATCGATGCTCCAACTTGAGTTGTTGAAATTTCCATTTCTGGAAGAGAAGTTTCCTCATTTCAAATTTCCGTATATCACTTTTAGAATTCATAGGCCCCAATCGTTTTAGGATCCATAAGAACATTGAATAGAGATAACTCATAACGAATAAATGTTAAACACATGTGTATGCTCACTTCTTGATGATGAGAATCTTTTATGAAAGGATTAACTGAGAGATCATTATGATCATTGAACATCTGCTTTGTTGCATGTATCATTAGGACAACCGTCATAGTACATAAGGTGGCCAGCCTTTGGTACTCTAATGACAAACAACAGAACAAACGGTGGCGTCCCACCAGACTTCAATCACAGAGACTGATAGTCTTCCCCTATATATAGGGTTGTTCATCTCAATATCTCAAAGAATGTTAAATATAGGAAGAGATACGAAAAGAATTTGTATTTATGAAAGTATATAATGATGGGTAACTTAACCTCTAAACAAAATAGGTCCTTTTAAAATAGGATAGAAATTTCCTGAGTAAATTCACACGATAAGATTTATCGATAATCGCTGTTAACGAAGTTATTTAAAGAATGATTTTTCAACACAAAATAAGCTCTTAGGAACAACAATCGATTCTCGAATAAAGGCGACGCTTGCAGACTCTGGTAGCTCGTCAGGGAAAAAAATCTCTAAAAGAGAATGTACTAAAAACACATTATCATATAGAACTATTTCAACCTCTATAAGTTATATATCTAGAAAACTAATGTCGATCATGAAATCGTTTAAGAATTTAGCATCGAACTTGGAACACATAGTTGCATATCTCTTTAAGCCCATTTCTGGTGCACTTACCTCGTGTTGGTCCAACTCTGACTGGTAAAGATATTGACAACATTTACAAAATGTGGAAACTCTCCAGGGTATTATCCACCATAACAATAATGGAATCTTAGGCATCCTATCTTTAAATCAGTTGGGAACTAGGGTCCATGCGAATAAGGTTTAGGACATCTATCTCGAGCGAAACAAAAGTCAACAGATCCGAAAATAGACATCTACAAAGGCAAAGAGTTTCGGTCACAAACAGGTTCTAGTCGACTATATACGCATATAAATAAGGGTGTAAGGCACTTAGTGCTAAAATCTCAACATCGTATTATACCTCTAAACTCTCACGTCGCGTTATAATTCTAGGCTCATACGATTCCTAAAAATATAACTATGCTCTGATACCAAAACTGTAACGCCCCCAAATCCACCCTGTCCGGGGACCCGGGTCGTCACATTGTCTCAATATCCTGTAGCACACGTTAGCGCGATAATAAAATGAAATATTTAATACATCGGAGCATAAAAGTCCCACTCCGCAGATCCAAGATCGGTCTCACAAAATATTACAATACGTCTTAGTACATCTTAGGATAATATCTTACATAAGTTTACAAAGTAGAAAATAAAGGTTCCAGCTGGATATTCTAATTCTTGTCAGCATAGTCTGGAGCTTTTTCCCTTTTCTCTGGATTCCTAGCTGAACGTCTCGCATCTTTCCATCTTGATAGCTGAACAAAATGTTTTAAAGCAAGAATGAGCAACTATAGTGCTCAGCAAGTTCTTTCATTGCTCGGGGTATAAATATAATAATATTTACCGAAAGAAATACTCAAAATTTTAATATCGGATATACAATCTGAATTGGCTCAAACTCATCTCGAAAATAGCATACTCGAAAGATTCAATACTCATCTCGAAACAGAATACTTGAAAGACTCAATATTTATCTCGAAACAGAATACTCAAAAGACTCAATATTCATCTCGAAAATAGAATACTCGAAAGACTAAAAATTCATCTCGAAACAGAATACTCGAAAGACTCATTTGATATAACTCTGAAAACTCATTATTTAAGAATGAACTGGTCTTCCACCTCACGATATCTCGGTGGGGCGATCAACTATCCGACCGAGAATACCGCCTCCAATGACACCGCACTTCACCCGATCACGGCTACAATACGATATCAACAATATAATATATGTATGAATGCTAGCATCATAATGGGTTATTAATTTAATCCTGGCAACGAATGCCAAAATATTCTCGTGTCCGTATTATGGTACACAAGTCTCTCTTTCTCTATAATGGGCCTCTTTCCCAAAATTGAGCAGGCAACAAATGCCAAAATATTCTCGTGTCCGTATTATGGTACACAAGTATCTCTTTCTCTATAATGGGCCTCTTTCCCAAAATTGACCAGTAGAATACAGAATTCCCGAATATTTAATGAACAGATGACTTGATAAAAATTCTTCCAGGAAATATTTGTTAATCTGGCGGACTGCCAGTCTGACTCAATTGTGCCATCAATCCGAACAATGGACTGATGTAAACTCTCAATAATAATAACTTATTGGTTGACACGAACAAAATGCCAAACCTTGACAATAAAGGCAACTATCTCGAAATAATGAGAATAGTCTTAGAATGAAACAAAATGAGTCGTACTGAACAAGTAGTACAACTCGAATAATTTTAATACTCAAAATCGAAGAACGATAAATAGAATATTTTTCACTTGACAAATGAGTAAAACTCTAACGATTTTAAATACTATAACTCATATTGGTTGATTCGAACGATGAACCAACTAAAAGATAATCAATGAATATTATCGAATTTGAACAATAAATCCGACTGAGAAGAATGAATTTAACTATCTCGAACGAATGAGAATAGTTTAACTGAATCAAAATAAATAGTCGCCTCGAATTAATGAGATCGACCCGATATCAATTGAAAGTCTTCAACGCTTATAGGGAATATAATTCGCAAGTAAAGTACTCTTAACAGTAAAATCATATTGCAACGAGAAAATAATGTTCGAAAGAATCATTGTAGTATAAGAAGCAGCAAAATAAATCTCATAATTTGATAGCTCAAAAATAAATACGAATGAATTAACCAGGCTAGAAATATGAAATTTCAAGATTTAGGGTAGGATTGAACTTGCCTCGATCTCGAAGTGCAAATGAATGCAGATAAAAATTATACTCTACCCGTGAACTTGGCGTCGATCTACGGCTCAAGAATTATTCTCTAAAAATGGCAACCAGAAATACGTGAGCGATTCGTCAAAATAATATATTCCTGATCCACTAATATAATATTTAAAGATAAAGAATATTAATAATAATATAATATCTCTTGAAAATCTCTACCATAAATGACGGAAAATAATTCCCGGATAAATAAATCTCTCTTCGAACTCCAGAATCAAATCTAGAAATTATATACTATTTTTAATATCCGTAAATCCCACTTTATTTAATTGTAATAAAATTCTCATTTAAAAGGATCTAATGAATTCTCTAAAATCTCTAAAATTCACTAATTTAATAATATTAATCTTTATTTATTCTTAAAACAAAATAATTCAACAATCAATTTTTATTCAGTTTAAATCTATAATTATTATTAATCTCACTAACTAATTTCTCTCCCATTTTTAATCTCGTAAATAAAATAATAATAATCCGAACTTAGCATCTAAATAATCTGATCCGATACGATTAACTAAATAATCCGGAAACACAATTATAAACCTTCTAAAATAATACGGCTTTTTAATCCTATTTATTCACAATTATTCTCTCTTTTATCAATAAATAAATCAATAAATCTCTAAATTATGTCCACAAATCACTAAATAATTCTATTTAATAATTAAATCAATTTTTTACCACTTTTGTCACTTTATTAATAACCAATTAATATACCGAATAATTAAATCCCCTATTATTTTATTATTATTGCATTTAACAGAAAAAAATTTGATGTGGACCCCACTTACCCCACTGTAGTTCCATCCCTTCTCCCCTGCATCTCTCTTGACAATCTCTCTCCCTCTAATCTCTCTCTCTCTCGCTGTCTCTCACTATCTCTCCGATCTCTCTAGCACTCTCTCTGCCTCTCTCGACTCTCTCTCATTCTCTCCGTTTCTCGCTCACTCTCTCTGACCCTCTCCCAATCTCTCCCTCTCTCTCTCGTCTTCTCTATCTCTCGTTTCAATCCCCACTCCGACAACAAACACCACCACCGAAACAGTAGTGGTCGACTCCTCCCCCTTCCCCGAATCAATCTCTCTGCACACCCTCATCTCACTCGACTCTACACCCACAACAATCACAACCTCCCTTCTGCGACCACACACGACAACACCCAATTCGGAAAAAAAAACATACACACCACCAATCTCTCTCCCTCGACTATCCTCATCAACAACAACAACAAACCAACATCAACAATCTCTCATCTCTCTCCGTTAATCTCTCTCAATCTCCCTCCCTGTCTCTCCTCAATCTCTCTTTCTCATTAACAACAAGAACACAACAACCCAACCAAACTAATACCCATCAATCTCTCTCAACGACCGTCCCTTTCCCCTCTCCCCCTCCGATTAATACAAACACAATAACCCAAAGCCAATCACCCAGCACAAAGAACCGAAAAAGGAAAAAAAACAATCCGAAACTAAAATACTACCGGTGTTGCTCTGTTTTGCAAATATGTTCTGTTTGTGTGTGTGTATAAGGTTAAATGAAAGAGTGGAGTGTTTGTGTTTTTGCTTCTTCCCAAAGAGTGTTGTATCTCTTTGTAAATAAATATGAGGGGTTTGTTTATTTGGTTTAAAAGGATAAAAACGTGGAAGATAAAAACATGATTGAACATTTAGTGCTCCGGGAAATAAGCACCGTGTTTTGTGAAAAGTAAGCCCGTGTTTTCTGTAAGCTGTCTCCTAAAACAATGAGTTATATGACTGTTATAATAGAAATGAGGCCGGTTAAGTCAACAAATGTGGGTTAATAAATCAACAAACGTGGGCTAAGAAAAAAAAAAAACTTCCCGTGCTTTATGAAATGCTGTCTCATCAATAATTTTGTTGCCCCTGCTGATTAATTAAAATGAGACTCTAATATCGTTCTCTAAAATATTTCAACCCAAATTAAAATCCTATTTTTCCTAAATTTCTCTATTTTAATAAATACCAAATAAATATAATTAACTAGATATAATATATAATATAATATTTACTTACATATGAATATATAAAATTTCGAAATTTTACCAAAACCGCGCTAATTAAAATATACTGGTGTGTTGCACTTAAATAAAATTTAACTATCGAGTAGGAAAAATTATTCGAAAATTCGCGGTTATTACATTTTTATCGGATGTCTCCGAAGGGACTACTGGGTTAGGCAACATTGCTCTTATTTATGCTCTTCGCGTTCAATTTCACTTCATATATGATCTCATATTTAGCACTTTCACTTGAGCTTCACATTAAAATATAAAAGCACTAACTTTTCCCTTTTTCAGTTTAGTTGGCTTTTTGAGAGAGAATAGGTAGTGAAAAATGTGATTGTTATAATTTGTAATCATACATTATTTGAAGATAAAAGTGAATAAGTGAGCTTCTTGCGGAGACCTGTGTTTTTGGTAAATAGTATTATCCTTCATTTTTTTAATCTTCTTTATTTCTTTAATGCCCCTTTTTGTCATTACAAGGCATTTGGAGCGACCCAATTTAGATTGAAACAAAAAATTCTATTATGATATTGTACTTATTTTCAGTAATGTTGTAGTATTACGATTGCACCTCCAGCCTTTCTCTTCTCCTCCAGCTACATAATTTTAAATATTGAAAACAAAATACAATACAAGAAGAAGTTTGCATTTATAAATATAGATTACAAGCGGAGAGAGATGTTTAGTTACAGATAGACTACATAGCCACAACATAAGTGATAAAAAGAAAGATGTTAGTTACAGATAGACTACATAGCAGCAACATAAGTGATAAAAAGAAAGATGGTCTACATGATGATCAAGCTAATAAAGTATTGAAGTAATTAACAAGCCTGAACCACAGAAGCAACTTCCATTTTATAGGTACTGTTTATCATAACGTGGGTAATGGGTTTATGTATTCCCATTAATTTTATTTTTGGTCACCCCTCTAAGTTGATCACAAAAAAATTAACAACCCATCAAAATAAGTAGTTTAAAAATATATTCAAATTCAAATTATTATATTCGTTTCAATAAGAACATAATTTTAATATAATAAAGTCAATAAAATAAAAATTCAACAATTTCAGAAAGCGGGAGCCATGGTGAAAGACCTTAATTTGAATATAAACTATAAATCTACTAGAATATTTATCTGATATTTTGACTTGCTTATTTAATTGTACAATTTACTTATTTTTAATAAAAGAATATATATTAATAATATATATACACTGTATTTTCATACATGAATTTACTAATACAGTTTAATGGTCACGCTCTGGTGAGAATGAGAACAGTGAGAACACACATATTCACTATATTTTAAGCTATTTTAAAGGGCCCCGCTAGCATAAATCTTAGTAATAGTATTAAATTAAATTATTATAATAAAAACTTTGATATTATTTAGTAGTAATATTATTTCACAATAATATTACGGCATTAATAATAGAAATGATATTTCTATGGGATTTTTATTTAATGAACGTATATAAGGTAGATTTTCAAATGTTAAACTAGCATTTTGCCCGTACTTCGTACACGGCTTCTTATTTAATTTAAAATGATACTCGAAATACCAAAAATTTAACAAATTTGATTGATTTCTTAAAACATCTTACTTAATTTAAATTGACAATACCAAAAATTTAACAAATTTTATTGATTCTTAAAAAGATATTGTATGCAATTATATAAATAATCAATTCTTAGCAAGATATTATATACAATTATATAAGTATTTAATAAAATAATGATATGCTAAAATTTATATAAAAAAGTAGCATACAATTCTATTTTAACAATGTTGAAAATTTATTTAATCCATCAAAATCTGCAATAAAAATAATAAATATTTTTACAAATATTGTTCTCTAATTGAAAACAATAATAAATTGTCTTCATTATTCAAATGCGGAAATGATAATTCCTTCACCCCCAATGACTCCAAAACATTAAATGGCTCCAAAACATTAAACCTCATATAATATCAAGAACATGTTATATTAACTATGAGACCTCATTATTAATATAATGTGTAAATGTTGGAGAACAATGAGATCACATTTCAAGCAATTTTTAATTTTTTTTGTTAAATTTTTTTATGAATGGATAGAGGGTAAAATTATAAGACTTTTGTGTGAAGATGCCCCTAGCGGGGCCCTTTAAAATAGTTTGAAATGTAGTGAATATGTGTGTTCTCACTGTTCTCATTTTAATTCTTTTTTTGTTAATTTTTTTATGAATGGATAGAGGGTAGAATTATATGACTTTTTTTGGTGAAGATGCCCCTAGCGGGGCCCTTTAAAATAGCTTGAAATGTAGTGAATATGTGTGTTCTCATTCTCACCAGAGCGTGACTGTATTAGTAAATTCATGTATGAAAAAACAGTGTATATATATTATTAATATAGATTCTTTTATTAAAAATAAGTAAATTATACAATTAAATAAGCAAGCCAAAATATCAGATAAATATTCTAGTAGATTTATTGTTTATGTTCAAATTAAGGTCTTTCACCATGGCTGACTTTATTATATTAAAAGTAATGTTCTTTTTGAAATGAATATAATAATTTGAATATATTTTTAAACTACTTATTTTGATGGTTTGTTAATTTTTTTGTGATCAACTTAGAGGGGTAACCAAAAATTAAATTAATTGGAATACATAAACCCATACCCACGTTATGATAAACAATACCTATAAAATGGAAGTTGCTTATGTGGTTCAGGCTTGTTAATTACTTCAATACTTCATTAGCTTGATCATTATGTGGACCATCTTTCTTTTTATCACTTATGTTGCTGCTATGTAGTCTATCTGTAACTAACATCTTTCTTTTTATCACTTATGTTGTTGCTATGTAGTCTATCTTTAACTAAACATCTCTCTCTGCTTGTAATTTATATTTATAAATGCAAACTTCTTCTTGTATTGTATTTTGTTTTCAATATTTAAAATTATGTAGCTGGAGGAGAAGAGAAAGGCTGGAGGTACAATCGTAGTACTACAACATTACTGAAAATAAGTACAATATCATATTAAAATTTTTTGTTCCAATCTAAATTGGGTTGCTCCAAATGCTGTGTAATGACAAAAGGGGGCATTAAATAAATAAAGAAGATTAAAAAAATGAAGGATAATACTGTTTACCAAAAGCACAGGTCTCCGCAAGAAGCTCACATATTCACTTTTATCTTCAAATAATGTATGATTACAAATTATAACAATCACATTTTCCATTACCTATTCTCTCTCAAAAAGCCAACTAAACTGAAAAAGGGAAAAGTTAGTGCTTTTATATTTTAATATGGAGCTCACGTGAAAGTGCTAAATATGAGATCATATATGAAGTGAAATTGAACGCGAGTAAAGAAGATATTTAGAGCATGAATAAGAGCAATGTTACCTGACCCAGAGGGCGAGGCTTGTGACGTGGGTCTGAGCTTCTAAGTATGATATTCCATAGTCCCTTCGGAGACATCCGATAAAAAGTATGTTATTCCATAAGACCTTCTGGTACGTAGCATGTCTACCCCATGAACATTAAGTTGAACAAATCCATAAAGAACATAAACTTGCTTGAAAACAAAATAATGTCTATAAGTATCAAACTGAGTCCCAAGATTATTTACAAATAACATGGTCTGTACTGTGTCAATGTTATTAACTGGTAATCTTTCCAACTACCTTTGTTATTACGACATGTAAAATTAAAAATTGAAAGGCCTAGCAAATATTTTAAAGGTACCTTTCTGGTGTCCTGTATATTATTATAACATTGGGTAATTCATTAAAACTTTAATTCTTAAATTCTAAACCAAAATCAAAACCAAACAAATATTATCCTGTCTAATTTTTAATATTGTGAAATCAATAAAAGCATAACTCTTATGGCCAAACTGAAAACTGGAACCAAATATATATGACCCGTACGGAGGTCTAGTACACATACCTTAACCCTACTTCAGGGGGTTGAGATGTTAATTTGGTGAAAAACCCAGCTTTCAAATCTGAAAAGTGCAAACATGCATCAAAATCCAGCAGTGTGAAGATTTGAGCGGCATGGACTTGAAGGTGAAAAATGATAGAGATAGATTTGAGTAATGACAAAACGGAGAATCAAAGAAATAAAGAAAGATAAAAAAATAAAGGATAATACTATAGTAGAGGTTTAGATTTGGGTCGATCCAATTGAGTTACTCCAAATGTTGTGTAATGACAAAAAATAGTATATGTTTAGATTTGGGTCGATCCAATCTAATTTGGGTCGCTCCAAATGCTGTGTAATGGTAAAAAGGGACATCAAAGAAATAAAGAAGATTAAGAAAATGAAGGATAATAATATTGTTGAAAAAATTCGAACCTTGAAATTTTAGTAAATAAATTTAATCATGTAACATATTTAATCATTAGATCTAACAGTTCTAATTTTAAATAAAATTCTAACGGATATTATTCGTTGTATACGAATTTTTATTATATTTTGTTAGTGGTTAGAAGATATGATGTCATATTTTTGGGTATGCAATTAGTAAATAAATTTAATCATGTAATATATTTAATCATTGAATCTAACAATTCTAATTTTTAACTAAAAATCTAACGGATATTATCCGTTATATACGAATTTTTGTTATATTTTGTTAGTGGTTAGAAGATATGAAGTCATATTTTTGGGTATGTATTAATTATTGCAATATTATGTTTTAAATTAAAAGTCAACGTGTTTTAATTAATAGAAAAAAATTATTGATCGGAAGATATGATATTTTAGGTATTTATAAAATGTAATATCATCAATTATAAGTAAACATCTTTTAATTGAAAAAGACAATCAACTAATTATCATTAATTATATTATTAATAAAAAAATGAAGGATAATATTAGAGGTTTAGATTTGGGTTGATCCAATTGGATCGCTCCAAATGTTGATTAGAGAGAAAAAAATTATTGATCGGAAGATATGATATTTTAGGTATTTATAAAAGGTAATATCATATCAATTATAAGTAAACATCTTTTAATTGAAAAAGGCAATCAGCTAATTATCATTAATAATCTTATTAATAAAAAAATGAAGGATAATAGTAGAGGTTTAGATCCCCTCAGATCTCCTTTATATATTTATATAATAGTTCTAATTTTTAACTAAAAATCTAACCTTTTTCAATTAAAATATGTTTACTTATAATTGATGATATTACCTTTTATCAATACCTAAAATATCATATCTTCCAATCAATAATTTTTTTCTCTCTAATTAAAACACGTTGACTTTAAATTTAAAACATAATATTGCAATAATTAATACATACCCAAAAATATGACATCATATCTTCTAACCACTAACAAAATATAATAAAAATTCATATACAACGAATAATATCCGTTAGATTTTTAGTTAAAAATTAGAATTGTTAGATCTAATGATTAAATATATTACATGATTAAATTTATTTACGTTGACTTTTAATTTAAAACATAATATTGCAATAATTAGTACATACACAAAAATATGGCATCATATCTTCTAACCACTAACAAAATATAATAAAAATTCGTATACAACGAATAATATCGGTTAGATTTTTAGTTAAAAATTAGAACTGTTAGATCTAATGATTAAATATATTACATGATTAAATTTATTTAATAAATGCATTAAATGCATACCCAAAATTATGACATCATATCTTCTAACCACTAACAAAATATAATAAAAATTTGTATACAACGAATAATATCAGATAGATTTTTAGTTAAAAATTAGAATTGTTAGATCTAATGGTTAAATATATTACATGATTAAATTTATTTACTAAAATTTCAAGGTTCAAATTTTTATAAATACCTAAAATATCACATCTTTCAATCAATAATTTCTTCTCTCTAATTAAAACACGTTGACTTTTAATTTAAAACATAATATTGCAATAATTAATACATACCCAAAAATATGACATCATATCTTCTAACCACTAATAAAATCTATATCTATACTATATTATAAAAGCCGAAACATTAAAAGTTTGGTCGATCGGTCGGTACGGTACCTATTGATTTTACTTATTTACCCTTACTCAAATAAAATCCATCATACTAACTAATTAATTTCTTTTTTCAGGTTAAACATATTATCTTCTCTATTTTTCAATAAATAAATAATTTACTTTTTTAGGTAAATTCAATATCTTTTATATTTTATCTAACTAAAATTTCCATCCTACTAACTAATTAATTTCCCTTTTCAGGTTAAACATATTATCTTTTCTATTTTTCAAAAACTAAATAATTTCCTTTTTCAGGTAAAATACAATATTTTTTATATTTTATCTAACTAAAATTTCTTCTTTATTAATCAATTTCCTTTTTCAGGTTAAACATATTACCTTTTCTATTTTTCAATAACTAAATAATTTCCTTCTTTGGTAAAATACAATATCTTTTACATTTTATCTAACTAAAATTTCTCCTTTTTTAAAAACTACTATCAATTTTGTATAATAAAATAACATAATTATATTATAATTAGTATTAAGTAATCAATTACCTTTTTTAGCCAAAATACGTTACATTTTCTCTTTTCTCTAACTAAAATCTCTCTTTTTCCAATTGTATCATGGACGGTTACCTTTTTCAAACATGTTACCTTTTTTCCTTTCTCTTACGAAAATCTCTCTTTTTCCAATTATATCACGGGCGATTCTGTTTAATAAAAATAAAATAATAATATTATAGTACTAATAATTAACTGATTATCTTTTCAACTAAAACGTATCATCTTTTATATTTTTTCTAATTAAATTCCCTTTTTTTCTACAAATTTCAGGGGCAACATTAATTTCTCATTTTCTAAAAACTATGAGCAATTTTATTTAGTAAAATAACATAATTAAATTATAATTACTATAAACTAATCAATTACCTTTTTCACATAAATTATGTCATCTTTTTAATTTTCACGTTACCTTTCTATTTTTTAAAACTAGAACTGTTAGATCTAATGATTAAATATATTACATGATTAAATTTATTTACTAAATGCATACCCAAAAATATGACATCATATCTTCCAACCACTAACAAAATATAATAAAAATCTGTATATTAGTTCCGGTTTTTAGTTTGGCCATAAGAGTTAAGTTTTTATTGATTTCACAGTATTAAAAATTAGACAGGATAATATTTGTTTGGTTTTGATTTTGGTTTGGAATTTAAGAATTAAAGTTTTAATGAATTACCCGATGTTATAATAATATACAGGACACCAGAAAGGTACCTTTAAAATATTTGCTTGGCATTTCAGTTTTCGATTTTACATGTCATAATAACAAAGGTAGTTGGAAAAATTACAAGTTAATAACATTGACATAGTATAGACCATGTTATTTGTAAATAATCTTGGGACTCAATTTGATACTTATAGACATTATTTTGTTTTCAAGCAAGTTTATGTTCTTTATGGATTTGTTCAACTTAAGGTTCATGGGATAGACATGCTACGTACCAGAAGGTCTTATGGAATAGCATACTTTTTATCGGATGTCTCTGAAGGGACTATGGAATAGCATTCTTAGAAGCTTAGACCCACGTCACAAGCCTCACCCTCTGGGTCAGGCAACATTGCTCTTATTTATGCTATAAATATCTTCTTTACTCGCGTTCAATTTCACTTCATATATGATCTCATATTTAGCACTTTCACTTGAGCTCCATATTAAAATATAAAAGCACTAACTTTTCCTTTTTTCAGTTTAGTTGGCTTTTTGAGAGAGAATGGGTAGTGGAAAATGTGATTGTTATAATTTGTAATCATATATTATTTGAAGATAAATGTGAATAAGTGAGCTTCTTGCGGAGACCTGTGTTTTTGGTAAACAGTATTATTCTTCATTTTTTTTAAATCTTTTTTATTTCTTTAATGCCCCTTTTTGTCATTACACATAATTTTAAATATTGAAAACAAAATACAATACAAGAAGTTTGCATTTATAAATATAGATTACAAGCAGATAGAGATGTTTAGTTACAGATAGACTACATAGCAGCAACATAAGTGATAAAAAGAAAGATGGTCCACATGACGATCAAGCTAATGAAGTACTCCCTCCGTCCCACCCAAATGTTTACATTTGGGTTGGGCACGGAGACCAAGGAAAAATATAAAGAAAGAAGAGAGAAGGAGGGAAAATGAGTAAAGTGGTGGGACCCATCACTATATAATGTATAAAATGAGTTACTGGAGGAAAGTAATGGTTGTAGTTGATTTTTATATTATAAAACTTTACTATTTTGGGAAAGTTTAGAAATGTAAAGAAATGGGTGGGACGGCCCAAAAAGTAAAGTGTAAAGAAATGGATGGGACAGAGGGAGTATTTAAGTAATTAACAAGCCTGAACCACATAAGCAACTTCCATTTAATAGGTATTGTTTATCATAACGTGGGTAATTGGTTTATGTATTCCCATTAATTTATTTTTGGTCACCCCTCTAAGTTGATCACAAAAAAATTAACAACCCATCAAAATAAGTATTTTAAAAATATATTCAAATTCAAATTATTATATTCGTTTCAATAAGAACATACTTTTAATATAATAAAGTCAATAAAATAAAAATTCAACAATTTCAGAAAGCGAGAGCCATGGTGAAAGACCTTAATTTGAACATAAACTATAAATCTACTAGAATATTTATCTGATATTTTGGCTTGCTTATTTAATTGTATAATTTACTTATTTTTAATAAAAGAATCTATATTAATAATATATATACACTGTATTTTCATACATGAATTTACTAATACAGTATAATGGTCACGCTCTGGTGAGAATGAGAACAGTGAGAACACACATATTCACTACATTTCAAGCTATTTTAAAGGGCCCCGCTAGGGGCATCTTCACAAAAAAAGTCTTATAATTCTACCCTCTATCCATTCATAAAAAAATTAAAATGAGAATAGTGAGAACACACATATTCGCTACATTTCAAGCCATTTTAAAGGGCCCCGCTAGGGGCATCTTCACACAAAAGTCTTATAATTCTACCCTCTATCCATTCATAAAAACAATTAACAAAAAAAATTAAAAATTGCTTGAAATGTGGTCTCATTGTTCTCCAATATTTACATATTATATTAACTATGAAGTCTCACAGTTAATATAATATGTTCTTGATATTATATGAGGTTTAATGTTTTGGAGCCATTGGGGGTGAAGGGATTATCATTTCCGCATTTGAATAATGAAGGCAATTTATTATTGTTTTCAATTAGAGAACAATATTTGTAAAATATTTATTACTTTTATTGTAGATTTTGATGGATTAAATAAATTTTCAACATTGTTAAAATAGAATTGTATGCTACTTTTTATATAAATTTTAGCATATCATTATTTTAATAAATACTTATATAACTATATATAATATCTTTCTAAGAATTGATTATTTATATAATTGCATACAATAACTTTTTAAGAAATTAATCAAATTTGTAAAATTTTTGGTATTGTCAATTTAAATTAAATAAGATGTTTTAAGAAATCAATCAAATTTGTTAAATTTTTGGTATTATCATTTTAAATATAATATAAATTACATTTTTAAAAATGTAATCAAATTTGTTAAATTTTGAAATATTACATTTAAAAATTACACTTAAAATATTAAAATTTTAAATTATTTTAAAATTTTAAAAATAGTAATAATTTTTAAAATGTAATTTAAAATATTTTAAAATTTTAAAATAGTAGTAATTTGTTAAATTTATTATCATTTTAAATGTAATATTTTAAAAATGTAATATTTTTAAAAATGTAATATTTTTGGTATTATAAATTTTTGGTATTAAATTTTTGTCATTACACAGCATTTGGAGCGACCCAAATCAAAATCTCTACTATTTTTGTCATTACACAGCATTTGGAGCGATTCAATTTAGATTGGATCGACCCAAATCTAAACCTCTACTATTATCCTTCATTTTTTTTTATCTTCTTTATTTCTTTGATGCTTATTTTTATTTAATAAAAAAGAGTTTTTTTAATTATGGAGCCAAAACATGAACAAAATAACTAAAAAATATCTTTATTTATAATTTTCAATATACACGGCATCATATATAATCATTGTTTTAAAAAATTCGGATTTAGTCGATAAAAGCACCATCTGGTTACTAAAAAAAATTAATCGATATAATAATGGAAGATAACTTAATATTATTAATTATTTAAATTTAACACACTTCTTTATTTCTTTGATTTCTATGATGTCATTTTTTGTCATTACACAACATTTAAAGCGACCCATTTAGATTCGATCGACCCAAATCAAAACCTCTACTATTTTTTGTCATTACACATCATTTTTATTTAGTAAAAAAGAGTTACTAAAATTTAGATTAGATCGACCCAAATCTAAACCTCTACTATTATCCTTCATTTTTTTATCTTCTATATTTCTTTGATGCTTATTTTTAAAAAATAAAAAAGAGGTTTTTAATTATGGAGCCAAAACATGAACAAAATAACTAAAAAAATATATTTTAATTTTCAATATACACGGTATCATCTATGATCATTGTTTTGAAAATTTCGATTAGTCGACGAAAGCACCGTCTGATTGCTAATAAAAAATTAATAGATATTATAATGGAATATAACTTAATATTATTAATTATTTAAATTTAACACATATTTATATATATAGGAAGGTGCTCAAATGAGAACTTTCTTAAAATGAAAATTTAGTTCACACTAATATGTGTATATATATATCATTTATTCTAAGGGTAGGGAGGTGCTCAAATGAGAACTTTCTTAAAAAGAGAATTTAGTTCACACTAATATATATATATATATATATATATATATATATATATATATATATATATATATATATATATATATATATATATATTATATATCATTTATTCTAAGGGCCCCGCCAGGGGCACCTTCACTTCTACCCTCTATCCATTAATAAAAAAACTGCTGCTGCATCATCATTTTTTAAAAAAAGAAAAAAAACACCAAACACCAGTTTTATTTTACTTTTTTTGAAATTTGTTCATTTAACAAAAAGTTATTAAAAGCAACAACATAAAACTCAAATTATGTGTATCCACCACGCAAGTTAACGTTAAACAAAATAAAGCGGCACTAAACGGTGCTACACGACACTAAACGGCGCTAATCTTAATTTCAGCTTCCGCTTGGTTATCACGTTCAAGACAACCTCAACATCGACATTGACCGTCGATACGGGAAACAAAAAACTCGAAACCTCGCGCTGACGATCAATGTCAATCGACCGGAGCCTTCCGTTGGAGCCCGGTCGGCCGGCTCTCGGTCGGCTGAGCAAAACCTCGTGTTGACGATCAAGGTCAGTCGGCCGGAGCCTTCCGTTGGAGCCCGGTCGGCAGGTTCTCTACTTTGATTTATATATGAAATAATTCTTTTGAATTAAATCATTATATTTTGGGCGATGGAATTATATACATGGTGAATATTATTTATAGAAGGAATCCATGTCCTGATAATATTCGGGTTAATGATGTCCCCTTGAAAGCTCAAAAAGATTTAATTATGTGAAACCCTGCAGGTGGATTTATTCCGGCATAATTAAATAAAGGTTGAGTGGATGATCAAGGATAAAAGATATTAATTAAATGAATTATCAGTAATTTATTTAATTAATGGACATGTGATATTTTAAACATGGGGAATTTAATAAGCAAATAATAAAGGAGCCGATTTAATTAACTAAATAAATTACCGGAATTAGGTGGGTGGTGCAATATTAATTATTTAGTGGAATTAATTAATATTAATGATAAAGGGCTTGGCCCAACTTATCATTAGAAGGCCTAACCTAATTTACTCCTTGATCCCTATTGTAGCCTATAAATACTCTTTATGCCTCCAAGAATAATGGTTCTAAATTCTGGAGCTTGGAGGCTAAACCTTGGAGGATCGAAGGCCACACTTCGTTCAAGGGAGTAAGGGAATACAATAGAAGATCGTGGATTTGAATCGCTTGCGCCGTAGCGATTAAGGTAAATCTTCTAAACCCCCTTTGTAATCATTAAACGGGTTAAACACAAATCAGGGTTAAACACAAATCACTATGATCCAAAAGGACCAACAATTCACCATAATTATCAATAAAGAAAATATTTTGAATAATTCTGACATTTTTTTATGAATCTGATCTTCATCAACAAGTATCTAACCTTGATTCAGAATCTCAATCTTATGTCACAATCAATCTAACAAAATTTCAAAAATATTTATTACTTAAATTGCAATTTTTGATGGATAAAATAAATTTTTAGCATTGTCAAAATAGAATTGTATGCTACTCTTTATATAAATTTTTTCATAACACTATTTCATTAAATAATTATATAATTGTATAATTGAATGGAACATGTTTGTAGGTGATCAATCAAACTCCTAAAATTATTTAAAATGACATTTTAAATTAAATGAATGTCGTGTACGAAGTACGGGCAAAATGCTAGTTAATATAATAATATAGGTATAATAAGTACTTCGTACTTATTATACCTATATTATTATAATATATTTAAAATTAACTATATTCAAAAAACTATATGCCCATTGCATAAATTATAGTAATTTATAAAAATAGTGTACGTAATTATTATAAATATAGTTATAATAATTACGTACACTATTTTTATAAATTACTATAATTTATAAAAATAGTGTACGTAATTATTATACTGCACTTATAATTATAATTATAAGTTAAAAATACAAGAAAATATTTATTAGCTAAAATCTCTTTTTTCCAATTAAATGACGCCCTTACTTAGATTAACTATATTATTATATTATAATAATATATCTAGCATTTTGCCCGTACTTCGTACACGGCTTCTTATTTAATTTAAAATGATAATACCAAAAATTTAACAAATTTGATTGATTTCTTAAAACATCTTATTTAATTTAAATTGACAATACCAAAAATTTAACAAATTTGATTGATTTCTTAAAAAGATATTGTATGCAATTATATAAATAATCAATTCTTAGCTAGATATTATATACAATTATATAAGTATTTAATAAAATAATGATATGCTAAAATTTATATAAAAAAGTAGCATACAATTCTATTTTAACAATGTTGAAAATTTATTTAATCCATCAAAATCTGCAATAAAAATAATAAATATTTTTACAAATATTGTTCTCTAATTAAAAACAATAATAAATTGTCTTCATTATTCAAATGCGGAAATAATAATTCCTTCACCCCCAATGACTCCAAAACATTAAATGGCTCCAAAATATTAAACCTCATATAATATCAAGAACATGTTATATTAACTATGAGACCTCATAGTTAATATAATGTGTAAATGTTGGAGAACAATGAGATCACATTTCAAGCAATTTTTAATTTTTTTTGTTAAATTTTTTTATGAATGGATAGAGGGTAGAATTATAAGACTTTTGTGTGAAGATGCCCCTAGCGGGGCCCTTTAAAATAGTTTGAAATGTAGCGAATATGTGTGTTCTCACTGTTCTCATTTTAAATTTTTTTTGTTAATTTTTTTATGAATGGATAGAGGGTAGAATTATATGACTTTTTTTTGTGAAGATGCCCCTAGCGGGGCCCTTTAAAATAGCTTGAAATGTAGTGAATATGTGTGTTCTCACTGTTCTCATTCTCACCAGAGCGTGACCATTAAACTGTATTTGTAAATTCATGTATGAAAAAACAGATAAATATATATTATTAATATAGATTCTTTAATTAAAAATAAGTAATTTATACAATTAAATAAGCAAGCCAAAATATCAGATAAATATTCTAGTAGATTTATTGTTTATGTTCAAATTAAGGTCTTTCACCATGGGTGACTTTATTATATTAAAAGTATGTTCTTATTGAAATGAATATAATAATTTGAATTTGAAATATTTTTAAACTACTTATTTTGATGGGTTTTTAATTTTTTTGTGATCAACTTAGAGGGGTAACAAAAATAAAATTAATTGGAATACATAAACCCATTACCCACGTTATGATAAACAATGCCTATAAAATGGAAGTTGCTTATGTGGTTCAGGCTTGTTAATTACTTCAATACTTCATTAGCTTGATCATCATGTGGACCATCTTTCTTTTTATCACTTATATTGCTGCTATGTAGTCTATCTATAACTAACATCTTTCTTTTTATCACTTATGTTGTTGCTATGTAGTCTATCTGTAACTAAACATCTCTCTCTGCTTGTAATCTATATTTATAAATGCAAACTTCTTCTTGTATTGTATTTTGTTTTCAATATTTAAAATTATGTAGCTGGAGGAGAAGAGAAAGGCTGGAGGTACAATCGTAGTACTACAACATTACTGAAAATAAGTACAATATCATATTAGAATTTTTTGTTCCAATCTAAATTGGGTTGCTCCAAATAATGTGTAATGACAAAAAGGGGCATTAAATAAATAAAGAAGATTAAAAAAATGAAGGATAATACTGTTTACCGAAAACACAGGTCTCCGCAAGAAGCTCACTTATTCACTTTTTTCTTCAAATAATGTATGATTACGAATTATAACAATCACATTTTCCATTACCTATTCTCTCTCAAAAAGCCAACTAAACTGAAAAAGGGAAAAGTTAGTGCTTTTATATTTTAATATGGAGCTCAAGTGAAAGTGCTACATATGAGATCATATATGAAGTGAAATTGAACGCGAGTAAAGAAGATATTTAGAGCATAAATAAGAGCAATGTTACCTGACCCAGAGGGTGAGGCTTGTGACGTGGGTCTGAGCTTCTAAGTATGCTATTCCATATTCCCTTCGGAGACATCCGATAAAAAGTATGCTATTCCATAAGACCTTCTGGTACGTAGCATGTCTTTCCCATGAACATTAAGTTGAACAAATCCATAAAGAACATAAACTTGCTTGAAAACAAAATAATGTCTATAAGTATCAAACTGAGTCCCAAGATTATTTACAAATAACATGGTCTGTACTGTGTCAATGTTATTAACTGGTAATCTTTCCAACTACCTTTGTTATTACGACATGAAAAATAAAAAATTGAAAGGCCAAGCAAATATTTTAAAGGTACCTTTCTGGTGTCCTGTATATTATTATAACATTGGGTAATTCATTAAAACTTTAATTCTTAAATTCCAAACCAAAATCAAAACCAAACAAATATTATCCTGTCTAATTTTTAATATTGTGAAATCAATAAAAACTTAACTCTTATGGCCAAACTGAAAACTGGAACCAAACATATATGACCCATACGGAGGTCTAGTACACATACCTTAACCCTACTTCAGGGGGTTGAGATGTTAACTTGGTGAAAAACCCAGCTTTCAAAAAAAAAAAAAAAGGATAATACTATAGTAGAGGTTTAGATTTGGGTCGATCCAATTGGGTTACTCCAAATGTTGTGTAATGACAAAAAATAGTATATGTTTAGATTTGGGTCGATCCAATCTAATTTGGGTCGCTCCAAATGCTGTGTAATGGTAAAAATGGGCATCAAAGAAATAAAGAAGATTAAGAAAATGAAGGATAATAGTATCGTTGACAGAATTCGAACCTTGAAATTTTAGTAAATAAATTTAATCATGTAACATATTTAATCATTAGATCTAACAGTTCTAATTTTAAATAAAATTCTAACGGATATTATTCGTTGTATACGAATTTTTATTATATTTTGTTAGTGGTTAGAAGATATGATGTCATATTTTTGGGTATGCATTAGTAAATAAATATAATCATGTAATATATTTAATCATTGAATCTAACAGTTCTAATTTTTAACTAAAAATCTAACGGATATTATCCGTTGTATACGAATTTTTGTTATATTTTGTTAGTGGTTAGAAGATATGAAGTCATATTTTTGGGTATGTATTAATTATTGCAATATTATGTTTTAAATTAAAAGTCAACGTGTTTTAATTAATAGAAAAAAAATTATTGATTGGAAAATATGATATTTTAGGTACTTATAAAATGTAATATCATCAATTATAAGTAAACATCTTTTAATTGAAAAAGACAATCAGCTAATTATCATTAATTATATTATTAATAAAAAAATGAAGGATAATAGTAGAGGTTTAGATTTGGGTTGATCCAATTGGATCGCTCCAAATGCTGATTAGAGAGAAAAAAATTATTGATTGGAAGATATGATATTTTAGGTATTTATAAAAGGTAATATCATATCAATTATAAGTAAACATCTTTTAATTGAAAAAGGCAATCGGCTAATTATCATTAATTATATTATTAATAAAAAAATGAAGGATAATAGTAGAGGTTTAGATCCCCTCGGATCTCCTTTATATATTTATATAATAGTTCTAATTTTTAACTAAAAATCTAACGGATATTATTCGTTGTATACGAATTTTTATTATATTTTGTTAGTGATATTTAATTTCCACCATTAATAAAATTTAAAATGCAATTGAGTTGTATGTTTAGTTTTCTCGATTAGTAAAAATTTAAAATGCAATTTAGAGAAATTGATTATTTTAATATGTTTTACTTGAAAACAGAAATTGATTAGTTATTAGGATAAATTTTATTTATATTTAAGTAAGGGTAATTAAGTAAAAACAATAGGTACAGACCAACCAACCAACCAACCGACCGGCGCCATATAATTGGAAAACTATAGATTTTAGCTAAAGGAAATAGAAAAGGTAACATTTTTTAAAAAAAAATTGATTATTTTAATATGTTTTACTTGAAAAAGAAAATTGATTAGTTATTGGGAAATTGTTTATTTATAATTAAGTAAGGGCGTCATTTAATTGGAAAAAAGAGATTTTAGCTAAAAAAAAATAGAAAATGTAACATATTTTAGAGGAAATTGATTATTTTAATATGTTTTACTTGAAAACGTAAATTGATTATTTATTAGGAGAAATTTTATTTATAATTAAGTAAGGGTAATTAAGTAAAAACAATAGGTACCGACCGACCGACTAACCAACTAACCGACCGACCAAACTTTCAATGTTTTAAAATGAAATTTTAAAGGTAAGGATATTGAAATTGTATATTTAGTTTCCTCGATTAGTAAAAATTTAAAATGCAATTTAGATATTTACTTTACTTCATTAGTAAAGATTTTATAGGTAAAAAATAATGAAATTATATATTTAGTTTCCTCTATTAGTAAAGTTTTAAATTGGAATTGAGATTTTTTTAAATCATTTGAATTATTAATTCAAAAATTTGAGAAATTTAACAAAATAGAACCGAGCTATTTGACCGGCGCCACTTTACCTCCCCTCGTTTCTCCTTTATATAAGTATATAGCAGTTCTAATTTTTAACTAAAAATCTAACGGATATTATTCGTTGTTTACGAATTTTTATTATACAAGCTTAAAACCCGTGCGATGCACGAATTTTTTTTAATATTATATGATATTTTCATTAATTTAAGTTAATTTTTTTAAAATATAAAGTTGGGAGACTTAAATTTTTATATGAGATTTGATAATAATTATATAAATGTTATCCGTGATATTTATAGAAAATGAGGGATTTTAGTTAGAAAATATAGAAAAAATTATAGGTTTTACTTGAAAAGGGTAATCGGCTAATTATTAGTTTTTATATAATTAATATTTTATTTCATTAAATAGAAATTGATACGTTTTAGATAAAAAATGCAATCGGTTAATTATGAATATTATAATATTATTAGTTTATTGTATTAAACAGAACCGCCCGTGATAAAATCAAAAAAAAGATAGATTTTAGTTTTAAAAAATAGAAAGGTAACGTGAAAATTAAAAAGATGACATAATTTATGTGAAAAAGGTAATTGATTAGTTTATAGTAATTATAATTTAATTATGTTATTTTACTAAATAAAATTGCTCATAGTTTTTAGAAAATGAGAAATTAATGTTGCCCCTGAAATTTCTAGAAAAAAAGGGAATTTAATTAGAAAAAATATAAAAGATGATACGTTTTAGTTGAAAAGGTAATCAGTTAATTATTAGTACTATAATATTATTATTTTATTTTTATTAAATAGAATCGCCCGTGATATAATTGGAAAAAGAGAGATTTTCGTAAGAGAAGGGAAAAAAGGTAACGTGTTTGAAAAAGGTAACCGTCCATGATACAATTGGAAAAAGAGAGATTTTAGTTAGAGAAAAGAGAAAAGGTAACGTATTTTGGCTCAAAAAGGTAATTAATTATTTAATACTAATTATAATATAATTATGTTATTTTATTATACAAAATTGATCGTAGTTTTTAAAAATAGAGAAATTTTAGTTAGATAAAATGTAAAAGATATTATATTTTACCTAAGAAGTAAATTATTTAGTTATTGAAAAATAGAAAAGGTAATATGTTTAACCTGAAAAAGGAAATTGATTAATAAAGGAGATTTGGGTCGATCCAATCTAAATTGGGTCGCTCCAAATATTGTGTAATGACAAAAAGAGATATCAAAAAAATAAAGAAGATTAAAAACATAAAGGATAAAAGCTGTAATTTTCCTGTGTAATGACAAAAAAGGGCATCAAAGAAATAAAGAAGATTAAAAAAATGAAGGGTAAAAGCAGTAATTTTTAAAATGCAATACTAGCATCATACTAACGATAATGTATATTTAATCTTGATAAATAAATAAAATTTGATAATCCCGAATTTATCTAAAGAATTTTAAAATAATCTATTACTATATATTAAACTTCAACACCAGGGCAAAAATTGCCATTTTAATGGGTGTGAAATTACGATTTTATTCCTGTTTTTTAAAAAATCACAAAAATGCCATATTTTGATAATTGTGTGGAAAATGAGGAAATTGTGTTTGTACGGGGATTCGAACAACTATCCTTTAACTCACAAACTCATGCCTTAACCAATTATGCTATGGTTGATTTTGAGTTTTGTTTAAAAATCATATATGATAAACCACCTCTCTTTTCTTTTTGTCTCATCCTCTTTTTTTTTTGAGTAAATGAATGTTGGTTCATATTATTTCTAGAATATTAGACAGAAAAGGTTATAAAAAATATTTTAATCGATTGAACATACTCCATAATTCTTTTTTGTCATTTTAAATAATTACTATAGGAAAAAAATTAGATTATTCATAATGCAACCGAGTCCAAAAAGAAAAAAAATTATTTACATTCGTATCTTTGTAGATATTGAATTATTTACATAACAAATAGGAGTTAATTTTAAAAAAAATATGTAAATTTTAGTTATCAAATCAAAAAAAAAATTTGCATCACATAACTTTTTAGGTATTTAAAATTATGAATATTTGAGTCATATTTGAGGGTTTTGGTCGACCAATCATTTAAACTTTCAACGATTTAAATATGTGGGTCATATAAATATTTAAATATATACGAAAAATAATTAAAATTATATTAAAAAGATGAAAATTTTAAAACTATGTTCTATGTGATATATAAATAAATACTATAATTGGCATGCAAATTAAATCAAAAAAGATATATTAAATATTACAATAATTATTTAAAACGATCAATTAGATTATAACTCGGCTATAAATTATGGTACATTTTAATTTTTATATAATATATTGATCAATTGATTTTAGAATTCATGTACATGCACAGGTCATTAAGGTTGTCATATTTACATCGATATAAATATTTTGAAAAATTTATAATTAATTTAAAAAATAATTCAAAATTTTAATATAAAAAATATTTCAATTTACCCATTTTATTGAACTTCTGTATTGTGTAATAACATTAGACTAAAACTAAACATTTAAGTTTAAAAATGTATAAATGTATATGTTTAGAAAAAATGATTGAGACAAGCATAAGGATGACTTTTACTCAATATTAAGAGATTTTGTTATGTCTCAAAATATAGTCTTACGTATACGATCAAATTTTTTACAACAAAATTAATGAGTTTACATATGCCTATATTACATACAGATAATTTTACTAAGATAATAATTTATATTATACTCAAATGTTCAATTTGATAAATTCATTTCACGCAATTGAAAACTAAATTAATAATTTAACAATCATAAGTATTCATGTGATTATTATCGTATGAATATTTATCCAAATTAATTTTATGAAATCTAAGCAAAAATTTAAATATTTGGTTTAAAAAACTGGCATACAATATTACAAAATAAATATAAAAACACATGAAAAAAATGACCAAACTACACTACTTTTGTGTAGAAGCTGCCCAAAATGCCTATATTGAAGTCCCCGCCCGTCTTTTTTACCCACAAACGCATGGTGTTCATGCGTATAGTGGGATACGCATTTAAGAAATGCGTTTCGAGGGTTGCGCATATGTGGAATGCGTAATGACGTCACCTCATAAATCAGTCGTCGTCTCAGTGGAGCTCAAAATCGCCTCCACCGTCCCCTTCCTTCGTTCGCCACCTTCCGGCAACCTCTACCAAATCGGAGCACATAAAAATGATGACCAGACACCCCTCTCCCTTTTGCCATCTTTATTTCTTGATTTTCGGCCCTGTAAGGACGTGTATAGGCTGCTCGAAAAATGAATCGGAAAAAAAGAATTTATTTTGGGGGTATAGGGTTGTAGAAGGCAAGCTTGGATGGTGGTGAACAGATTCGTCGAATTTTTGACGAAAAAAAAGCTCCTGCGCAATGAGTTGTAGAAGATGAACAGTAATCGCAATACGCATCTTGAAGATACGTATTTCACAATACCTATGTTATAATTGTGTATTCCAGCTACTTTCACCAGTGCAGATTTTCAATTTACACGCTCCACGTATTTGGGAAATGCGTATACCCCCAACACATGACCTAAATGCGTATTTTGTGGGTATTTTGGGCGGATCTGCAGGCATTTTGGGCGATTGGAATTAAATTGAAGGCATTTTGGTTTTTCACCCTAAAAACGCTTGACAAGTCAAAATCTTATCGTTTATCATATTTTTAATTATCATATTTTTATTTACAAAATTATTTCAATATATACAATTTCGAATGAGAAATTGGTCCAGTGCCCGTGCCTCGCACGGGCATTTACGCTAGTTATGGTTTAAAACCAAAAAAAGTAAATTTTACATAAGAAGAAAGTAGAGTAAAATGAGGTGAAGGCTAAAAGGCCATTATAATATTTAGACAAAAGCGGGATGTTAGACAAAATGAAGATTAAGGAGCCGTTTGGGGTAGCTTAAAAAAGTAACTTATTGCTTTAAGTTAATAAGTTGATTATAAGTGATAAGTAAATCAGAAATTATAAGTTATTAAAGTGTTTGGTAAATCAGAAATTATAAGTTTACTGTAGAACACATATTTTTAATATAATTTTTCTAAACCGTGTAGAAATATAGCACATATGGTATGCAAAATGATCGTTGAGAGATGGAGAAAAATATGGTGAAGTTAGATTTGAAAAAAATATCGTCGATTGACGGGAAAAAACAAATTAAAAACGAAGGGATTTAGGAATAGTACAAATAAGTTAATAAGTTGGAAAAAAGTTGGGACTTTCTAACTTTCAACTTATAAACTTATAAGCTGGAAATAAGTTGGTAGACAAACACTTGTAAATAAGCTAGCCTGGACTTAAAGTCCAATAAGCCAACTTATCAGTTGTGCCAAACACCCCCTAAATTAAGACATGACTAATATTGACTCCATAAAAAAAAAATCCATACTCGTAAGAAAGAGCAATGGTGCTAATAAGCTATTCTTAACAGAGGTTTAAGGGTTAATACTACTGTACACAACCGGGCGAGTTCGAGCCGAGCTTTAAATCGAGTCGAGCTTTTTCTGACGAGTCGAGCCGGGCTCGTTTATTAAACGAGTCGAAAATCCCCGCCGAACTCGGCTCGTTTGTTATACGAGTCGGGTCGAGCTACTCGCGAGTCCCTCACGAGTAGAGTCGAGTTTTGTTATACGAGTCGGGTCGAGTTCTGTTATACGAGTCGAGCCTAACGAGCTGTTAAACGAGTCGAGCCAAACGAGCTGTTAAACGAGTCTAACGAGTTTCGATTAAGATCTCCAACCAAATTAATTTTTTATTTTTTCAAAATTTGGGAATATCATTTATTTAGATATATCTTGACATCCGTACGGTTGGATCATCGAAAAATATTTTTAAAAAAATAGAAACAATAATCTGGGACAAAGCACTAAAATCACAAATTAAATAATAAGATTTAATACAAGCAAGGATCTAAAATTACTAGTAGCTCTTTGCCCGTACTTCGTACACGGCTTTATAAAAAATTAATTATATTAAAATGAGTAATAAGTATATAAAATATTAATATTAATATTATAATAATAAACCATCTTATTATTTAAAATAATAAGATGTAATATATTAAAAATGATTATTAATATTTATTGATAATTTATTATTTTATTAATAATAATAAGTATTATATATATTTTGCTTTTAATACAAGCAAGGATCTAGATCTACTTCATCTTTTGTATACGTTGGATTATAGATTTGTTTTCTCAACTCTTAGTTTTTATAATATTATTACTTCTTTCTTCCATATCTTGTTAGTTATCATATTTTCATCAAATCCCATGACGATGAACGGTTCAATTATGAGTTAATCGTTGTCATGGGATTCTAACAGATTTATTTATGGAACTTAGTATCTTGATGCTTTAAAGATCTGTGTGTGGTGTATAATTGATATCCTCGTATGGTTATGCTTAATAGATAGATGCGTCGCGAACATCTAATTTGTTAATCTCTTGTGAAGTGAAAATGGATCTTGAGATTTAGAACTTGCCATGCTAGCATATGTTCATAATTGTTTATCAATATGATTTGTGGTGTGAGATGAAAATACTTATACTGCCCTGTGTGATCTTAATGGATAACTTGTTCTTCAACCGTTATGTTTTCAAATTCTATAGACATATATGGTCTAAGCATAATTGGTGTCTATTCATCTTCTATCTCTTCTGTGGATGTATGTTTAGTTTGGTAGCATTTTGCCCGTACTTCGTACACGGCTTCTTATTTAATTTAAAATGATAATACCAAAAATTTAACAAATTTGATTGATTTCTTAAAACATCTTATTTAATTTAAATTGACACTACCAAAAATTTAACAAATTTGATTGATTTCTTAAAAAGATATTGTATGCAATTATATAAATAATCAATTCTTAGCAAGATATTATATACAATTATATAAGTATTTAATAAAATAATGATATGCTAAAATTTATATAAAAAAATAGCATACAATTCTATTTTAACAATGTTGAAAATTTATTTAATCCATCAAAATCTGCAATAAAAATAATAAATATTTTTACAAATATTGTTCTCTAATTGAAAACAATAATAAATTGTCTTCATTATTCAAATGCGGAAATAATAATTCCTTCACCCCCAATGACTCCAAAACATTAAATGACTCCAAAACATTAAACCTCATATAATATCAAGAACATGTTATATTAACTATGAGACCTCATAGTTAATATAATGTGTAAATATTGGAGAACAATGAGATCACATTTCAAGCAATTTTTAATTTTTTTTGTTAAATGTTTTTATGAATGGATAGAGGGTAGAATTATAAGACTTTTGTGTGAAGATGCCGCTAGCGGGGCCCTTTAAAATAGTTTGAAATGTAGCGAATATGTGTGTTCTCACTATTCTCATTTTAAATTTTTTTTGTTAATTTTTTTATGAATGGATAGAGGGTAGAATTATGACTTTTTCTGGTGAAGATGCCCCTAGCGGGGCCCTTTAAAATAGCTTGAAATGTAGTGAATATGTGTGTTCTCACTGTTCTCATTCTCACCAGAGCGTGACCATTAAACTGTATTTGTAAATTCATGTATGAAAAAATAGTGTATATATATATTATTAATATAGATTCTTTAATTAAAAATAAGTAAATTATACAATTAAATAAGCAAGCCAAAATATCAGATAAATATTCTAGTAGATTTATTGTTTATGTTCAAATTAAGGTCTTTCACCATGGGTGACTTTATTATATTAAAAGTATGTTCTTATTGAAATGAATATAATAATTTGAATTTGAATATATTTTTAAACTACTTATTTTGATGGGTTTTTAATTTTTTTGTGATCAACTTAGAGGGGTAAAGGAAATTGATTCATAAAAGAGAAATTTTAGTTAGATAAAATATAAAAAGATATTGTACTTTAGCTGAAAAGGGAAATTATTTAGTTCTTGAGAAATAGAAAAGGTAATATGTTTAAACTGAAAAAGGAAATTGATTAGTTAGTAGATATGTAAATGAGTAAGGGTAAATAAGTAAAATCAGCAGTTACCGTACTGACCGACCGACCTCGTACTGTTTTTTTAAAGGAGAAATTTTAGTTAGATAAAATGTAAAAGATATTCTAATTTACTTGAAAAAGAAAATTATTTAATTATTGAAAAATAGAAAAAATAATATGTTTAACCTGAAAAGGGAAATTGATTCATAAAAGAGAAATTTTAGTTAGATAGAATATAAATGATATTGTATTTTACCTGAAAAAGGAAACTATTTAGTTGAAAAATAGAAAAGATAAATATATATTAATTATCATTATAATCACTATTTTTATTATACCCACATATTATTAAAATATCTCTTAAAACCCGTGTGATGCACGTTTTTTTTAATATTATATGAATTTTTCATTAATTTAAGTTAATTTTTTTAAAATATAAAGTTTGGAGGCTTAAATTTTTATATGAGATTTGATAATAATTATATAAATGTTATCCGTGATATTTCTAAAAAATGAGGGATTTTAGTTAGAAAATATAGAAAAAATTATAGGTTTTACTTGAAAAGGGTAATCGACTAATTTTTAGTTTTTATATAATTATTATTTTATTTCGTTAAATAGAAATTGATACGTTTTAGATAAAAAATGCAATCGGTTAATTATGAATATTATAATATTATTAGTTTATTGTATTAAACAGAACCGCCAGTGATAAAATCGGAAAAAGAGATATTTTAGTTTTAAAAAATAGAAAGGTAAAGTGAAAATTAAAAAGATGACATAATTTATGTGAAAAAGGTAATTGATTAGTTTATAGTAATTATAATTTAATTATGTTATTTTACTAAATAAAATTGCTCATAGTTTTTAAAAAATGAGAAATTAATGTTGTCCCTGAAATTTCTAGAAAAAAGGGAATTTAATTAGAAAAATATAAAATATGATACGTTTTAGTTGAAAAGGTAATCAGTTAATTATTAGTACTATAATATTATTATTTTATTTTTATTAAATAGAATCGCCCGTGATATAATTGGAAAAAGAGAGATTTTTGTAAGAGAAGGGAAAAAAGGTAACGTGTTTGAAAAAGGTAACCGTTCATGATACAATTGGAAAAAGAGAGATTTTAGTTAGAGAAAAGAGGAAAGGTAACGTATTTTGTCTCAAAAAGGTAATTAATTATTTAATACTAATTATAATATAATTATGTTATTTTATTATACAAAATTGATCGTAGTTTTTAAAAATGGAGAAATTTTAGTTAGATAAAATGTAAAAGATATTGTATTTTACATAAGAAGTAAATTATTTAGTTATTGAAAAATAGAAAAGGTAATATGTTTAACCTGAAAAAGGAAATTGATTAATAAAGAAGATTTGGGTCGATCCAATCTTAATTGGGTCGCTCCAAATATTGTGTAATGACAAAAAGGGACATCAAAGAAATAAAGAAGATTAAAAACATAGAGGATAAAAGCTGTAATTTTCATGTGTAATGACAAAAAAGGGTATCAAAGAAATAAGGTTGCATTTTTTTATCTAAAACGTATCAATTTCTATTTAATGAAATAAAATAATAATTATATAAAAACTAATAATTAGCCGATTACCTTTTTCAAGTAAAACCTATAATTTTTTCAATATTTTCTAACTAAAAGCCCTCATTTTCTAGAAATTTCACGAATAACATTTATATAATTATTATCAAATCTCATATAAAAATTTAAGCCTCCCAACTTTATATTTAAAAAAAAATAATTTAAATTAATGAAAAATTCATATAATATTAAAAAAAATTCGTGCATCGCACAGGTTTTAAGCATATATAATAAAAATTCGTATACAACGAATAATATCCGTTAGATTTTTAGTTAAAAATTAGAACTGTTACATACTTATATAAAGGAGAAACGAGGGGAAGTAAAGTGGCGCTGGTCAAATAGCTCGGTTCTATTTTGTTAAATTTCTCAAATATTTGAATTAATAATTCCAATGATTAAAAAAAATCTCAATTCCATTTTAAAACTTTACTAATAGAGGAAACTAAATATATAGTTTCATTATTTTTTACCTATAAAATCTTTACTAATGAAGTAAAGTAAATATCTAAATTGCATTTTAAATTTTTACTAATCGAGGAAACTAAATATACAATTTCAATATCCTTACCTTTAAAATTGCATTTTAAAACATTGAAAGTTTGGTCGGTCGGTTAGTTGGTTGGTCGGTCGGTCGGTACCTATTATTTTTACTTAATTACCCTTACTTAATTATAAATAAAATTTTTCCTAATAACTAATCAATTTATGATTTCAAGTAAAATATATTAAAATAATCAATTTCCTTCTAAAATACTTTACATTTTCTATTTTCTTTAGCTAAAATCTCTTTTTTCCAATTAAATGACGTCCTTACTTAATTATAAATAAACAATTTCCCAATAACTAATCAATTTTCTTTTTCAAGTAAAACATATTAAAATAATCAATTCTTTTAAAAAAAATGTTACCTTTTCTATTTCTTTTAGCTAAAATCTATAGTTTTCCAAATATATGGCGCCGGTCGGTTGGATGATTGGTTGGTCGGTACCTATTGTTTTTACTTAATTACCCTTACTTAAATATAAATAAAATTTCTCCTAATAACTAATCAATTTCTGTTTTCAAGTAAAACATATTAAAATAATCAATTTCTCTAAATTGCATTTTAAATTTTTACTAATCGAGAAAACTAAATATACAACTCAATTGCATTTTAAATTTTATTAATAGTGGAAATTAAATATCACTAAAAAAATATAATAAAAATTCGTATACAACGAATAATATCCGTTAGATATTTAGTTAAAAATTAGAACTATTATATAAATATATAAAGGAGATCCGAGGGGATCTAAACCTCTACTGTTATCCTTCATTTTTTATTAATAATATAATTAATGATAATTAGCCGATTGCCTTTTTCAATTAAAAGATGTTTACTTATAATTGATATGATATTACCTTTTATAAATACCTAAAATATCATATCTTCCAATCAATAATTTTTTTTCTCTCTAATCAGCATTTGGAGCGATCCAATTTGATCAACCCAAATCTAAACCCCTACTATTATCCTTCATTTTTTATTAATAATATAATTATTGATAATTAGCTGATTGTCTTTTTCAATTAAAAGATGTTTACTTATAATTGATGATATAATATTTTATAAATACCTAAAATATCATATCTTCCAATCAATAATTTTTTTCTATTAATTAAAACACGTTGACTTTTAGTTTAAAACGTAATATTGCAATAATTAATACATACCCAAAAATATGACTTCATATCTTCTAACCACTAACAAAATATAACAAAAATTCGTATACAACGGATAATATCCGTTAGATTTTTAGTTAAAAATTAGAACGGTTAGATTCAATGATTAAATATATTACATGATTAAATTTATTTACTAATTGCATACACAAAAATATGACATCATATCTTCTAACCACTAACAAAATATAATCAAAATTCTTATACAACAAATAATATCCGTTAGAATTTTATTTAAAATTAGAACTGTTAGATCTAATGATTAAATATGTTACATGAATAAATTTATTTACTAAAATTTCAAGGTTCGAATTCTGTCAACGATACTATTATCCTTCATTTTCTTAATCTTCTTTATTTCTTTGATGCCCCTTTTTACCATTACACAGCATTTGGAGCGACCCAAATTAGATTGGATCGACCCAAATCTAAACATATACTATTTTTTGTCATTACACAACATTTGGAGTAACCCAATTGGATCGAACCAAATATAAACCTCTACTATAGTATTATCCTTTATTTTTTTATCTTTCTTTATTTCTTTAATTTGAACATAAACAATAAATCTACTAGAATATTTATTTGATATTTTGGCTTGCTTATTTAATTGTATAATTTACTTATTTTTAATAAAAGAATCTATATTAATAATATATATACACTGTTTTTTCATACATGAATTTACTAATACAGTTTAATGGTCACGCTTTGGTGAGAATGAGAACAGTGAGAACACACATATTCACTACATTTCAAGCTATTTTAAAGGGCCCCGCTAGGGGCATCTTCACCAAAAAAAGTCATATAATTCTACCTTCTATCCATTCATAAAAAAAAGTAACAAAAAAAATAAAATGAGAACAGTGAGAACACACATATTCGCTACATTTCAAACTATTTTAAAGGGCCCCGTTAGGGGCATCTTCACACAAAAGTCTTATAATTCTACCCTCTATCCATTTATAAAAAAAACTAACAAAAAAAATTAAAAATTGCTTGAAATGTGATCTCATTGTTCTCCAACATTTACATATTATATTAACTATGAGGTCTCATAGTTAATATAACATGTTCTTGATATTATATGAGGTTTAATGTTTTGGAGCCATTTAATGTTTTGGAGTCATTGGGGGTGAAGGAATTATCATTTCCGCATTTGAATAATGAAGACAATTTATTATTGTTTTCAATTAGAAAACAATATTTGTAAAAATATTTATTATTTTTATTGCAGAATTTGATGGATTAAATAAATTTTCAACATTGTTAAAATAGAATTGTATGGTACTTTTTTATATAAATTTTAGCATATCATTATTTTATTAAATACTTATATAATTGTATATAATATCTTGCTAAGAATTGATTATTTATATAATTGCATACAATATCTTTTTAAGAAATCAATCAAATTTGTTAAATTTTTTGTATTGTCAATTTAAATTAAATAAAATGTTTTAAGAAATCAATCAAATTTGTTAAATTTTTTCTATTATCATTTTAAATTAAATAAGAAGCCGTGTACGAAGTACGGGCAAAATGCTAGTTTTTCAAAAAATTTCCTACATGTATTTGGTTTGGTTTTGTAACGGTCAAACCGGTCAAAGTGGACCTTCCTTTTAACTAGTCTTGTCCCGAATGATGAATCTATTTTTTTAAATTATTTTTTCGATGTTCCAATCGCACGGGTGTCAAGATATAACGATTTAAGTGATGTGGTAATTTTTCAAAAAATTTCATACATTTATTTGGTTTGGTTTTATAATGGTCAAACCGGTCAAAGCGGACCTTCCTTTTAACTAGTCTTGTCCCGAAGGATTAATCTATTTTTTTTAATTATTTTTTCGACGTTCCAATCGCACGGATGTCATGATATAACGATTTTAGTGATGCGATAATTTTTCAAAAAAATTCCTACAAGTATTTGGTTTGGTTTTGTAA